>QCXZ01000001.1:26851770-27406641 GCA_025024175.1 Rhyzopertha dominica
ATGAAGTGGGTTTTGTTGAATCATAGTTATCTAATAAGGATTATTTGCCTTTGAATAACGATGAGACACTTGTGATAATCCACCACGTATAGCTCTTTCTCAAAGAATAAGATCATATTGATATCATTTAATAATTCAATTTCACATGCGTATATTTTAATAAAGCTTGCCAGGTATAAGACGGTAAACTTACAAAATGAGCGGGATCTAATTGATAAGTGTCCATACACATTTTTCGAAAATTCTCAATAGCAGTTAAAAGTAAGACATCAGATTTTAAATACAACTGTACGTACATTCCTAAATTTACACAATTCATTTCAGTCCAAACCAGTTGACAATGTGCATAATTTTCATTAGATATATTATTTTTAGTTATTGTATTATAAAATTTTTCAATTGATGGTAATGCATTATCATTTAATTTTTGAAAACTATTAAATAATATAAGGTAAAAAGCCTTTCTTTGATAATAGTTTAAATTCTTATCAGAACTGAAGTAATTTCTAAAAAATAAATTGATCATTTTTTAAATATGAACTAGTTTGCTCAACGATTCATTTAAAAAATTTAAAGAATCAATAAATTTAAAAGTAAATGTAAATTTTTTTGTATTTATAATTTTAGAAAACGACTTATATTTTTCTTGATTAAGAGGTAATAATTTAACTTTTCCGGGATTTTTAATCATATCTTTGCCATTCACTTCAACTTTTTTTTTCTGAAATTTCCTCAATAATAAAATTTGCATCATAATTTGTTAAATTATGAAAAACTATTGGTACAACAGTAGGTATTTTTCTATTTAAATTACAACTCGTATGTGCAGCGGCAATATAATTTCCTGTTAGATGACAATGATCTTTAACTTTTAAGTCAAATATAGCATCAGTAAATTTTTGTTCACATATATGACATACGATTGATGTTTCAAAGGAAAGTTTTTCATCACTTGATAAGTTATTCATACTAATTGGTTTAGAATAGATATTTGCAAGTTCAGATGCTAATTTATATAAAAAATTACAAATTTTTGTATGCAACTTTCTCCTTCAAACATTTTATAATATGATAAATCATATTATATGAACATTTTACAAAAACACTACATACATAGGTATATATTGTTTTCTATATATTTGCATTCCACGTATAAATAAATTTTGTGAAACTGGTTCTAATATACATTCTATATCACAATAAACAATAAAAGGTAATAATTCTTTTTGATAAAAATCTTTAAATTTTAAAATACGACTACTTTCTTTGGGTATTCTTATAACGTACAGCTTTAAAACGTTTACAATCTTCTATGTGTTCATCCAGCTTTGATCGTAAATAAAAATAACTTAAACATCTATCGCATACAAATATTTTATTTGAACGTTTAGTAAGTTGTGATTTAACTAATTTAGATAAATCCTTTATCCAACAAAAATGTGATACAACCTCTTCATTTATGTATCGTGATATCATTAACAAATTTATATGACGACCTTTGATATTATCGATATATGAAGTGGTATAACAGTAAAAATAGCAAATTTATCATTAACAGGATCATAATAATAGTCATCAGATCCTCTTTTTGTAATGTAAAAATATTTATACTGATGTCATTCTGATTTTCAAATTTTCTTATTTGTGATAGACTCATTGGTAAATGAATACCAGACATATTCAAAACTGAACTAAAATGAGGATATGATATTAATTTATCAGAATTTGCATTAACTGGAAATAATGCAGATACGACAGCCCAAGGAAACACGTATAATCATTTACTTTAAGATTTATACAAGCATGTTTCTGTTTTATAACGTTAGGCAATTCAATATACATTCCACCATTAAAACTAATATACTTATTAATATTTATCTTTAATTCGTGTATACATTCTAAAATTTCACCACTCCCCATATCTTGAAACTCCGATATTTTTCGTAAAATTGTTTCAACTACATGTATATTATACCAATCAGATAAATTTGTATTATCATAAATAATTATTTTTTGTGTTGAAATATCTAGTTCGAAGAGTATTCTCTGGATATTTTATAAAATCTGTAGAAAGAACAACATTTACTTTTAAAGGTCCTTTCACTAAAAAGTGTTTAATACAATTTTGAAATGGAATTAAAGCGTATTCAAAAACAAGTTAGGATTATTTTTTGAGTCATCACTATCATTAGATATGCTACATGTACTAATCCGATTTTTAAATGCTTTTTTTGATAAGACTTCTCTCCAACCAAATGGTGAATAAAATGTATTATTAAGTGACATTTTAATAAAATTATGATGTAGAACCAAAACCTTGTTGATTCCTTATTGTTTCAGATAAATTTAATACTTCAACTACTTTTGGATATAAAATTTTTTCACAAATTAATTGAGCTATTTTATCTCCAATATTTACATAAAATGTGTCTTTTTTGAATGATTAAAGAGTAAAACCTTAACAGATCCTCTATAGTCTGCATCAATTACTCCAGCTCCAACTTGTATAAAATTATTTAATGCTAAACCGGAACGTGGGGCAATTCTACCATAACACCATATGGTAATTCAATAGATAAACCAGTATCAATTAAACGTTTAGATTTAGGTAGTATTAAACAGTTCTCTATACTTGATAAATCTAATCCTGCAGAAAACTCAGTTTGTCTTAAAGGTAATTGAGCCTGTAGATGAAGTTTTTTCACTTTTAAATATTCACCTATAATAAATTATAAAGTAAGTTAATTTCGTCTAACTAATGGATTACCTTTTATTTTTTCAGATGCATGTTCTAAAAACTTAACAATTCTTTCAAAATTGGATCGTCTTCACGTACATTTAATTTTAACCTTACACAACTATGTTTCCAATAATCACGCGGATTTTCGTTTTTCAAATCAGAAGAATTATAAAAATTGATATGTACGTAATATTCACCAACTGCACTATCAATTACTAAACTTTGATATTTACCATCAGCATCTCTAAAGGTTAATTCATTTTTAAAAACCCCTTCTAAATTCTCAATTACTTTACAATTAAACAATTTACTAAAATCTATATTACCTTCACTTGATGATTGTTCCTCCACTTCAGGATTGATTTTTTCTGTGTTCAAGTTTGAGCCCTGTTCTCCTTCTCTTTGTAAAATAGTATTTAAAACTTTAGTTAAAATTTGATTAGCTTCATCAATTGCTGAAATTGTAAAAAATGTTTGAAATCCAGATTGTTTTTCTACATAAGTTGATAATGTATTCAGCAATTCAAAAGCATCCCACTGGGCGCACTGGTTTTCTAATTCTTTCCAATAACTTCCTATCTTTTGAATGCTAATGAAGATCCTCTTAAGCTCAAACTTTCCTTGCTGATGCGCTTCCTTGATACAGCATAAAATCAAATTATCCCAAAATTCTGAGCTGATATTAGGGAACCATATTGTTTGCAAAAGAGTTTGTATTAAGGTATATAATCTAGCAGTCTGCTTCTTTGTACTCGTGTGGCTGATTTTGGGCCTTTTTCTTTGATGGAACTTCTACCAATATAACATTCATCATCAAAATCTTGCGAAGAAGATGCAGCTGGGTCTACAGACGACATGTCTTTTATAAAATCAAAATATTAAGATATAATTTTCACATTTTATAAAAAATACTTACCCAGGATTATTAACAACACAATCAACACTTTGTTATTTTCTAAGTTGAAGATCAGAACACTGTTCTGAAACTGTTCAAATGGAGATGTTATTTTAATTAACGTTTACTGAATTATTGATTATTTATTAAAGCTGCTTGCTTGCTTTTATATCCCACTTTTTACGTAAACAGTCAACCATAAATATATACTTTACGTAAGTGAATCCTTCTAGAAGCAAAAATGTTTGCGAAAACAAGATAATTATTTTTGTATAGAGACGTAAACAAGGTTGATTGCAAAAACAACTTTGTCTCGTTCTAGATCATATAAGTGATGCAAAACAAAATAATTATTTCTATATGTGGAAAGTAAACAAGGTTAAATGTAAAAATTATAGGAAAATCAACAAGGTTAACTGTGAATAACAAGTTGAAATAGACATACCTCTACAAAAATAATGAGAATGATGGAGGGGTTTCAATACCATTAACTTAGATAAAACCAAAATCAAATCGGTTTTACATTTAGTAATTTAAAATTTTGTTTAAGTGATATATAATAATACACCAATATGACTGAAGGTAAGAGTAAAAGTTAACACTAATACTCTCATAATTTTTATACATATTTTAGTACCACAAGCTGTAATTGATTTTATTAAAGAGAGCAAGAGTATGTATAACGCCTTTGTAAGTAAATATTATGCTTGAAAAAATAATAATGTAACTAACACATTTCTTTTTTTCCTTATTATAGGGAATAAAAAGGACAAACTTGACGGAAATGATTCATGCACATAGAAATATGAATGCTCCCGTTATATATAATGGAAAGTGGGTGCCAGAGGGTGGATATTTGATAATTATATTAGACTATGGTGTAATAAATATAATTATTATGGTAAATTAATTCATTTTTAAATTACTTATAGTGACTTTCATTGTTTCTTTTTTTAGAATCTAGACCTCATGATTTAATACGTACGTATTTTAAGTGTATCATAAATGATTACAGCCTAATATTACATTTTTATTTCAGACTATAATGAAGACCTTCTATAAATTATTTATATTAACACTATACATATTATGTATTTTTAAATGTAATCTTAAAATTTAATATATTCATTTTTAAATATTTATTTACATATTTAAATTTTATTTTACAATATTATTTATAAACTATTAATATAATATTCTGGATAAAAATTATACACTTCACACACTGCTTGAATGCAAGAATAAGGTAATTCTTTATTTAAAATATCCGAAAAAAACTTATCCTCAAACTCTTTAAGACTTTTAGAATACATTGAAAGGTAATCATAAAATTTTAATTCCTTCAAATGTGTGAAATGGATATTTATAAAAAATCTATTTTCAATAACGCTAAGATAACCTCTTTCTGAAAAATTACAGAACTATTAGACATATAATCTGTAACATACAATACTTTTTCACCTGTCTGAGAAAATGCAACCTTATGATATACAAATCCTAAACTTTCAATATACCACTCATCATTAGTAAAATAATCTAAAACTGTATCTTTACAATTTAAAAATTGTTTCCAACTAATATCTGAAAATTGTATAAACTGATAAATCGAAATTAGAAATAATTTTTAAAATTGGTTCGCACTCATGTTGTAAATCTAAACCCATTACTAGAAATACTCCTTCACTTAAATTAAACACTGACTGTAACAACATCTTATTTCTATATGATGGGATTTCATTTTTACTAGAATCATTAACATAATTTTGAGTTTCCATATTAAAAATAGGAGACACTAAATTATTATTTGTATAAGAAATTATAGGAGTTGGTGTAATTCTTCTCCTTCTTCTTTTAGGTTTTCCACTTCCACACACATCTATTCCATCTTCTGGTTGAACACAATTGTCTTTTTTTGACATAATACGTTTCATCAAAACACTGTTGATTTGTGCCTGTGTCATCACCAAGGTAGAACCAAAATAATATTTAAAATAAAAGACAATAATAAAAATATATATTATTTATTCCTTGTATTATTATTTCCTTATTTTATCCTTAATTTGCTTAATGTTACTAATCATCCTCTATCCTCTGAATAATCTGAAAAAAACAATAGTATAATTTTACACAATTATAACAAATAATATCATTTGCTTAAAAAGGTACACTATCCCTTGAATAACTATATAATCTAACAATACCAAAAAATCATTTCCAACTAAATAACCTTTATAATACCTAACGAAACCAAAACCATCACACATCAAACTTTTTTAAAAAATTTCAAAATTTGTTAAAAGGCATACTTTTACAATTTTCAACTAAATAAGTTCACTGTACCTAATGAAACAAAAAATCATCACACATTAACCTTTATTCAAAAACTTACCGTTCAGAATAACAAATCCACACACTATTCAAGACAACGAACAAAAAAATGCACTCGCTACATCAATCAAAATTTAGGTGTTTCGTGGTTAAAATCTGCTATGCAACTAAAATATAAACACATAATTACTGCATTGAACCAATTTACTTTCATACGCAACGTTAATTAAATTCAATCTTTCATATCAGGTAAACATGTTTACATCAGACTAATCACGTAAATAACTTTGTTTATCATTAAATTTAATTAACAATGTTTAAGGAAAAATTCAACATAGTAAATGACGTAAAGTTATACAAGGTTTCTACAAATAGATCATGCAAACACAGGGTGTGTTGATTTCCGAATTCTTTTTGTAACTGATGTCAGGCAACAATATGCATGCATTGAAAGTTGACATGCCAGAACCACAAAATGTAAGTTTTCTGTAACTTTTAAGTCAATTATACCACAAAGCACTAAAAAACTGTATTGAGAATGCACACTTCTAAGCGTTTCCTTGTATTAAAATAAATTGTTAGATAATAAGTATACGTCATTTTTTCTAAGAGACATGAAATTGATTTAATTGATTGTCTTTTCCTAAGAGTTTCACAACCGGCGATATGTGGTTATGATTTCTTCTGGACTATTATGTCTTACTCCAAAGTGTCCCTAGTTCTCAAATGTTTCGCTGCTTTTCACTGGTAGCATCTTCAGTGATGTTCATGTTTGACCATGACCTTGACCATGTCCATGACCATGACCTTGACCATGACCTTGACCATGACCTTGACCTTGACCATGACCTTGACCATGACCTTGACCATGACCTTGACCTTGACCTTGGGCTTGTCCTTGGTCTTTTGACCTTGACCTTGGTCGTGTCCTTGGTCTTTTGACCTTGAAAAAGCCAGAAGCAACATAGCCCCTACTACTAAGGAAAGTTAATCAATGATGTAAGTAGTATCATTTTGTGGAGTAATGTCGATATGTATATTTCACAGACTTTCCAAATTACAGACAAAAAAATTGAGAGGTTCACAGGAAAGATAACACACAACTTTCTTATTTTTAGAATATTATATTTTAAAATGTATGCTATATTTCCAAGTTCTCTATGCTAACAAATTGTTGAATTGTAAATCCCTTGTTATTTTGTTGGTACCTTACCCCGTGATACTCCCCAGCAGTCCATTTGAAACAGAAACAGACTAAATGTGTGCTTTTAGCCCCTAACACGAAAATTACAGTGAATGGAAGACCACAAGCGATATTTCAGTTTGCTAAAATTATTAAATAACGTTCATGCATTACATTTTCCTTGCGAGGTGTTAGTTTAGGGGTGCGCCCGACTTCGTTTATGCTAAACCACAATTTTAATTCCTGTGTGTATAGACAGCTTGCACTACCGGGCGTTTGATCCTTTGTAGGTGGCTTTCAGGCTCGCCAGCGACGTAGGTGTGGTATTTACACCTCACAAAGGAGCCAGTGCCTCGGGGAATGCCGAAAAAGCTGACGGACCCTCTTAGTGGCGTACACCCTGGAAAGCACGTTAAGAAAATGTTCGGGCACTGATTAAATATCGATCGGTGATTTTATAAAGGGACGACATATTTGTTAATCACCAATATGATACTTTGATGGAGTCGTGATTTAATACGTCTTCAGCGAATTTTGGAGAATGAAGAGCAAAGGATGATTCTTTGTCTGTGAACTCGTTGAATAAGCTTATGCTCCCCAGCAAATGAACGTAGCTGTATGTAGTACGCAACGCATCCATCCAAGAATATTAGCCACCTTGACAAACCTCCCCTGCGACCTAGGAATCTAAAGTATGATGGGGAAGGCGGGGGAATACTTCCACTTAAGGGAAAATTGTTGCGATTTGGAAACACGTTATAATTTGTCTAGACATACCCCATTTATTTCATGAACGCGTCATTTTAATACTAAAGTTTTTGTAAGACATTATCGTGGTGGTATTACTCCAGCCTATCGGGATAATTCCCCAAATGGTTGAGGATAATACCACCATGTCTATGCTTTCTCATTAAAATAACATTTCACTAATAAAGTGATTTTTATCCAGAACTCAACAAACACTTAATAAAAAGTAACAGACTAAAGATGCAAAAAAACAGAAATTAGCGAAAGTTATGTTTTTCTTTCCTCCCCTTTTAATGGTTTTCAGCCTTCTTTCGAATTTCATTGTTTTTTCCCCTGTATTTTTTTCAATCCATTCTTCCCTTTATTCCTCTTCTCATCTGCTTCTACTTTCTCCACCCTCTTAATTTGTACCTCCTCGAAGACATCTTTCATGGGTGTGCTGGTGACTGTTTCGGAATGCTGCATTTTTCTTTTTGACACGTTTGCAAAACTTATACTAMCTACCATTGCTTTATTTGTAGGGCTTTCTACTTCCATTCTATTATCAGATGATAACCCCGTATATTCTGGCTGCTGTACTTCAGTAAAAGTAACATCATTGTCATTAATAACCAGGAATTGGGGTCCTGGTATACTTGAAGAMGCCACAAAATCGTCGTCGATAAAACTCTTAGGATCCAAAAGGATAAACTCCTGTAGTTTGAAACCTAATACACCTTTTTCTATCGTAGCTGTTCTGCAATATGCATCGTTAAAAAGAGAGACATATTCATAAGGTGTAATTATTGTGTTGAGATTTGTTCTGTAGTATAGGTCACACTAGACATTCCCTGTTAAAAGCAGCTTTAACTGAGATGTAAAATATTACGTCCAATGGCTGCAACCTGTTTGGAGTATGTGGAGGAATTGTGAGTAAAGTTATGAAATCTTCTCTGCGGAAATTGGAAATCCTCGGTGAGGGGATCGTTTACAGAAGGATTCGGATGTGAAACTAAGAATAAAATATCCCTCATTGATCCACTCATTTTTGGTGCACTTATAGATAGCACCTTTGYGTCCACCCTCGCTCAATTCGGGACTAAATCGTCTGCGGCAGATAAACATTATAACAAAATATAAATAAATATAAGACTTTTAAACTTAATACTTAAGTTTTTTATCAAAAAATACTTAGAATGAAATTTAACAATAGAGACATGCAAAATTCTAAAAAAAATTTGTAACGTTTTTCTTGAATATTATAAATTTTATTTAAAAAAAACTGTGAAGATGGTCCGATTTTACCCAGAGTGACGGTACGACGATGGACAATACGGCCGACCGGTCTAGGGACATGAAGCACGCCGCCTAACAAACAAAAATCAGCTGATGATACCTGTTCTTGGGTACAAATCCGGCGCTATATTCAACGAAGAGGCAAATTATGCCAATTTGGCAACATTGTCCAGTGGATGCAGCATTCCACAAGCGAAATGGGACACAACTGCAGAACATACATCCTTCTCGAAAGACGAGGGCCGACTGAACCAATACAACCATTTTATATTCTCAGCCTATACGTGGATATTCTGCCTAGGGACTTTGTTAAGGCCGTCCTTGAGATCAAAATACGTGGTGCAAGCCTCTCCGTGAAGTAAGAGCTTGGACAACGCTCATATTCAACCCAGGAATCTGTTGCACTGTCTGAAGATGTCCATTCTAGTAGAAACCATCCAATATTTCTCTATTCTCATGTTGTATCCACACGGACATCTGACGTAGGGACCTGGAAAACATAGCACACACACGAAGAAGCCACGCTTTCCCGGTGAGGTAGTTAACCGACTTGAAAATTTGAGCAAATTATGATTTTAATGAAAATTTGCTATACGTTTGTATATTTCTTGTTGTTTACGTTCGTTACTTTCGGCACTGTTCCAAGAAACTGTGTGTTGAAATTTGGTCTGGGCGAATAAAAGTGATTTTGCCCTGGATTAAATTTATTTTAATTGTTAGAGTGATTCTTATTATTTGAAAATCTTTATTTTTGAAATGTGTTTCTACAGCCTTTAAATCAGTATGATCTCTCCTCTTGCGATATGAATTACAAAGTTTCCTTTAGAGTCGAAGACTTTATACATGCGACTGTTATTCATAATGGGCCTTTTAACCTGCTAAAAAAATTATAGAGTTCATGTTTTATAAAACTCGCGTTTTACATTCTTAGCTTCTAACGCTGCTTTGTGTATATTTAAATATCGCCAAATTGCTGCGGATGCTCATGGTCAAACATTTTTGTAGATTAGCTACAGTATTAAAAAAGATAAAAAGATACGATTGACTTATATTAATGTCTAAAGCAAGTAGCGTAATTTATGTCGACGAGTTATTTATAACGCTAGTACAAACATTTCAATTTGTCTGGACCTTGGGACATTTTTAACATATGCAGTTTCTTTAAATTTTTCAATTTGGTAACTATAGACTGGACAATATGATCTCTCTGGATAAAAAATTACAAACACCTTGGTGTGAACGTTGTCATCAGGATTTCATTTCGTTGAGTTTCAGAGCGTTCCACCATGTTTGCATATTAAAATAGAATTGCTTTTATTAAGTAAACCTGCTAAGTTACTGAAAGCTATTTCAAACTGGCATGAAAAAAGGAAAACCTAGACATCACTTTTTGAAAAAGTAACTTATAACATTTATTTAATCATTTTTGCATAAATTACAAATTAAAGGATACAAATATAATACATGCACATATTCTTCTTATACTAACGCCATTGGCCTTTCCTAAAAAAAATAAAATGTTATTATTATTTATATTTGGTTGAAACAAACAACTTACCTGTATGAGCAACCTGGGTTGCCTATGTGAGGTTTCCATTAGTATTTCGTGCATTTTGTTATCACATTTTGGCTTGGCCCTGTTTTCTACAAAAACCATCATTCTGTGATATATACTCGTATTTTTGAGATCATCAATCTTTTGAGAGCATCCGTAAGTTACGTCACAATCCAACAAATAACAATTTCTAGCAAATTGATAAAATTACCCGAGAAAGACCTTCAGTAAGTGAGGTAACCTTGTGTAAAATGATTATTACAGTATAACTTACACCTAAAATGTAATAGGTTCTTTTGGTGGAGGCTTAGAGCTAGATCGAGTACAGTTTTTCTATCAAGCACTTATTATCACCTGGAAGATAAAATTTGGTTCGAGACCGAAGCAGCAGCCCCGTTTAGGAATACCAATTCCCGGTTAGCCGGCCATACTGCGAACTGCGGCATCTGGACAGGAAAACAGCTAAGTCCAGCTTATATAGCAACATCATTCAGTCAATACTTACCTGTTCTTTTTGTTTATACTTTGTTGTATATTTTGGTAATGTTGTGAATCAAATGTTAGCCCGCTCAAAGCTTTGAAGTGGATACCGCGTTTGTTCTGGCAAGCTCACATAAATAGCCGTTATCATCAGCAAGCTGTAGTTACACGGTAAAATAAAATAACAATATTCCAACCGGACCGACGATCGCTTTATTTTGTCTACATTCTAGTTTCCAATTTTTTGACTCCGTGTAAAATTGGTGGCGCCCTTAAGAGGGGCGTTTACCTAGAGCGAATCGGGTCATTTTAAGCACCTACCGTTTTACATTTTACCGAGTTATTCGAAACTTTTTCGAAGTGAAATTTCGACACGGCAATGACAAAAGATGTAGCTACAACGTAGAGTTCGAGTTTTTTCTCAATTTGGTACGGTAATGTAAATATTTGTTGTTATATTTTGCTTAAAAATGCGTATTTTTGGCGAGTTATATCTCGAAAACTAAGGCACATAAACGAAAAATTCGAACTCCACGTTGTAGCTACATATATCTTTGTACACTACCCAAAACATGAGCACCATAAATAAGTAAAAACATCCAAAAAATCTAAAACCGCAAACCCTTTCGCACGAGTCCGTCAAGAGAGCGGAATGCGAATGCCCATCCCCACCAGATCCGTCGCGTGGTATCCAGAGAACAGTGAGGCTAAGATGCAAACCTGTCGGGAATGATCGTGCGGTATACGATTTATTCCGATATGACCGGATTTCTAAGCTTTTATGTCTAAATACACGTGCCAAGTTTAATGTTAAAAGCTCTTTCACATTAATGTGCCGAAGCAATGGGGAGGCGGAATGAAAATTATTATAAAAGTTCCTCCAAAAATCATAGTCGACATGCAGTTAGAATGAAATGTTATATAGTTCATATTTACAGAAATAAATGGGTTATTCCATATTTTGAATAACCTGGTATAATATCATAGTAAGTTACTAATATCATGCTTACTTTCTTATGCACACGCTACAGTCAGCAATTTTCCGAATATTAGTTTAGCCCGTCTGATCTTTGCGTAATTTCAACCTATCGGCTACCCTCTTACGTCCCATGTCCCGCTGGTAACATGGGTTGCATAGTTTACATTTTGCCCGATCGCTCCAAGTAAATGCCCCTCTTAAAAACCATATCAAAATCCACGACCCCGCTCTAACCGAACATCTGGCTGCCGTCGCGCCGTGTAAAAAGATAAAAGAGAAATTTTACGTTACAAACTTTAAATGAATAAAACCAATATTGAGACCTGTAGAACAAGCTTCGGCGTTTTTTTGTCGTTTATTCCAAAAAAACCATTTTTTCACAAAAATGAAGTTATCAAACCATACAAAAAAAAACACCAGATCATTTCAAGAACAACAAGAGCAATACGAATCGGCAAAAAATATTTGCTTGCCATTATAGAAACAAAAAAAAGTATTATTTAATAATAGTTTTCTAAACTATTCTGGAAGGTAGATAGTTTGAACGTTATTATATCTGGCTTTTGGCCGCTCTTAGCTCAGTTAGATTCTGATGGAATGAGCCTTAAACAGTTCTGAAAGCATGCTTCATATACGAACAAAACGGATACTAGTTTACAAGCCGTGCGATTGAACGTCTGGTAAGGCAGCTACTCAATACTTGCGCTGCTAATTGTTTATTGTAATAATTTGTACGCTTTGTTAACTAAATCTGTCACTATGTAAAGAGTATTAAGCCTCTTTGTTTGTTATTATGGCTTCGCGATTTATTAGTCTAAAAGGTGGAACTATTAATGTTTAGAGTAAAGTTAGAGTAGATGCCAAGATGGTCCATTTACGTAAAGAACGTTTCCGAAAAGAATCTGTTTATTTTGACAGCACGAAATAACAAGCACGCTATATAGTGTGCAATTCAACGTCTACCAAATTGAGTGCGGATGTAATAAATACGAGTTTTTCTGTTGTTATGTGGAACAATTCGTGAAGGATCCACTCAGCTGAAAATTTGTTTGTTCGCCGACACGTTTGTGATCAAAAGGAAGGTACGCCTACTGTGCCTGCCCAATTTTGCAAGATGAAATGAGACACGGAACGTGACATTGCAGACTGACCCACAATTTATACACTCTGAAATAAATGTAATAAAGGAATAAGCTGTTCTTCTTATGTACCAACGGAATGTTGGCCATTACGCGATGTACTTTATTTCCTTTTCAATTATAATTTTATTAAAACCATTCTGAATGGACCGTATAATGACGTGTTTAGTTGGTTGCTTTTTAGCATGTTTCATTAGTTCTTTTGTTACTACACGGAATTTCAACAGATGTAAATCTCACGACCGTACTAATGTTTTCTTTGAGTTTACTAGCGTAATTAGATTTCAGGAAGAATGAAGGAGGGCAAGGAAAACACAAAGTAATTTGTACTCGTGGAACTGTGGTAACTAAAAGATTAGTTACCTTATTTACTGGTTAGTTGCGCTACTACAAACATAAAGAGTACTGAAATGATAAAGCATCAGTTCTATAGCTGAAATAAGCAAATAAGTTCGATTAATTATTGCAGTAATTTCCTCTTTCGTCGGTCGCATTACACTGTTTCTCAAAACTAATTCATATTTACGTCACGTTGAGATTAATTTGTTAAGTAAAATTCACTATTTATGAAAACCCTTTCACCTTATTGCAAATTATGTTGTCTCTTTTTGAAAATATAAATAAACAAGAACACAAACAGCTGACGACATAATTTATCAGAAAAGCAAGAAAATAATAACAATACTAACTATACTTATACTATGTGACACAATAGCTATGCATAAAAATGAATTGGTTCAAAACTTGAGTTCTCTTGAGACAACCTTCCAAATATGTCATAATCTTTTTTTTGTATATCTTCAGAAGCATTATGAATCTTTGCGTACAGTTGTTCTTCATCCGTAGGCTGACTTCTCATTGTGTTATTTTTCTATTGGCTAAATTGCTTATCAATGGGATTTTAAATTGGACTGTATGGGGCAGAGAAACTGGAACAACTATGAGCTCTTGCCAGTAGTTGAATTTCGCCCGTTCTATGAAATCAGACGCTGCCCATTACAAGTATGCGCTTTTTCGCCTTAATATCGAATTAAAGTTGTTAGGAATTCTCCAATGTGGTCTAAATTATTCGGTCTGCCTTGAACGGTAATTACGCCGTATAAATTGTTCCTTGGTTTTATTCTGTTCTGTTATATTTCTGTGAACTTCCATACGTTCTTCTAGAATACAGTTGAATTCCACATTCATCTATTAAAAATATTCCTCCTCGGTTAGTGATTATTCTGTTATACTAAACAGCATAGTAAATGCTACTTTAATAGAATCTGGGGTATACGTTATGGCTTTCTGGCACACAGGAAATGCGTTTTACAGAATAGTGCAATTCCTTTATTGCTCTATCGATAAGCTTACCTCTAGTTGTGGATTTTGCCCTAAGAGTTTGGTTTTTATTTATTTTAGTTTCATGGTGCAATCCTTACCAATCAAATTGCAGATTTCTTCTTGCTCCTCTTTTTGGGACCATTTCTAACAGTTTTCTGAATCATCTCGTTGGTTATTACTTGGTACGCCTGGTAAATTGTTCTTACAGTGTTTGGTAATGCATTAAATTGCCGTCCTATTTGGACTGCCGAAGTAAGCATGTCGTTGGAGATTTATAATAATAATAATAATAATAATAATAATAATAATAATAATAATAATAATAATAATGTGAAATTGATTTGACAAATAAGTAAACGCTTCTGCCAAAACAAGGTTAATAAGCACAACACTCTGTTTAATGGAGGTAGAAAAGAGTTTTGAGAAATAGCGAAACTTGCACTCAATTTGTTTGTACAATAGAATCATTGCTACTCGTTCACCTCCACACTTATACGAGAAAATTACTTTTCGTACGGGTATTCATAACGTAAATATACGTAGATAAGGTTTACTGAAAATTTCCTCGCACATGTCTGCTGCATTCAGTCATTTTTGTATAACAGTATGTATAATTAAGTGGAACAGCAGTTTCCCTATAAGGACAAGCCATTTTGGTTAATTGTTATTTCTTACTCTTTTTGTTTTGTTTACATACTACATACAAAACGGGATAAACTGAAAACAAACATATTGGGATTTTCAAAACAGTAGATCGAGGCTAAGAAATTATGCATTTGCGAGACTAAACCGAGACCAAACAAGTTTCGGTCGCGTAGCACCGAGATCAAACAAGTTTCGGTCGTGTAGCACCGAGACCGAAGCACCAATTAAGGACTGTGAATACAAAATGAATATAAATAATCAAAGTTAAGGTCATGACAAAGATATTTTCCAAAATATCCAAAGCGCTCCACTTTTAAATCTCCGGTATCTCCTGTAAGCACGATCTCCGAAGTTCATCGGGAAGCGAGTACTATCTGTTAAGGCTAGGTTAAAGGAATTTCTCTTATGGGGTTTCCAATGTAAAGTATTGAATAAATAACTAAATTATTTGAAGAGATATTAATTTTATTCAAAAACCAGTGTAATCTGACAGTTATTATCTACAAAATGGCCGAATCAAAAATTTTAAAAGCTTACGGCAAAAATAATTACGATTTGTTTAAGAACGCGAAATGCTCAAAAACGTAAAAATGACTTATTTGAAAATTTTTTTCGGCCGAATGATAGATTTTTGTCTTCTGAATATGTTGTTTTTAGTTTTTTGATAGCGTTAATAATAATGAAAATATCTGTTCAATACTTTTGCTAAACTTTTCGGCCCAACCCAGTGTTGATTTACAACATACCAATTGACGGCACTTGAGTAAACAGCCATTGCAGTTTATGGCGGGAGGGTAACCTCAGGTACGGATGGTAGAAAAACGCAGGTACTGGGGATAACGAAACTATTCTTCGAACTACTGCTTTTATATTTATGAACTATTATTTGTCCATGCCAAAAGTTATTTAGATAAGGAGTTAAGTTCTGCTCTGCAACTTTATCTAGTTGGGACACATAGAAAGCATACAGGTCGTGTAGTCCCAAAAGTTCATATTTACAAAGTCAATTAAAATCAATACGACACTAATTGCGCTATGCATATATGAACTATATATGAATAAGTTAAAATAATTTGATGATAACTATTAAAAATCAATTTGCCAAAGTGTTCTTATTATATCTTATGTGCTATCCGCTTTTGCGGATTCGTCCGGAACACTTTTATTCATAAATTAAAGAATATATTTCCATGTCGAGGTAGCAAATATACAGTTTTGTCAGGCGCCTGACTGTCGGATAAATTGGACACCAGTTTCCTGGTAAATGGTAACGTAAACAATTTTAATTAATTTTGCGAAAGCACCTAGGACCAAAATAAATATGACGAAACTGTATATTGGCAGGTAAAGGGTTGATGATCGCTTCAATACGACTGAAAGTCTGAGTTGCTGGAATTTCTAATCCGGAATTCCAACTAAACATCAGTTTTTCGAGAGGTAAGTATAATCGGTTTTTGGGACCAGAATATGTGTTATTGAAGACAATCTGCCATGAAACTGTTTGTACCTCTAAACCTGAAAACTTTTTCCACTGACTCATGGCAACCGCCCCCTACAATGAAAGAGGGAGTTCACTAATATAAAGCCTCAGAATTTTTCAAACCTACCATTTACGCTGTTTGAGATTTTGTGTGACTGTGTGACTTTACTGTTACGTTATCTTTAAGAACATTAGTAAAGATGGCAAGACGAAAAGGTGATGGAAGAACTTTGTCTTCAAAAAAAAAGAAACAGGGGAAATATTGGTTCTCTTATCAAACACCGTCAAGTAAGTATTTTTCTAAAAATCCGTTTAGTAGTTGATAGTTATATAGTTAAAAAAGATCATTTTTGGAGTGAAAAAATGCTTCCAAAACTTCAAAGATTTTATTTCCGTTCTCTTTTGCCAGAACTAGTTGATCCACGTCACACGAGAAACATGCCGATTCGGGAGGATAGATAGACGACGTTTTTGTGTAAAAAGTAGACCATCTACACCATGTTTGTTTATATTTTTTTAATACACACATTTATAATTTTGCTGTAAAGGTAATTTTATGTACAGATTGTGAACATTAGCTATATGCTTATGATGTTTGGTAAATATATGTATTTTTTTCTTGAACGTTTATTATACTTTCTATTATTAAAAAAATATTTTTTAGAGTATTTTTTTTCATGAGGTGTTGACATTTTTAATAATTTTTAATAATAAATTTGAAAGCAATATCGAAATAAAAAAACCGTTTGTTTAAAACTTTATTGGTAATATCACTGATATGTCTGTGAAAAGCGAACATACGATTCTCAGTGGTAAGTAAATATCTTTGAAACGACAGGCATCAGATAGGCCCACAAAATGTTGTAAATCAAAAATACTCTATGTTGTGGCATTAGCATAACCAGCAGCGTAATAAACGCCCCAGGCCGACCGGGCTGACAGCTTTATGGTCAACATCCTAAAATTGAGTACGGCTGTCCCTTTAACCTAGCCTTAAGCACGGAGTTTATGAAAAGTGCTAACTTAAAAAGGAGCAAATATGTCTAACAGCATTTAAAAAACGAGGTTTATCATTAATGGAAGTAGGTAAATGTATAATGAATTTCCACGAAACAAAAGATAGGTTATTACTAAAATCTTGATAATTACGATAATTGGGTATTATCACTTTTTTTGAAAATTACATAAAATGAATCTTGAAGTACATATATACCGTACGCCATGTTAAAAAACACACAAAAAATATTTTTAGGTAGAGAATTTCAGGTCTGAAATTCGAATCTTAGGAGTCACCGCCAAAACGCTTCCATCCAAGGTTATTCCACTCGTGACGTCAAGTGTCATGTAATCATTACCGAGGACCGTGCTGTTTAATGGTGTAGTATCATTCTTGTATTGAAAAAGCCTTTGTGTGGTGTTTATTGAAAGGACAGTGTAAGAGGTCACACCAAAAAGTGATTTGTGTAGCTTTACAAGCATCTATTATGTATGGAAACCAAAACAAGTGTTGTTTTGTACATGGTTATAAAAATACTTCAGTCAGTACAGCTAACAAAATCTTTGTAACCGTTCCTCGAGATTATCAACGTATGAAAAAGTTGTTTAAGGCCCTTAGACGTGATATGTCGAAATCGCAAACTTTGTTTTTCTGTTGTGAAGATCATCTTAATTCTTACTGTAAGTTTTATTATTCTTTTGGGGTTATAAGTGTTTACCATTCAGTTTCCATTTTGTTATAGCTTGAAGAGGATATGAAAAATTATATGCGTTTTAAGTTGACAGAGGGAAATGTTATAATAAAGAACGACGTTGTTCCTCATATATTCGATTATTAGCCAGACCGGAAACGGCTCGAAAGAGCCCCGAAAATAAATGGCAATTTTATTCTGACCTCTAAAATAAATGCCAAGTTTAGGGTACATTTTTGATTCTTACATTTTTATGTTTACAAATAGTGTGTTTCCAACAACCCACTGCGATCAAATTATCAATGCTCCCTTAATTTGATAAAAAGTTCACTTATGCTATTGTTTTGTTGCTTTTACGTTCCAGATGTAAACAAGCGGCCATTTACAAGACACCTGACGTCATGGCCAATATGTTCGCGTTTTGGTGGTCCCTTTAAATATTCACATTTTGAATATTAAAAATACACCTTACGATCCATTTTTTCGAATTTATAAGCTGTCACAGCTGTTTTGTGGATTAGATGCTACCTATTAATATGCAATTTAATAAAATATAATTACATGGCAAATACCCAATTGCCGCAGTTCTTGACATGAAAAATGATGCCAGAGTCAGGGTAGCTGTACAATTACAAATTTTTGTAGGTTTGTCTATCACTTAAAAAAGTCTTAGTGACCCTAGACTAGTGACAAAATTCTATAATTAGCTTCAGCTTCATAGCGTAAAAGATTAGTTAATTAAAATTTCCAGTATCATAGCGATCCTAGCGACAGATAGATGGCAGGGAATGTCGATACTTTTTAGAGTCACTAAATACATTACAGTATTGCAATAGTCTGCTATTTGTATAAAGTATTTTTAGTCGAACGCTCACATCTAGGAGCGGCTAAATAACAGACTGGGCTCCGCCAAGTGCGTATTGCGCCCGCGTGCAGGTTATCTAAATGGAACCCTAGGATTCAGCTGAAGTCTTCAAGGAGTTGAATTATGTTCTAGAAAGAGACTGCTGATTCTGGGTAAAATAATTTTATTGATAAAAATAATAAGATAATAGGTAGTTTATTTTAGACTTGAATTTGCGCGTGATGAAGTTGTTAGAAAACGTGGATTTCTCTATTGACGACTTCCACACTTTAAAATCTGGAGTTTTAATATTCATTGCCGCTTCTTAAATTTTCATCTAGGTACTTACCACTTATACTAGCAAATGTTAGTTTCTCGACGTTAATACTTTTATTGTGAATTTGTTKAAATGATTMATGAGGAGGCAGTTCTGGTGGAAAGAACAAGAGCAACCTMCTTTTAAACATTTGTTACTCCACACAGACTGTGAGTAGGATACATAACGTTTTGCATTATGTGTACCTCTAGAGAAATGTCTATTTAGGTTGCTTTACTTAGAATAAACCTTATTGCACACTAGACAAATGACTGTCATTATTAATAAAAAAAAATTAACGATTCTAATAGGTTCTGTATAAAAAAAAAAGAGCAGGAAACAGAATTATGCAAAACATAAACAGGACACGTGAGTATTCGTGGACGCGCCACTAACTACGCATGCGTGACAGTAGGAGCCCGTTCTGTGATTTAGCCGTTCCTTCACATTTAGCGGTAGGCAACCCATCGTGCATTTGTGTGCATCGAACGATACAGGTACATCCGATTCTTTAAATACATTTGCGTCGAATCAGTCTGGTCACTACGTTAAAAATCAAGTTCTTTTGTTGCGGACTTGTCTACCGGATTCTTTGTTAGGTTTTTGGAACTTGAAATTTGAACTTTCACGTACAGATTACGTAACTATTATACTATATAAAGCCGTGTATTTTTTTTGTAATTAAATATACGCTCTATCTGTACAAGCATATCTTGGTGTTTGTTGTATATTGAGGCTTTTCACAATTTTCGTCAAGAGTAGTCCGTTGTTGAGTACAATCAAAATTGTGTGGCGCCCTTTTTTTCTCTAACCGCATTGGGACCTCCCCGCCCTCATCCGAGTGCAGCGACGGGATTCGGACTACCAGTACGACATCTTGCTCGACACCTTGCGTTTGTATTGTGCATAAAAAAGGCGTCGCACATTTAAGGGAAAAATAGTGGCGACAGAGGGGAAAGGGAAACAAACCAATCAAATCTAACCTTATCGATAAGAGATCTGTCAGATATCAGGCCCGGATGCACAAAGCACATTGCCAATTACCTAGGAAAAAATCAAACAGTTCTGCATCAGAGTCTGACAGTTCTCTAATCTTTAAGGTTAGGTTTGATAGTTTGGTCCCCTTTCCCTTTTCCTTTATAAACAATTTCCTGCCACTACTTGGCCCTAAAAGCGGACTATTGCGGTATATATTTATTGTCTGTAATACACCCCAGAGAATGGTGGTATAAATAGCCAGACGGAGAGAGCACGGGCAGTTCTGAACTCGAATACCGGTTATCCAGCGAGCGAAAGGCTTAGCCAAGCAGACTTGGTGTATTTGATACAAGTGTTTTGAATAAAAGGAAGTTAGAAATCCGCAGTTTTCGAGCTTGTTGTCCTAACATTCATAACATTCAAAACTATGGTAAATTGTGTAAAGTCTGATTTAGGTTTATTCCTTGTAAATATATAATTTTTTTGAGTAATGAAAGAGTAATTCAAACATAATAAAAATAGCAATTGAAAAACTGTAGTATTACTGTAATATTCTTGTGGGGAAAAATTAAATGCTTTTAGCACGTTTAAATAACAAGAAATTAACATTCCAGAAATGTATAGCTAGCCCAGAATACAGACCAAATAACACGTTTCGCTGTAAATAAGCAGCTCTATAGCGTAGCAGACACCTACTTAACAGTCTTCATTAAATTTTACAGTTCATTCCTCGGATTGGCGAGGAGCAATTATTTTCCCGGTTCAACTCTCTTGGAGCAAAAAGTCGAGTTTTCCAGAACAAAATTAGGCGCGTACCTATCTTAAACTACAAAGATAATGACCGGAGCTACACCTTCACCGCGCTAGCAAATAAAGCCATGCACGTCGGTGGATTTTCTTAATGTACGTACTCTGCGATGAAACCGAGAATTTATTCGTTCATCTGGAAGGCAACCTAGCATCCGGATGATTCGTAAACAAGCGGGGTTCACATGCAAATTATTTCGGAATTTATCGCTGGATGCGTTCGATGCATGGCGTTAGTGGCGCCTCCTTTTTGAGCTGCTGTTCGCGCGACGTGCGACGTTGATAGGAATGGAATAATTATTAGCGATGGGAAAAAGCTTATCGTGGATTTTGAAAATTTAAGCAGAATAGTGATAAATTCGTTTCGTGTTCTTCGATTTGGAGAAGGCATTTGAAAACACGCATAAGCTTTTCGCGTTTTATGTTTTTGTTCTTCATAGATTCGTTTTTTATGAGTCCTAACCCAATGAACACACATTCGTTGTTTAAACGTTTTATCAACGTGGCAGCGGTTGATTTTAGGCTATTCGTTTAAAATTTCAATGTTTAAAACGTTAAAATTTTCAACGTCACATCAGAAACTAAATATCCACGTTTTTTTATAACCGCTTGTTAACGAAAAGTCATAATTATATGTGTAAAATACGTTGTTTCTTTGTTAAAATTAAAATGGTAAATTTAATAGAGTTGCATATACGTTTAATAGACGTGGTGTTTTAATAGTTTTTCTTACGTTATATTAAAACATGAAATGATACGAAAATTATAACTAAAAATTGAAGAAATGATTTTATATAACGTTTCTGTTACCGTCGTTTCGGAAAGTATTAGTACGTGACCAGCAAACGTTTTCTTATAGCCATTGTTCAACGGATAGTTACTATCAAACGTGAATGTAACGTTTTTTATTTATCAAAACAAAACTAGTAGATTTGTGTTGTACATTTATATTTAGTCTACGTGTTGCAACTATGGTTATGTTTACGTCACATCTAAACGTGGAATGACACTTAAATTTTAACTAAAATGTTACTACAAGTTGAAAACATGTATGCATATGACGTTTCTTTTACCGTCATTTTATAAAATAAACATAACGTGGAAGACTAAACCTGTTTAAAACGTTGATACTTATATTAAATACTACGTGTTAACTTAAACTATCTACGTTTTTTAAAACTGCAATTCAACGAATTGGTAAGATTAAATGTGTATTTAACGTGAATATATTGTCAGCATAAAACTAGTAGATTTTGAGGCGGAGCGTTCGCGTTTAGTTTACGTCTTATTGTAATGATAATAACTACGTTGTACGAAAATGTGCAATATACGTGAATTATAACTAAAATATTACTATAGGTTGAAATCATATTTACATGTAACGTTTCTTTTACCATCGCTGTCTAAAGTAAATATTATGTGACTAGTAAACGTGTATAAAACGTTGATGGTTATTTTGAATACTACTTGCATACTTAAACTAACAATAAACGTTTTTTTACTATTAATCAACCAATTGGTATAACTAAACGCGTATGTAACGTTTCTCTATTCCCAAATAAAACTAGTAGATATTGGGGCGGTAGGTGTACGTTTAGTCTACGTATTACTGTAATGGTTATCATAACGTTGTACGAAAACCTGCAGTGGTACGTGTATTATAAGTAATACATTATTACAAGTTGAAATCGTGTTTATATGTAATGTTTTTTTACCATCGTTGTGTGAAGTACATCTTACGTGACCAACAAACGTGTATAAAACGTTGATGGGTATTTTAAATATTGCTTGCTTACTTAAACTAACAATAAACGATTTTGTTTAATTATTCCACAAATCGGTATAATTATCGTATATATAACGTTTATCTTTTACCAAAATAAAACTCGTAAATTTTGAGGCGGTACGTATACGTATCCTCTACGTGTTACTGTAATGGTTGTGATTACGTTGATCAAAAACGTGCTGTGATACATGAATTATAACTAAAATTTTACTATAAGTTGAAATTATTTTTGTATGTAACGTTTCTGTTACCATTATTATGTAAAGTAAATATTAGGTGACCAGCAAACGTGTATAAAACGTTGCTGGTTACTTTAAATGATACTTGCTAGTTTCAATTAACAGTCCACGCTTTTGTATAACTATTATTCAACGAATATTTATAATTAAACGGGTATGGGACGTTTTTAATTTATTAAAATAAAACTAGCAAATTTAGTAGTAGTACTTGTACGTTTAATTAACGTCTTAGGGACGGTTGCATAAACGTGAATCAATGTTAAACCGGGTTTAATCCACGGTCATTGTCTAGCAACTTCATGAATCCAGTGTTCAGATTGATGTTGCTCTAGCAACGACCGCAGATTAAACCCGGATTAACTTTGATTCACGTTTGTGCAACCGGCCCTTAGTGTAATGGTTATGTTTACGTTATAGGAAAGCTTTGAACGATACTTATATTTTAACTAAAATATTTACAAAAGTTGTATATAATGCTTTATTTACCATCGTCCTGTGAAGTAACTATTACGTGACCAGAAAACGTATGTTAAACTTGCTGGTTAAAATTAACAACGAATACTTATAATTAAATGTGTATAGGACGCTCGAATTCCCGAATACACCCGATACTACAAGTCGTGTGCTACCTTTAAACACAGTTGCCACACATCTGCTGCCTAATTTAACAATTACCCCTTTCTGTCATTTTTCTATTACTTGTTTTAAACAAGTAAATGTGAACACCTAAACAACCGACTTTACAAATCATAACCTACCTGTATGTAGTTCCAAAAAGCAGTGTAGGAATAAAACATGTCGTATGTTGCAAGTGGTTTTTTAAGTACCTATATAGGTACATAGGTGATAAATAAATCAAATTCTTTGTCTGATGTATGTATGTACCAACTTGCCGAAAACGATAATGTTGATTAGTATTATAATATAATGAAATAAGCAGCGCTAAGTATTACGTGTCACTGATTATGATTAAACGTTAATTTTGGGGGGCGGAAAGAGATATAATTCGCGGCAGAAAACATTTTTGTATCATAATAATTTCAATAATTGCATGTTCCAATAATATTTTTGTAAAACTGCATATTTATTACTTTCGGATACAACTATTCTCGACATCTGGCAATAGTGCTCTGACATCGCAGTTGCACAGTACACTGTTCTTTGTGTTCTCTTCATTCGTCCATTCGTCGTTCGTCGTCGTCGTGATTGATGGTGGAAGTAGTGCATTGTTCTTTGTTATACGACTAATATCTAGAGGTAAGTTATTTGTACAGTAATTATAATTGACTACCATAATGTGGAAAGGTACATATCCATACATAGAAAAAACAATGTGTGACCCTGACAAAATATTTAGTCATCCACGTTTCCAATATGGCGTAGCATGCATTTTACATGTGTGCGTCTGTACAGTACAGTGCGTAATAACGCATGCCACATGCTCAGGTTTGTGACCGGATGTTTAATAAGCCAATACTACAATGTATGATCAATGTATCGTTTTTTTTTTCAGTCTGTGATCCATAAATACGTGCTGCACATCTATTGTGAATTGATGCAACGTTCCATGTAGGCGTGCTGTAAACGTGATACCTGTGCTGCAACTGGGGCTAGACGGCTAGAGCCGCTGGTGTGTAGTGACTGGTGAGTATTATGCATTTGTATTAAAATATTTATTTATAATTTTAAAAGACTACTGCTCTTTAGCGGTTATCAATTTTTAATCTTTTAACATCTTGCTTTTGCATAGTAAAAGTTTGTGGCTATAATGTTGTGTTGTGTCAGTAAGATGACTTTTAGCATGTTGGACCCGTATTTCTTGGATCCAGCTGTGTATCGTTGCACATAACCTCAAAGTAGGAGTTCTAATAAAGATATAAATTATTCGTAGAGCTTGGCATTTTACATTTTGTTTGAAACATTTCTGCTTTAGTAATTCAAAATTACGTGGATTGCTACAGTGTGTAAATTTCTTACAGGTTGGCAAAAGAAAAATATGTCTGATAAGTTGGTGGGCAAACGGCAGCTAAGTTCAAGCAAGTGCATTAGAAAAGTTTTCAACGAATGATCTTTTTACTTCATTTTTTTATTAGAATTTATTAGAATGTATATGTATTTAGTTTAATAAATATTGTTTGAGTGTGATGTGGTTTCTTACTTTGTCCATTTATCCTCTAATAAAACAAAATATGTGGACGTGTGTTTCTATTCTAGCGGCAGCAGTACAAAAAGTATATACATATTTAACTGACCACCTGATAACGTTGAATATGACGTTAGCGGTGATTTTGGCGAAAACGTTAGTGGTTACCTTCAACATTACGTTAATTGATAACGATACATGCAACGTTAACTACTAACCTAAATGCAACGTTGTCTTGTAACGTTGAATAAGACGTTACTGTGTAGCGCTGAAGCGGCGTCATATGGTAACGTGCATCGGACGTTAACTGATACCTTAAATGTGACGTGGTTCATAACCTCTAATATGGCGTTAAATGATAACGTGTAATATAACGTTCGCTGAAAACGTAAAATAAAACGTTAACCTAGCCGTTGCATACAACCTTGATTTTAACCCTGACATTACGTTAGGGAATAACGTTGAATATGATATTAACTGGTACCATTCATTAGACGTTAGTTACTTATGTAGAACACACATACTGATTCATCTAGAAATAAACGTTGAAACATTACGTATTGAACACGTTATCATTGTCGTTAATTATAACGTTTGTTCAATGGACATTTTTGCGATAAATCAACGAATCGCTATAACGTGCAATGTAATGTTTCTTATATACGTTGCGTTAAACCTTAGTTATCACCCTTATATGACGTTAAAAAATAATGTTTAATATTACGTTAACTATTAACGAGAATTAGACATTTCAACAATACGTGTTTATCACMTTTTTGCCACCGTGGGTAGTAACGTTGATTCAATGGACATTTTTTCGTTCCATCCACGGTATACGTATCGTATGATAATATCGTATGATAATTACTTTTCAACGTTTGGTTATCATTTTTAAAACGTTTTTTAAACGTATGTTTGCTCATTGGGAATTATATTTCTTTTATACATATACTAGTGGATGTCGGAATTCGTGTACAATAATTAAATTCCATTCAGTTTTTAAGAACAACATTTCCCGGTTTGGGATAACTTCAAATTCAGTATAATGCAGCAATAAGAAGTTGCGTGTGCATTCTTAAAAAAAAATTCGCGAGGAGGAACGTTCACAGCATCAGCCACAGTCATGCAGCGAATTTCGACTCGCAAAAAAATAATTCAAGGGTTTTACAAAAGTTGTAAAAACTTTTTCTTAACTCACGTCGCCCAAGCCCAAGTTTATTAGTGCAAGCACCACTGTCCTCAAACAATACTTCCACCTTCACATTTTTGACAGCACTTATTCACAGAGACACAAACTACCGGCAACAAAAGACGACCTTCACGTTTTTTTTTACTGTTCCGCTACGACCTTGCCGGCGACATCGCGGGCTGTTCTTGCGTCGCCTGCTAGGAAAGTGGTATTAGCAAGTATGAAAAAAATCGGAAAAGTTAAAAAGTTTATATGAATGTCGAGAGGATTCCGTAGGTACAAATATCTTGGAATCTCAAGGCTTCCAAGTCGTTAATTGTCTGAGGCAAGAACGAATCTGAATTTAATACTGTTCATTATGGTGAAGGATTAGATAACAATGGAATCACAGGCAAAGGTACAGACACACTATTAGGTGGTAGGGAAACAAGCAAATTGACTGAATTCATAGCAAATGGTAGAACTTACAGAGGACGTCATATCCAATCCAATCCGATGCAACTTGATACAAATAAAAAGAAACGAAATGCTCGCAATACAAAAAAAGAAACAAAAAGAAAAAATTACTAGAGGCATTATACTAGAAGTGTAGAAAAAGAGAGAGGAAAAAGAGCGCACTATTGGCATACACATTGGACATAAAGAAGTTTTTCTTTTGTTAAAAAACTAAAAGGGGACTGAGTGTGAGAAAACGACAAGTTGCAGACAAAACTAAAACAAACAAATGGCAGTAGCGCTTGTAGCTTAAGTAAAAAGTATAAGAAGCTAATAGGAAAAAAATTGGTACACGATTGCTGAAATAAGGCAGTAAGGATAGAAGGAGTGGTTACTTGAGCATCTTTTTCATATGGCAGGCTTAACAAAAGGGATTACGCTAAACTACTAATGCAATTAGGAAATAAAACTAACATTTCGTAAAATATTTAAACAAAGGGCAACATGAAGAATAAGAAAGGCGATAAGAAGACAAACAGATGTCGAACCGCCAAAAGTTGAGGACACGGTGACATTTATAAAAGAAATGGAAAAGAATAATGCTCTTGGTAACGGTGGTAATATCACTAAGTTACTAAAGTAATAGGGTGTAGATCTACTAACGGATATAATACAACTGATTGAATTTAAAAAAGCTGTTTTAGATACATACAGAGGTAATCCCGATAGCGATAAGCATAATCAAAAAGACTAAACAAAATGAGAAAATTATACGGAAATAGTAATTCTCTTTATTAGATATAATATTTAGCTACCTTCGTGGAGAGAGTAATGAACGCGGAAAGGAATTATATGTTGGTATTTATTATTTATGTATTTTAAGTAGGCTTGAGATCGTATAGCGAGAAACAAAGAATATCATTAGAAGAGATAGGAATAAAGGACTACTTAACAATAACAAAGGCTTCAAAAAATAGCATCTTTAAGTCAAAACAAGAGATACCTAATTGCTATATATAGAGGGATCTGTTGGCGTAGATTTTGTTAAACTGATAAGAATAATTTAGAAAGAAAAAAGACAAATCGGGTTTGGTGCATCAGAAAACATATTATCAATGTAGTGTTTTTGTAAGGTAAACTAGAAGGAAGAGGCACAGAAAGTAAGTGTCATAGTAAATCAACAAAACAAAATACACGATATGTGAAAGGAAATTGTAGGGTGTTTTAGTTTTGCAACATCCGAAAAGAAAAACGCATTTCATTATACAATTGTATATAAGATCACCTGCATAGACAAAGAATTGTTCTTAAAGCCAAATGGGGAAAAATCAAAAGATATCAACAAAAATAAACGTTGGGAAGAGCAGTGAAAGTGACAAAACATAACGAGAGAATTGAAAGTTAAAGACATACAAAAATATCATACGTCCGATTGTTATGTAATATGACTGTGAAGTGTCAGGAATGAGAACAAAACATGTTTAGTGACTGGGACAGCAAGTTACTCAGAAGAATATTCAGACCAGAAGGAATGTTATCATGCAAGAGACAGACATTTACAACAAGATGTCAAAGAGACTCTTACAAGAAGAATTTGAAAAAATGAAAAGAATGAAGAGCAGATGGGAAGATAAACTCAGAGGAGATCTAGACGAATGCAGGATTACAAATTGGAAAGAAGAGCAAGAGGGACATAAGGCAATAAGGGACATAAACCTTAGCAAAATGTGCATCTCCAGACGATGTTGTGATATGTGCAGTTGGTGAAAGGAACGTGCAACATAATGATATAAAGATGCCTATAGCTACGACAAAAAGAATCGCGATAAGAAAGAATCAAAATAAGAAAACTGACATAAGAATAAATGTCAATCAAGTAGAACAGAAAACTGCAAATATTTAGGGGTTACGGTACAAATTAATATAGAAGTCGAAAACGAAATACATGATAGAATCAGTAATATTTTAGGGAGTATTACACACACTACAAGTACTATAGGTTCAACTTATAGGCAACTGGAAATAAAAGCAGATGAGAGGATACCACTAGCATAGTGAGATATTGAGAGATGGGAACTAAAAAGACTCGAAAGCAGGTTACGGGCAGCAGAAATTAAGTATCAGGTTAGTGTAAAAAATGTAACAAGGATGGACAGCTTAATTATAATATGAAAGGTCAGAGCAAAATTTAGAGAAGTACATATCTACAATTAGGCTTTTTAAGATTACGTCATCCAATATGGCGTCCAGGGGGCAAAAAGCGCACGCATGGGACGCGCCTGCGAAACCCTGGAAACGGACGCATGGCTGATAGAGTTGGATCCTTAATGACCAAGTCGTTCAAATTGAATGACTCATGCCTTGATTTGGCTCTCAGCTATTGAATCAGCGTGGTTCGTGCGTCGTACATGGTTAACGGCTGACGACAGCACACGACGAGAACACAACATGACAGCATATTTGTATGCTGTGGCGAGACAGGAGACACCGCTGTCACTTTCAATTCACGATCCATATGAACGACTTGAATGATCCGAATCTACGCGATTGATTGAACGATTTGAATTGAATCGAATGTCCCAGCTCTAGTGACTGACGTTGGCATTAAGTAATGGGGTTTCTATGACAGCGCGTTAGAAGCTGCATGGTTTTGACATGTGCCCCCTGGCAGTTGCTCCGAAAGTCACGTGTTCTAAAAAGCCTAATTAGACTTTTTAAGATTACGTCATCCAATATTGCGTCTAGGGGGCAAAAAGCGCACGCATGGGACGCGCCTGCGAAACCCTGGAAACGGACGAGTGGCTGATAGAGCTGGGTCCTTCATGACCAAGTCGTTCAAATTGAATGACTCATGCCTTGATTTGGCTCACAGCTCATGAATCAGCGTCGTTCGTGCGTCGTACACGGTTAACGGCTGACGACAGCACACGACGAGCACACAGCATGAGAGCATATTTATATGCTGTGGCAAGACAGGAGACACCGCCGTCACTTTCAATTCACGATCCATATGTCTTTAAGCAGGTCTAAACAAGTCGGTAACTCGTTCTCAGTAATGATTTTTGAACGACTTGAATGATCTGAATCTACGCGATTGATTGAACGATTTGAATTGAATCGAATGTCCCAGCTCTAGTGACTGACGTTGGCATTAAGTAATGGGGTTTCTATGACAGCGCGCTAGAAGCTGCATCGTTTTGAAATTTGCCCCCTGGCAGTCGCTCAAAAGTCACGTGTTCTAAAAAGCCTAATTACATGTGTTTAATAAGTTAGGTTAGGAATGGTTATATGATTATATACATATACAGTCAATAATAATTAATATTGCAATGTAAGAATCTTAGACCCTAGGTAATAAATAATGAAGTACAGCCGAAAATGGACATTTATATGTATCTAGTTGAAGTATATGTAGTATCAAGAAAAACAAAAGCATGTTACAAATCCGAACACAAAAAAGTAATAATAAAAGGCATGATATTTGAGCGCTTAATTTGACGCCATCGCCAGCGTTTGCGTCCGTACGAAAATGGACGGGCGATAAATATTTCTTCTCCCAATCCTTTTTGTCAGCCTGGGCCTGTTAAATGGCTCCCAAGTGCGGCATTGTTAAGTTTCTCTCGAGTACTTAATTTCATGAAATAGTAAAGTTAAATAAGTTATTGGCTTTGTATAGAATCCAGGCGTTGTAGGCAAAGTTTCCAGCGATCCAAGTGTACATAATCTGAAGTGAGCTTTTGTTTTTGTTCGATGCTCAAGCAAACAATGGTTGAGAAAGTTGGACTGTGGGATTTGTACAAATTTCAAGATTGGCGCCGCTGGAGGAAAGATTAAGTTATTGTAGTATAAACTATTACTAGTGTGGGATTGACCTCATTCTCTCGATAAATTGGGGTATCTGGTACTCGTACTTTTCGGTTTTAGGGATACATTGCATCAAAGGATGGCTGCGCTTGACAGAAATTTACTGACTTGAATGATCCTACAATGTGTGTGCTTAAGTATGAATATAATGAATATGTTACCTAAGATGATATGTTAAAGTACAGAAAATTGTTTCATTTCTCGGGTTACCTAGGTAATCTGAGAATCATCCAGATTGCTGTTAAAGTGAAAATAATATCTGCTGGAACAACAGTAACTGCCGACGACCAGGTGGTAATTGCTAACAACAAAGACGATATACTTACTGCATATTGATAAGTACACTAATAGAAGAATATACCTAGTGGAGATTATCAGTGAATATAAAAAACACAATACTTATGTGTAGCGAGTAAATCCAGCAAGTTTACTTATTTGGATATTCACGACGGACTACGTATATCTGGGTGTTAAAATGACAACACAGGCAGAGACACAATAGAAAATGAGCGTCACATAATACAAGGAAAAAAGTTATCGATGTCTCAATAGCATACTATGGGGTGAAAATATAAACAAAAGAAGAAAATATGACGTCTATGAGACCACGATTAAAAGCACCCTCCTGTATGGAGCCGAAACATGAAAAGTAAACATAGAGCAAGACTAGTAACAGTGGAGATGGATGCAATAAGGAGATCGAGAAGAGATCGCGTCAGAAACTAGACAAGTAAGGTGGCATTATGAAAGACATCGAACAAAAGCAACTAACACGGTACGGTCACATACAACATATGACTGATACTCGACTGCCCAAAAAAAATTGTAGGGTGCCAGCCAGTGGAGAGACAAAAGACCTAAATTGAAATGACAACGGGAGGGGCACAGAACTATTAGCGAGAGGAACTTGACTGACCAAGATTGTGAGGATCGAAGAGGATGGAAGTTAAGCGTCGGACAATGTCCCAAGGCGATCTAAAACCAGCATATACATACATACAACAGCAATGTTATTTTTCGATATCCAAAGAATCGAGTTAATGTAATCAAACAATCAACGAATTAATTGACAAAATCAATAATTAATCAAAAAACTTATACAAAGAATCAAATGGTTTATAATATTGTTGCGATATCAGCGCTATCTGAAATTGCAGGGCGTTAAATGAGGTGTAGTAGAACACAGCAAGTACTGATCCTAGCGACAGACAGATGGCAGGAAATGTCGGGACTCTCCAGAGTATTCTATCAATGGATATAGATGTGGATTTTTTTTAATTCGCTTACAAGTTTTGTTTGAAGTTTTGCAAAACTCCGAAAACTTTCGTGCGGAAATATTTTTTGATTCACAATTTTTATCAACAATGTTTCAGAAGCTTTAACCATCGTCAAGTTTACTTTTTCTATGGAGCTGCACCTAACTTCTGAGATACTTACATAACGGATTAGGAGTAGGGAAAGGAAACGTGATAAATGAAGTTTTGAACGACACGGAAGCATTAACGGAACAAATTAATTAATCTCCAGATTAACTAAATAAATACCGGACATGGTGAAATGTGCCAAGAACGTGTAAAGTTAATTGTTAGTTTTGATAAATATTTCCTTTGTTTTATTAACCAGATCGACTGTGCCACACCATTCATAAAGGATTGATGTTATAAAGAAAAAATAATAATCGTGGTAAAACATGGGCGAGAACAAATTGAGCAGCTTACATCTCTTCAAGTATTTTTAAATCTTAGACGATAGCCTAGCACCGATTTAGTGCCCATTGGGTACAGATGGAAGATGAAATACCGACTTTCACTATAGAACAGTCGCGAACCTATTAGGTAGGTAGAGTTTATGATATAAAAATGCAAGCCATATTTACGGCGGTTTTTAATGAATCTAAGGCGGATTTTAGTGAAGTATCTTAAGATTATTATAACTCTTCAGCATTTCTAGTATTTTTTCCTTACCTTAGGCAGCCACACAATGACCGTAAAGTATCAATTTCGACACTTAATTTTTTTAATAACTAAATGTCAAAAAGTTTATAAGCATAAAGTAATTTAAATTTGGATAAAGCAATGTTTTCTAATGTGACAGCTATATAACATTATAGTCGTTTTTTTGGCAAACAAATTTGTTTTTTGATGCACTTTGTGATGATTTGTATACAATTAACTAATTTATATGTATATGTAACTTTTTAAATAAATCTAATTAAGAAAATGAACAACATTTAGGCGGATAATTTTTTAAAGAAATCTTTTTTCAGCTTCCTGTAAGTTTATGTTATTGAATTTAGCTTAAACATTCAAACATCAAAAACTGTCAAAGAATCTAAACCAATGAAAGATTAAAAAAATATTCAATATAATAATATGGTTTGCCAGCTTCTACATTCATTATTATTATTAAATGCGCAATTTGATATACATCCTATAAATAATATAATTTTTGTAATTCTTACAAAACAACGTAACTTAAAAGATACTACAGCCGTTTAAAAATACTAATGGCCGACAGCCGTTAAGGACATGTACGTTTCAAGAACTATTTATTATTCTTACAATATACTATAAACACCTATTTAATGTAGTGAATGTAATAATTGAATTCGCAACTAACAATTTGAAACTTTTAATTCATCGATACGAAATTTAAAGCTAGCAGTAGTGGTTAAATTTGTAGTAGCTGTTGCTAACGATGTAGCTGCTGCACTTTCGTACTTGCTGTACGAGATTCTGCTAAAATTTCAAGTGGGTTTTCAAATTTCTGCTCAAAATCCTCCATACCTCTTGAAATAGGTTTAAAAACCCAAAAAACAAATTTTATTAAAACACTGTTCAATTTTATTTACTTTTAAAACGTGTTCTCCTTTTTCGGAGCCTAGAAGAGAATTTGAAGATGGGATTACCTATAAAAATGTTGAACGACACGCGGCCGACATGCAAGTAACTTAGCTGATTACAAACATTTTTGGCAGAATTTATTTGATGCCAATATAAAGGTTTACAGTGTATGAGTCAAATATACACAATGTTTACCTTTTTCCACGTCATAGATATAACAATTAGGAATATGTGTATAGTCACATACAACTTAGATTTTATACACAATAGAACTTGCTTTTCTAAAAGTGATTCGGCTCCACTAGCCGTTTTTGTGTTTATGTTAACAAGTAGTTTGATAACTTATATTTTAATATAAACCTAGACTTGTAACGGCATTAGAGTTGTGATATGTATTGTAGTATTACTAGGGTAGGTATGATGGAAATATGTAAACGACATATTACTTGAATTAGATGCATACAGAGTGGGTATAAAGACACCGTCTTCACATATTTATTGTTCTTATTTCAGGAAATTGTGCTGGTAGAGGGTTTTCGCAGCAGATAAAAGATCTCTTATAATTGTGATCGTTCGCATAGTTACTATGAATATTAACCGTGTAATACTGGATTTTTTTCAATGTTTTCGACTTAAAATAAGCCCCTAAAATAAGCCAAGGGAATTATATACACGTTTATAAGATTTTAGTTACATAATGTTTCATATGTTTCATATTGCTTAAGTTTTGCGTTATATGGGTACGTATTAGGAACTTGGTGTTTCGCAGTACGCAAAACATAAAACACTTCGCATACATATTTAAATGACTACTATAAAAACGCGCGTCATTAATTTTTCCAGTACTTCTTCCGGCACATAAATTTATGACGAAAACCTACTGCAATCAAAAATAAATTTTCTTAATGCAGTGTACACATTATGAAACCACCCTTCAACAACGTATTTCCTGCTCGTTAATGGTCACTTACTGCATCGATGATTAGGGCAATATAAGCATTTTTTGCCCAAAGGTGCCACAGCGCAGGTGCGCCAAGACTAAATCTTCGCGGGTAGGATCAGCGCATCCCCTAACCGCTCGCTGAAAGCGTTGAAGTTTCAGTAGCGCACGGAAGCTTTTCGACGACGCTCTTGTGCAGGCAGCGCAAGAACAGCCCGCGATGTCGCGGGCAAGGTCGTAGCGGAATAGTAAAAAGACGTGAAGGTCGTCTTTTGTCGCCGGAAGTTTGTGTCTCTTTGTGAATGAGTGCTGTCAAAAATGTGAGGGTGGAGGTACTGTTTGAGGACAGTGGTGTTTGCACTAATAAACTTGGGCTTGGGCGAGGTGAGTTAAGAAAAAGTTTTTACAACCTTTGTAAATTCTTGAATTATTCTTTTGCGACGCGAAATTCGCTGCATGACTGTGGCTGATGCTGTGAACGTTCCTCCTCGCGAAATTGTTTAAAGAATGCACGCGCAACTTCTTATTGCTGCATTATAATTTGAAGTTATCTATGTATCCCAAAACGGGAAATGTTGTTCTTAAAGACAGAAAGAAATTTATTTATTATACAGGAATTCCGACATCCACTAGTATATATAATATTTTTTCATTTTCTACTCCAGATAAAACTAAACAAAGCTGTGATTAACACGATGCATTTTGATACTGATAATAGGAAAACATTGATGAATGTCGTTCTAAAAAATTTTAATTTAAAACTTTTAAGTGATTTAAAGTAAATGAAATATAATTAGGACTGATAAAAAACGAATCTATCAAGAAATTACAACCTCTCGTTAACAAAAACATAAGATACGAAAAGCTTATGCGAATACAAAATAAGAAAATGGGGTTCTTAACGAAATTTTGTACGTTCTTAAGTAAGAATACTATACTTACACAGCACTTAGATAGAAATATAGGATGCAAATAAATCAAGAATAATGTAATTAAAAAAATATATATTAAACAAGGAAGCAGGTTTCTAAATGAATGAGAGATTAATTGAAAATTGGTCAACGAATCATTAAATGAAAGCGACAATTAAAAATCTTAGCCAGCAAAAATAATAATTATATTATACCAAAAGAAAGATGTTTAAAAAAGACAAGAAATTGAAAAGAATTCACTGAAATAACAAAGCTACTTACTAAAGTAGGTAATTTGTAGGTGTAGACCGAAACTCCAGCCTTAACTTTAATAATTCATTCTAATTAAGCATTATAATTTTTTACCAAAAGAAATACCTCGTTAGCAGCTGATTGAGAATTTACACTAATTATTCACAGACATACTAGGGTGTATATAGACAAGAACTATAGTATGAGTATGAATTTTTATGATAGCGCGTTAAGGATTTTTGGTTATTAAATACTTACCTGCAAGCAGTTTGCTCGAATTTGTCAAAATATGAAGTTTTAAAAGTACTTTGCTCGTTAACTTTTTATAGAACACTTTTTCTACAACTTTCGTTACTACTACACATCGTTATGCTGAGTTTAGTAAGGAAAAGTACTGAAAATGGTCTTTCTTGAAAATATAGTACTTACGTGCTAAATTCGTTATTATCGTACTGAATAAAGTACAACTATTATTTCACTGAACTGGTTCAGGTGAATTGAACATTAGATCTCCGTTTAACCGATTGCATCCTTTACTCAACAAGAACTGAAATTTATAAACCTCAAGCAAACCCGAAACAGGTAAATTACCTGAAGTCAAGATTATCCGTTTTTTTTTGTACAGAAACAAAACGCATGCCCATGCAATTGGTAACTTTAGTACCACATCGGTACTTAAGGAAAAAGAACCTAATCTTTTTTTAACACAACATGAATTGATAGCGAATTCTTCAACAGATACGGCTCTGAATCAGAAGCAACAAATATGACCTATACCTACATTAAAAGTAAAGATAAATACTTTTTCATCGGTAGTTCAACTTAACGATAAGCTTTCAAAAAATAAAAAAAATATTTATTCGAAATAGGGTTCCCAATATTCTGTGTTGTGCATACATATAATACGTGTTTTCAAAAACTGCTACAGCGACACTACTTAATTAAAAAAATCTTAAAATTATAACAGTTACGAGAAACGCCGTTGAACGGTTTGTAAAACGGCGTTATATAACAACTTTATGATAAATTAGAAAAAAATTTTGTTGAAAGATAACAAAACTGACAGTGGATAAAAAGAGCTGAGTGTGGATCTAATCGAAACAGTAAAATAACCCTAACTACAATATTATAAATTACAGAATTAAAGAAGTCACCTTATTTTACTACTGAAGATGGCAGCTTAGCTGCTGAAATACGTATTTGGATTATTGTAATTTATAATATTGTAGTTAGGGTTCTTTTATTGTGTCGATTAGAACTTACAGTGTTTACACTCCAAAAAGAGGTCAAATCTTTTGACACTGGACAACTTTTGACAACATTGCATGAAAACAAAGAGAAAGGGCCTATCACCTCGCAAACTTATAAGGAAAGAGTAAGCCATTCCGTTTCGACTCTACTCTGTTTACAACAGTTTCTGAACGTCAGTCGCACTGACGGACTAGGATATATTTGACTAAAGATAGTGATGCATTGATTCTCTATACTATATAATAAATTAAAGTGCACAAAAAATAAAAGATGCTAAAAGTCTGATCAAGATCAAAAAGCTTAGTTTTATTGATAAATGAAACAATGACATGTACGTTTTTCTATAGAGTAAATGAAGCTGTGACCTGTCAAACATAGGTTTAAAAATAATGAAATTTCTAAGAGAGTCTGTTATTTTGCCTGGCAGTTTTCTTATTTCAAACTTTGGCTATTTGTTCGTATAAGAAAATATAAAACTCTACCCACGACAGTCAAGTTGATGCGGGCGTACGACCATATATCTTGTGTAATGGGGGAAGTAAGCTAAATACCTAAATACATCCTTTAAACCTATGTAATCAGCGACACCTGAGACTAATTCTCTCCATTGGCTCCACATTTGGGATTAAGTTCCTAACTTGCTCGCCCTATGGAGCGATTCTGCATTCATGGTTAAAGTTASTATTAAATTTCACAATTACTTCAATTTTCAGGGGCGTGACCCATTCAGGACGTATCACAAAGGGTATTTAAATGAAATTATTGAACGGGCCTCAGCCTGACTGAAATTAAATTTTCAGGAATTGCTCCCGAAAGCGAGTTTGTCGTAAACCGAAAGGGTTTTTCTTGAATGTGGAGCTCAGGGTGAAGGTTAAAAGCTTTAAGGCACCTGCGATTTCCGGAATTAGATTAGGTATTCGGCTGTCGCATCGTAGGCATACGAAATGATACGTAGCTCGCTTCGCAAGCTGGATTTCATAATTCACAGCTTTAAAATTCGATATTAGGTTATTAGGTATGTGTTTTTATTGATATTCGTGGTTAATGTTCATGTTGTACATTAATTCGTTGAAAAAGCTGTTTGAAGATGCTATTGTAATTCATGACTATTTTTTATCAAGTAAGTAGCTCTTGGAACAATTTGATTGTATGACTGTGCTTTTCTTAACACATTTTATTAGGTGGATTGCGGATTGCTTCGTTCTAACGATCGTTTTCAAAAGGTATCATAGCTATACTAAACTCATATGTGCAGAATTTTGTCCAGGATTTTTACAGGTGTTGCAAAACTTAGTTTTTAAAAGCTCTGACCTGGACTTAACGACAACATCAAACCTAGTTAATGTAGGAATTTTTCTTTCCATGTTTGCCAAAAGATTTTTCTGATGCTGTGTTTTTTAATTTCTAAATGCCTCAAAAGGTTTGGTTTTATACCTTTATGCAATGTAATAGTGTTGTTTTTTTGTCTAGACAATGATTATTTTTTATACGATGGTTCTTTAATTTTACTTTTAATACGAGTAGCTCTACCTTATTGTCCAATGTAAGCAAGATCACACTGCTTTTCTTTAGGATTTGGTTTTGAGCTTCTTGTTCTGTCAATATTTCCACAATACTTAATAGTTCGGTTATTTCTGTGTTCGGTAAGAGGGGTTATCCATTTTATTTTTTTTAGGAAATGATAAATGTTTATTCCGGGGAGCAGAAGTCAAAAAGGTTAGAGGCATCAAAGGAGACATAAAAATCATGTGTACTTCGTCACAAGTATGTGAACTAATAATATTGTTACAAATATCGTTGCCATTGCCGTACTCTGAATCGGATTCCGCCACCGCTATACATTGTCTACTAAGTCATAATCAGCCACAAGGTTAGTAAAACTAAAGATATTTGCGGTTTGCCCACAATAATATTAAAATCGGTTTAAGTTATATTAGTTCAATCAATTACCACACCGTTTAATATTTGCATTGATGTATGTATATTCCGTGATGACTTAGCTGCTCACCCACTCCAGAACTCAGAATCAGTTTGACTTTTGAGAGGAAGTTCAATAAACAAAATAATAATAGATTTTGAGCAAATGGATAACAGTTGCTTCATTTTTAAAGGCGCAGCAAATGTTAGTTAACAGTAAAATGTCAGAAGCTGAGAAGAGTCTGACGATTTAACACTTGGTTGACGAGTATCTGCTCTAAAGATAGCTGAATGACGTTTTTTTTTATTTAGAACTGTTGATCTTCGTGAAAAAATTATTATATCATTAAAAATACAGCAGGACTAAGAAGACATAAATTCACTCTATTATTGGAAAGAGCTCGATTTCTAGATTCAAAGTGGTTATTATGAGACCTGTATTCAAAAAAAGGAGATGAGATCCTCAGAACTATCGACCTATAGTTGTTTTCGCCATATACCTAAAATACTTAAATGTTATATTGGCTGGTTAGCTTTATAAACACTCACCATTTATTAAATAACAGCGAAATGGCTGCAGTGAAGGCAAATCAGCAATTCCTCCAAAAATTAATGATAAAAGGTCACAAAAAACACTCAAACGCCACCTTACGGATAACACTTTCCATTGTGTAAATGAACTTTACGTGACTTGTTCAGGTATTTGTCATATTTGTTGTAAATGGCAACTTGCCTTACTATACGTTTGCAATTTTCGCTTACGAATGGTCTTATTGATTGATTAAATCAGGGTACGATATACGATATACCGCCGGGTCGGCAATGTCTACGCTGGGTTGGAGAAGTGACGCGCTTATTTGCTAGTGGGCTCCCACGTAGCGCGTTACGGGCATCTGAGGATTGGAATAGGAAGATTTGCAGGGCGCACTCAACCAGTGAATGCTTTCTTTAGATGTTTACAGCTTACCTCGGCTGTATTATTTTTCTTCATCGTATTTGAGGTTGTCTAAAAATTCGGAACCTGTTTATTTATCATTTTCTTGTCTTTTTAAGTAACAATTAAGATTCTTGTATCTTGTTTAGCTTGATGTTTTGTGATGGTGTCGGCATAAGTGTTTATCCGTTCGCTTGCTAGAGCTGTAGGTAAGGTGACTGCGCTACGAGATATTTCTTGTATATATCGATTAGTTTTTTTTCTATTGGAGATACCATGCCTCCCTCGTCTCTGAACGGCAGTGTTACGTTGTCGGAGTTGTCTTACTCCCTCTTTATCTTGTTGTCGATACGATTTCCTCTCCTACCCTATGAGCCTTTTTGTTCTAGGTCGTTTAGAAGCATAAACATAAAGGTGATTTGTATTTTGGTCGTAGTTCTTGAACAATTCCTTTGAAGCCCCTTCTGAAGATGGGTCTGCTTTGTCTAATGTGATTTGTAGCTTTTCTTCTTATTCTCCTAACAGGGTTTTTATGCTCTTGTTGAGAATGCTCTCCTCTTATATTTGGTCACCCAATATGCGAATACCGTGCAACACTCACTCACTGAAGTTTGGTTGTTTATTAATCAGGGAAAAATATAGTAAAGGACAGAAAACCGCACGAATACACGTGCTCAAGCCGAACTCTTTTCGCACACGAATGGTCTTATTGGAATAAAAATAGATACTATTCCTATTATAAGTTTCGTGAAAGAATATTTTTGTCTAAATTTATGTATGTATTGAATTATTTTTAAAGTATTTATGCGTATCTTGTTCAGTTACTATGAACACAATGACAGTTTCTACTATTTTTTTAATTATTATTTATTATAATTTTGTGATTGAAGTATGCATTGATAAAATGCATCCCTGTAGTTTTGAGCCTTCTTTATCTCTCATATAGTATTAGCTACTTCCCGACATTTTCTTAATTGTACCTTTTGCAATCTGTATTGCCATCTGCAAGTAAGCGATGGGTGTAAATAGTGTACATTATTTGACTGGCCTCATAAACAGTTCAGCAGCTGATTAAATTGCGTAGGATTCGAACGTTCCTATATGGTTCCAATTGTAATATTAGAATCTCCACGTCACCCCTAAACCTTGAAGCCATGCATCCCAAATTCAACTAGAAATATACCGACACGTATCGCTTAGCCCCGGAGCTAGTTTAAATTCAGGATTGGGGCGGATGTGAGACAGCAGCTACTGAATAAAATTTTGCCAATCCAGATAGTGCACACGCAGCTACTCCTCAACAAAATTCTCCGAATACGCTACGGATAAAGAAAAACAAAAGGAGATACTGAAATTTTCCTACGAGACGTGTCAATGGTCTATAGAACAAAAGGGCATTCAGTTTTATTTAAAGGCCGTGCCTTGTAGCCTGAAAAAAGCGACGGAGACCTGTTGATTCCGATTATTCGGCAGCTTTTGGGAGACAAATTAAGCATAAAGGCTTGCGAATTTCCCTCGTTGTACTGTCGGAATATGAATTTTAATTGGTCAGCGTCATTCATACAGTTGAACGATCTGTTTTATTAATTTATGTCTTCTATTTCCTTTTTTAATTTTAGTAGATAATTAGACGTATACTAGAGGAAAATTGTTTTTAAAGAAATGTCTTCTAATATAATGAGTTTGAAAGTTTTGGCTGTTTCTTTTCTTAACAATTTAATATTCAAATATAGAACATTTAATATAAATGTGGGGTAGTTAAGTCGCATATCTAATGATAACCGCAACAAACTAAGGAAATTTACTGTCTGAAAATTTGTAGATTATTTGTAGATAAAAATATGTTATCCTGTATAATAGAAAGACCCTATTTCTCTAAGAAGACAAGTGAACATGTTTTCTAGTCTGGCAGCCTTTCTCAAATAATTCGCAGTATAAACTTATATATATTATATAAAGTTATCCCGCGTATGTGTACCTTCATATATCAATAATTATTCAGTTGGAGGGCGGCCTGATGTACATATAAAGGAACTGAAGTATTACCAACACTCTACAGGTTTTTATACTACTTAATTTTATTTGCAAACTATATGAATTCATTGTTGCAAAACAGTATTTTCTGAAAAACAAGCATGAAGTCAAGTGAAGTCTGCACTAATTCCTGTGCTAATTGTATAAATAACTTTGTACACAGTGTGCCTCTAAAGTCTTCCTCCCACTACTACCTACATTAATTTTGAAGGTGTTTAGTTACTTTCTTTTACAGATGAAAAACTTTAAGAGCGATGGGCGCAGGCGTCCAATTATACCTCATTTAAAATGAACTCCCATTATATATATATATATATATATATATATATATATATATATATATATATATATGAAGTTTCGAATTATGCCGAAAACTACCGCCGTCGTTTACAACGAATTTAGCGCATAGAAATATCAACTCCAAGAAACCATTTGCAATAACAATGTCTGCAATTTTTAGTACAGATTTTGTGTTTAAGTCTATGTTTTTGCTTTATATATATAGCAAATTCCTAATGTATTTCTAGCAATCATCCTGTTTCTGTTATTTTCATTTTGGTGTCGCCATTTATATAAAAGAATTTATGTGCAAGTTTGCCGACAAGGCTTAGTTAGCTACAAGAAAATGAATGTCACACAAAACACGACAGTAAGATGCAAGTTTGGCGAATAGAATGAGAAAACTACCTTTACCGAAAAACTTCCACCCTTTATACACTTATATCATTATGAGAACTAAAAGAATTTCCTCCAGTCAGCAACAAAAAATCATACGTATGAATCACATTAAATATTAAGCTGGCGATACTTATATATTTGCGTGCATAACTCAATTAAAATATTATTATAGTCATTAATTATACATACAGGTAGTAAATAACTATGATATATAATAATTTGGACTTAATTAGCTACTGGTCGCCATAAACTGGCCATAGCACTCCGTTCTGAAACTCAGATACAAATGCTCCAGATGGTGTTCAGTATCATTACATTGTAAACTTTGACATATCCAAGGTCCGCCAGCTAAAACTTCCCAGGCTCGTATTTTCAATATTTTTTTAGGTACAACCTTAAATTATATGTAAAATTGAAGGTCTTTTTTAACTCTGTAAAAGTAGCATAGTGAGTTTCAAAAAATTATTTGTATTGATTGGGATATTTTGCAAATAAAGTTAATTTTTGTAAATATTTTTTTTACGTTACACTGTATAATAAATATTGCTTCGTAGTTAGATGCCGACTTTTGTCTTCTTCAATTTATTAACTTTTAAATGGACAACGTACAAAGTTCGTTCTAAAGAGAGAGAGAAAACCAAACTAGCCTCATCGCAGGGTATCGTTTTCAAGCCTTTCTCTCTTTATAACGAACTTTGTACTTGATTTATTTAAAAGATACACTAAATTTTGGGGTTTTGTGCGATGGGTATGTAGGCATAATTTGTACCGTAATAAGTGTTCAACTAACACTTAAAAAATTGTGAACAGCAGTATTAACAGAATATGGCGGCGACGAGTTTTTCTTGTTTTTCATCAAGAAGGACTAAAAATTGTGCATACGTTGTAATGACATAAATTAAAGAAGACAAAAATCGGCATCTAACTACGAAGCAATATTTATTATACGGGGTAAGGTAAAAATATATTTACAAAAAAACTTTATTTGCAAAATTTCATAATCGACAAAAGAATTTTTTGGACACTCACTATGCAATTTTTAAAGAGTTTAAAAGGACCTACAATTTGACATATAACTTAAGGTTGTACCTATGAAAATACGAGCCTGAGAAGTTTTAGGCGGCGGACCCTGTATATATCACTGTGACCTAGAGTTTGAATAGGGCTCTGATGGTGCAGTGCTAGTGTCCTAGAGCTGTCCTTCAGCAGCCGACACTACTGTTGATGCTACAGCTTTTCAATATTCTTGTTTTTTTATTGTTATAAGAAAATTGAAGCATTCCATCTAATTCACACGAAGAAAAGAAAATCGGGATAGTGGCAAATCTGCAAGATCCAAAGGAAAGCTATCACCAATTGCAAAACTCTAAAAAAAGCCTAACATACCAGAATAATACTAAAATTTCTAGAAAAGTTATAAAAAATTCTACAAACCGAATGAAAAAAAATACTTTCATAGAAAGTCGCTCTCTACCTCAAGAAGTCCTCGTGTAAAAAATTTAGGATGAGCACTTTTACAATCATGTGTGCGCAACTGTGAATTCGTTGCTTATTTATTAATTATGTTCCTTTGATAAGAAATATCTAAGTGCCCTAATTTATACCGGAGGATATAGAAGCTTTATAGGTAGGTACTCATGTATGCCTTTCTAATAAACGACATTATCGAGTAATTGTAATTGAATTCTTGCATATGAACCCAAAAACTTTGCGTGCTATTTTTTAGTTGAACCACTGGATCGACAGGAAACAACCTTCGGAATTGTTCTGACATGTATCTCGATGAGAAAAACGTATAATATCTAAAACGCATCAGCCGATGATTACATCCTGTCAGCCGCATGATACATCTACGCCGTTCATCTGCGTGGCGTACACGTGTGAAAGGATTTGTGCAAAACTATTCAGGGTGACGTTTTTGGCAAAGCGTGCTTTAAGAAGCGTCAATAAATTATCGCTGGGGCGACAAGAGATGCGAAAGCAAGTCGGTCCCTGTAGCGCGCAGTTCGTCCGTATTTATAAATTTATTCACCCAATAAAAATGATAAATGATCGCGCTTTAACTGAAATTACGATTAATTAACCGAAATTTGCGTTCAAGTATTTTTTGATTAAATGAACTCACAAATAAATAGCACGGCGGGCGAAAAGGAAATGCTGAAATAAACATTTTTTTCTTGGCAGGCAAGCCAGGACATCCTGTACCTCGTTACGCGAAGATTAAGCTGCCAGTTTGCCGCTCAGCAGAAAACAATGGGAGATTTTCGGAAAGAATCGAGCACCATTAATGCCAGAGTAATTGTCTCTGCGATAATATAGGCTATTCCGGAATTAGCTCGACAAACCTCTCATGCCTATCCGTTCGGGGATTTCAGAAGGATTGTCATTTATATGATTGTCGCAGGATTGCCTCTTTACTAGATTTAATCGTATTTGGAAAGGGGGTTGACGTTACAGTAGATCACCAAGAGAGAATTGAAATCTTTGGAATGAAAGGGTGTAAACATATTAGTTGTTAAATAGAAAACATGGGATAAAATGTACAGGTCTGTGAACAATATTTATGCCAAAGTGCACCATGAATTGCCTATCGCAAAGCGCAGCTATGCGTGAGCGTTCGACAAATATGTACTGTTGCAGGTCGCGTAATGTAACTGCATACTTGGATCCTGCATAGTACATACCGGTACAGTGTGCATATTGTTTCACTTTCACAGCATCCATAAACAACAATAATTAATATTAAGAAAGATGAAAGTACCTCTTCCAAAGCATTTTATTTAGTGACGCAACCACAAACGACAGGAATGATACACGGTCAACGGTGTTTAAATGAAAAATTTTAAATAAATCTAAACCTGCAGTGTTTGACGAATCAGAGAAGGCAAAATCAACAACGGCTCTCAAGGGCCATTCTGTCTGTGTCAAGATTATTACCAGCAAGCTATTAAAAGACGCCAAGGTTCTGCTATCAAGCACGTATCGATGTAGAAAATCTTTCAAAATTTCCCCATCATTATACTGCCTTTAAAGTTAATATTGAAAAGAATGGTTTAGTGCTGATCTTAAAAAAAATATGGGAGAAAGCTTGAAATTATATGACGACAATTATAAATTTAGTAATTCCGTTGTTTCGAGAAGAAGCAATAAAGAGTCACCGAAAACATTATCGCAATTCTGTTGGTAATGCAAAAAAGCAAATCCATGGCAATAAAGAAATGCGGGGAATTGCTAAAAGTAAAACTAAAAATTTTTATGAATGAGGTAGTACTCTATGTGGCATTGGTGTGTTAACAACGACTTTAACAAATATTTTGTCTGCATTTCCTGTTACAAATTAATTACCGCCAAGGGATAATGATGTATAATAATAGTATATTTTCGAAATGCTTAAAAAGGATTTGATAATACTCATTCTTAAGATAGATGATTCTGTATTACTTAGCAAATTGTAAGAAAGCAGAATGGATTTAGGCAAACTTAATTCGTCGATGCAGTTGAAGTCTTTAATAAATGGTTGACGTTTTTAGACCTCTCATATCATATACTTAACTAATTCGCAAACTATTTGCTTTTGACGTTCACCCACTGAGTTGCAGACTGACAATCTTTTTAACAAATCTGTTTCGCAAAAAGTGATCTGCAACGATAGGCAATCTCTTGAGATGCCTATTAACTTAGGTGTACCAGAATCGTCAATTTTTAAACTAAACTAAATTTTCTTAATAAGTTCTTTGGACCAAATTTCCGCTCAACGCTTTTGTAAAATGTATAAATATTTTGCAAAAATATTAGCAAAATCCCTAGGAAATGAAGAGAGGCGCTCAGATGTCAATAGCTGGGCGAAAGCCTCATTTTCAACCTCAAATAAATGATTTTAGATTTGTGCATTTTGCTTCGAAAAATACTCAGTTCTCGAGTAACCGAGGCAAACGTTCCCATGATTTACCAAAATAATAAATTTTGCGACGATGTCAGATACAGAGGCTCTGTTTCATAATTGCGAAGTCAGTATAAATGAACAGTTTTGGTCGGAGAAAAATAAGAAGTAACAGAAACATCTTAATGCCACAGGTAAGGCATTTTTCTATCGAGTTTCTTAAAAATATGTGCAAATATTGGGAGGAAGGGTAGAAGTCACATCCACTCATCTCAAATACATAAAAAAAATAATTGCAGGAACACTAAAGTAATTATAATTATTTCACAAATATTAAATTTTTATTGGTTCAACATTTAAACGCTAGATGTTGTAAATAAGTTGTAGTACAATATCTACTACTAGCCATAAACATATTTGATAACCAGGGAAGCTTAATAAATGAGTTTCTCGAAAGTATTGGTGCAGAATAATTACTTTGTCAGAATTCACTGATATGCATCTCTGTTTCATATCGTCTCTGCCATCTCACCGTGCATTTTAAGGATCTATAGCTATGTCACGGAACCCGCAAAATGTCTCTCAAGTTTATAAAAAGTCTAAATTATTCACCACATTAAAAATGTACATGTTTTCTCCAGTCCCAGTCAAAGCATAAATGATCAGAAGACTCCGAAGCGTTTTATAATGCATAATAAACCAAGTAAACTGGGAATTATTATTTTTATGCTACACACGGATATATTTACTCGAAATGGAATTACAGAATCGATTGCTCCCACCCCTAATCAAGAAAGCGCGATGAAATAAACTCACGTCAAACTTTTGCCCGACCTGCAAGGGTCGATGCGCGGCTCAATCCTGCGTGTATTCTGTTTCAGACGTACCGCCGAAAATTGAAGAATGACGTAGCGCGTCGGGGCGTCTGTTTTCTGGATGTGGGTAATGAAATTTGTAAGTGCTCGGCGGGAAATTCTATTAATAATTTGCCGGCCGACATGTTTCGAACTGGCTCTGATAAAGGGCACATTCCAAATTTACTGTTGTGCACCATCGCACTGTGGAAACGGTCTGCAGGGAACAGCCCGTGACGTCATGTAGCGTTTGATATCGATAACGTGAAATAAGTGAAATTAGACTGGACGGTTGGCGTGGGTATTCAATTAAAATTAGGTTTTAGAGACAAACAAAAACGAGGCCTTTATATACTTCAAGAGGTAAATTTAATTTCAAAATATTTTAAATAACAAGGAAACTGTTAAAGACGGGAGGAATCAATTCTGCAGTTTCTTATTTTTATGGGTTTGAATAATAATATGATCTGCAAAGAACAGAGCAAGTCTGCTACAGTATACTTTAATTTTATATACAATTTAAAAGATAGCAGGTAATTTTTGGGAAACCCTAGAACGGCTACGCCTTTATTCAAATAATACTAATAATAATAATAATAATAATAACATACCTTTGACCTGCAGAATCCCAATAATATAAACAATTATTTTGTTTATATAACAGTCACTAATGCCCTCAGCACCACCTGAAGAGCCCCAATAAGACCGAAACTAGTCGTGGGGTCAAAATGGAATGATCAGAGCAGATATTTTTCTTTACATGCACCTTAGCCCTATTTATTTTATATTAATATACATATATGGCAATACAACTGTTACTCATAGGATTAAACGACGGTTTTAAATTAAAATGCATGTCTATGCTGTGCTGTCTACACCTCAACCAACTGCAGCTGTCATTACAGCTCATCAGTGCAGTTTAGGTTTTAAATTATTAGTGCACATAATATGTTTAGCGGGCTGAATGTTGATGGTTGATTTGTGATGCCAGCGACTTTGTTTATTAAAATTTACCTGACAATTCATTTCTTATTAACTAATAATTCTTTTATGTAACCCTTAGAGAATTTTTAATACCCCGGACTTTTATAACGCTGATATCCGCACTTGTATCTGCGAACAAATATACCGTGTCGAATGCAGCGGCCTGTGTACAGGGACGAATCAGGTAATTTTAAGTGTGAAGCTAGACAACCTTCCAAAATTGTTTTTTTTCCAACGAGTTGTAGATTGAGATTATGACAAATACAGATACGAGATATCATCGGTCGTCAATTTATAAGTTCATCAAATTCTAAAGCTTCCTAAACGCCCATTATCATTGCCACCTGAAGGAATACGAACTTGTTCTTTAGTGACGAATTTAGATTTTTTCGAAACATTCTGCTTCTAAAGTAATGCTAATAATTTTGAAACTGGCTATATAGATATTATTCTTGCTACCAAGGCTGGATACAACTTCACTTTCTAAGCAAGATATACCAGCAACACACTCCATAAGTATTTTATTTACTTCCCTTATCAGGCACCAATCATAAAATTCCTTTTAACATTTTTCCTATAACTTTAGGAACTTTTCTTGCAATAAATCCCCAATTATTTGATATTATTAATAATTATTAATCAGCATTAAAGCAGCAATCACATTTGTTGGTGAATATGTAATATAGATGTCGATACTTGCTGAAAAATAATACCCCCAACAGAAATATCACTGGAATTACTTTTAATATTAGAAGGAGTTCGTTTTCGTTGTTTTTTTTCCTTTTGAAGTGGTAGACCCCTTAAAATTCTCTTCAAGACCAAAATGAAAAGATTAATTTTATTTTTTATTTTATTTGAATCTTCTAGATGGTTTTCAGCTAGACGAACTATTTCATCTTCCATATCTTTTGAAGGACGTAATGTCAACTCCAATGTCTGTTAATGTGACCGATGGTCTTAGAAAAGCATGTCCCGTTATCTCTCTGGATTTGAAAGTTGAAGAAATATTGTTATTGTTTTAGAAATGATTCCAAACTTGTTTTTTTTTCTGCTAACTGTACTGTACATGCAATTTTATTTTCTGATGAAAAACGGCGAAGTGATACATTTATGAACAAATCTTCTGTAGGTATAACTCTATGTCAGCGATAACCCCATGATCAACAACGGTAAACATACGCTTTTTATATGTTTTGATCTTCGGGATAGTTACAAAAAGGAATCTATACCGAATGCAAAATTGTGTTAAACAAAGCGTGCACATAATTGACTACTGCCATAACTTTCGACAGCAACATGACTTCGTTTGCTTCATGATTAACATAATTACTTTAAAATTCCACTAATGTTGATATCTTTTTGACCCATAATGTTCTTTTGTTTGGATTTCGGTGGAAGCAATCTATCTAAAGCTTCTTGAACTGAAATAAGCCTGCACTTTTGACCCTCATTTTGCAACTAACTACTTATGAGAAACTCTTAATACAGCAACTCAGCTGCTCCAAAAAAAAAAAACACAGTAACTGCAAAAATGTAAGAATAAGAATATAGAGATACTGTGTTTGATATTGGAAACAACCCAGCTAGATTCTAGATGCTGTGTTTGTGTATGGGTCTAAAACAATTAGTAGAAACGATAAAACTGCCATTGCCAGGGCAAAAGTTGTGCATAAACACAGTATATATATGCATATATGCATAAAGCTCAATTTTGCTAAGAATATTGGTTACTGTTTTTGCTTGGAGCAGACGAACTGTTTTATTTATTATACAAAAAAGTATGGATGCTATTGTTTATCGGTTCTCATGTCTATCATCAGCGAATCTGATTATTTTGTGCGGAAAAGAGGAAAGTCACGAGAAACCTCATCTTGGCGTTTCTTTTTAAATTAAATTAAATTAAATGTATAAAAGTAGTATTTATATAGGTACACCTCACTCTTGGTGTATAGGCTATTAATTTTCTTTCAATTTTTGACAGTACGCAGATTTCAAAGTATGCTTACTAACATACTTGTAGGTAGAAATAAAGACACCCAGTAATAAGTAATAAGTATAAATTTTGGAACACATGTGCCTTTATTAATACAAAAGTTGATCAGTTATTCAACCTTACCGCTGCAGTAAGTTTTTAATTGAATAAAATAGGGAAAAATTACATTTTGCAGATTCTAAGTGACAAAGAGGAACTTTTGTCTTGTCTTTATACCGTCCTCATCTGGCACTGTCCATAACCATTGAATATCGGCAAAGCCGACTGAACCATGAATGGCACAGTGTTTGCTAGTCTAAGTACGCCTGATGGTCAGACAAGTGAGATAAGCCAACATGGCGGAAAAGATAATTCTCAATTTTGAGTCGTGAAGGCACCGTTGGAGTAATTTTGCATGGCATCAAATCACTTTTTCATCATGATAGCCTAAGCCAAGCAAGGAGGTGGTGGAACCATACGTTTTACCCTACATCAGGACCTTCCCAATCCACTTCTCCAGCAAAGCAGTGCACGAACAGATGGAGCAACTTTGAAGCAAGCAATACCGATTTTTGCCTTCGCCTACCCAACACGCTAGAAACATCATGGATAGAATATTGTAAAATCTGCCCCATCATCCACAGAATTGAGCGGAACTATCGTGCTGTACTAGTTGCTTGGAATGAGACTGGAAGAAACCGATCATCTGATGAAGCTTACAACTAGATGCGCTAATGATTGCAAACAGTTCGATTATCGTCTGCTTTTTAATGGTTTCCTTACTTTACCGCCAATAAACATGTACACCAAATTAAATAAAGAAAAGTAAGATATGCGTATAATTTTTTGACTGTTGAAGCAGGCCGAGAATCGAACTCAGACCTCTGGAATGGCGCTCCAACGTGCATACCACTACACTACCGAAGCATAAGTGACAATCGGCTGAAGCTTGTATTTGAATGATCTAAATTAACAGTGAGCCTACTATCGCATCATCTAGCGCATTTTAGCAGGAATTCCTCGTCGTCCGATTTTCGGGCTTCGGAAGAAACCTACTACGCTCACCAGACTGGCACGCTTTTACTTTATCATAAAAATAAAATGATTTCACTAAAATCTTTCCTTATAACCGCGTTTACCAGTTAAAAAATTTATACGTATATCTTACTTTATACAAGCGTTAAATTCTCTTTAAGTATATTCACCTGGTGTGTGATGCCCTACTGGCCTGCCAGTCTGGTGCCTCGGTAGTGTAGTGGTATGCATGTTAGAGCGCCATTCCAGAAGCCCGAGTTCGATTCTCGGGCGAAGCTAAAATCTCTTCTTATAGCCTGCTTTACCAGTTAAGAATTTATATGTAAGTACACCAAAGTTTAACAAAATACAACAATTATTAGTGGGTATTCTTATTTATCGGTTAGAATGTATGGCGGTTGCTCCCTTCTCAAAATAACATTTATTCACTATTCAGTGCTAAAATGTAGCAACAACTTAACCGCTTTATATTTTCAAAAAATACTGTTAACTGTATAACTATGTAAATAAAATGCTAGCTGAGTATAGTTTGATTAAGATCTAACTGATTGCCACGATAATTTAGAAAATCTAAATACCTGCTTAGGCAGCTAAGCTGCCATATTTGGCTGAATTTATACGATAACATTCTTTTCACAAAATTCTATGCCAAATATTTCAAGAAGTCGCTTACCTCAGTTATACTGAAGATGATAGCTGATCTGTCAAAATACGGATTTAGATTTCCTAAATTATTGTGGTAAGGGATATTTCATATATCTTTTAGTGCATAACTGTGTGCTAAGCGTCGTGTAGGCCAAATTTACAGAATACCCTCGACAATAGCGCCAGTTGCATGCCTAAAGAACGTGAGCTACTCAAAATTTATCATTACACGCCATCACGCAGATGAAAGCACCTTCCTCGACGGGGCACTTTGTGACGTAACGTTTTGTTTCACATCATAATAGCACGGGCGAATGGAATTTCAGAGTTAATGAAGAATTTAATAATTTCTATGGTGCCCTACCCTTGGAGTCCCATATTTGCGAAAGAATCTCGTTTGATTAGGGGGTTTACACGACGAATTGGGTGAAGTTCCCTTTGAAGCTCCGCAGGGGATGATGCGGTAATGGGATATGGGTCAATGTACGTAATTGGCCGTTATACGCTTATGCCGAAGGTGCAGTTGCCGGGATTAGGCGTATTGCAACGTAGCCGAACTATTATATCCAGGTGAATGGGACGCTGTTGCTTCGACTAACGATTATTCGTACTGCTAATGGGGYGAACGGYGCGGGTTCACCTAACTAGGAGAAACTGTGTTGCCGTTAAGTTAATCACTGGCTTTTAAACAACTTGTTGTGCAGAGAATAGAGAACATGTTAGGAAGTTTCGTTTAGGATGGTACAGCTAAATTTGGAACAATACAGCTTCCGTATATGTTTTTTTCAGGTAAGTTAGCCTTATTAGAGATTCGTGGAAGCTCTAAATTTTATCTATGGTTTAATGTACTTTACTTGGTATTGCTATAATACAAGTATTTTATTCTTCAAAAATTACGCAATCCAACTTTCTGAACTACCTGCTGGTGTTTTATTATAAATAATTATAACATCAAACGAACTTACCTAAGTGATGTTCGATCTTAATTATATGTTGCACTTCGCCCGAGATGATTATAACTGCAGTACACCCATTTCTGTGCTGATGTCACTACCTGCTGGTGTTTTATTATAAATATATTGGGTATATTGATGCTGATAGCATGCGTTAACCGCATGAAACTACCACAACCCTTTCAAAGCTCATTTTGAAGGTAACAAGATCATGGAACATAAACGCTTTCAGTATAGAGCGGTATCATTACAATCCAAAAGTTTGTTTTATTGGAAACTAGTGGGTCCCATATTACGCATTTTAAGAGCGTCAATGTGATTATTAGTATATTTATTACGTTTTATTGATAGTTACGGGCTATTCAACTGACTAACGAGGATACAATTTCTTTAAATTTAAACATAAATTAGATATCTGTATAAGAATGACAAAACAAAAACATATTACGTTTTTCGGTCTTGCACATATTGATTTCTTACTTGACTTACAAATACCAAATATAAAGTTCACACATGCCACACGCTCATTTCGAACGTTTCTCCCAACTGAAACTATTAAAATCGACATTGTCTGTTCTCGTATTCAGTAAAAGACCAAAAAAAGTTATTGGCTTCCATCTAATCAAATTCCGTTGCGTCTCGTAGGAGAACGTGGGTGTGGCTGGAGGCCTGCTTTTCTGTCTGTTAGTCTTCATGAGCTCCTTTTTGCAGTTGTCGTAAATAAAGGAAACACTTGATCGTTCTAAATATTTTAAGCCAGAAAAGCCGCAGGATAACGCCTTGACGTGGAAATGCTGGCAAGCAGGAGACATTGGTTGAACATTTTAGTGTTGCATGTACGAGGTCAAACTCTATAATATGAGTGCTGTTCGGGATCTTTTTAGTTAAAGCACTAAAGCACTGGCTTGCACGCTTTAGAAAACCCAAACGTATTTTTCATACATACAAAAMTTAAGTAAAGTTGTGGTCAGCAAAAAAGAAAACTGACCAGTTTAATTGTGGTACAGATATAACACAATGAGGCAATTCATACAACATGTACTCCTGTAAATTCAAAGGAATGTATTTGCTTAAAAAAGGCATATTTGGTGAAACGTCCGTAAAGCGACAGAATTAGAACACTTTAATTGGAAACCTATTAAAAAGATTTTGAAAAGCGGACATTTGGTAATTACTAAATCTAAACATCCAACTTCATAATCTTATTCAATAATAGTTTGTAATTTAAATATAAATTCCGCTTCATAATTTATTAGAATTGTAATTGTGCTTGTAATATTTTTCTATATTTTTTCTTCTATAATTGGTGTCTGTACCTAAATGAGCAAAGAAGCTATCACTACTAGTAGAAGGATTTCAGAATTCCAGGAAATATAAAAAAGTAAGCAAATATATAAGAAAGGCAGCAATCGCTTAGTGGCATTTTTGACCAAATTCTAATTGTTTTTATAAACAGGGATTCATTTTATCGATGAAGTTCATAATACTTTGTCCTATGGAACTAGTGTCAAATATTTGTAACAATTACCAATTATCCGTCATGATTTTGACTGTGCCTGATTTCAATGAAAATAATCCAGTGTTCTCGTTTTTCGTTTTGGCATTCCGCTAGTTGCTTATAGGTTCTTCCTCAGGTCTTCGCTGCGTCGATGCTGCTTTCCAGTGGATTATTACAACACAAATGCCCGAAACTGGACGGTTTCAAATATTTCTAATGGACGGTTAAACCGACCAGGGTAAGGCGATGTTTGTACACAGCTGTTTAGAAATATCCTACTGAGTGCGCCAGTTAGATTACCGATAATCTGGTTGTATTTTATAAATACCTATTTATTTTAAAATTACAGCGATTACAACGTTACAATCTTAATTCTAAGAACATCTAACAACTKCGCTACACTAGATCTCCTGGTTACCGAACGGTTAACCAACCGTTGCCACGGGTAGCTAGCACCAATGAAATACTCTTAAAAATAATCGTTTCCATGACAACTGCTCGTTGACCGTGGGTTAACCAGGGGGTCTAGTTAACCACGCTTTATGCAACAGGGGCTACATTTCTCGTTCTCGAGGCCGTGACGACAATGCAGGGTAATCGTTATATCAGGTTAGAGTTGCTGGCAAAACAATGAATTACTGGTGGTAATTGTAATTTGCACGATATGCGCCATTACATATTTTTTCTGCAATCCTTTTTGTCTTTTCGTTGTTTTTCTGTCTATAAGTAAATGTAAGTCGTGCATAACATCACGATGGGTTTTCTGAACCATAACCTTATGTTCCTCTGGAATAGTGATTAATATAAGTTATACCGACTTCAATTTAAGTTTTCTTTATGTAACTATCAGGAATAATAAATATATTACCAATATTATTACATAACTTAGATAATCGGATATGCCAACACTAATAATATATTGATTCGACGGGCCGTGCAATCTAATCAAACGATACATGCGTAAATCAGATTTGCGCCCTACCTGCTGAATCTCGCATAGGTTCTACAACGATGTAACACGGTCGTACGTCACGGTTATTGCATTTTACTTATGGAAATTACATTTCCTACGACCCATTCCAGAATTTGCGGAGTCGGCGATGCAATTCGATCGCTTTTTATTGTGGGTGAAGTTGATGTAGTCATCAAATAGCGAGCTTTCCATCGGAATGATTAAAATACGTACGCTTACAAAGGTAAACTTGTATGTTAGAAACGTCCATGTGGAAATATAAACTCGAGTACGGCTTTCGCTACGCGTTCGAACAGGCGTAATTGGCGATCATGAATAGTCGAAATGGGTTTAGGATAATGGTATTCGGTAATAATGACAAATTTGCCAGGATTATTTGTAATGTAATAATGAAAATCATGTTTCTACATGGATTTTATCTTGCGAGTTAAATAATGTCGACTGTGTAAGTATTATATTGTTGCTTAGGGAAAAAGAAGTTTTCAGGATTTCTCGGAAAAAGAGAAGCCGTCATTTTTATGACGAAAACGCATTGACTGCATCCTAGTGAATTGTTTTACCAACTTGTGCTAAAAAATAATCTATAACATTGATGCGTTAATCGATTATTCATAAAAGGTATGTAACTCCATGTCTTTGAACATTTAGTTTAAGAAGATCTCGCTTACACAAGGTTTATTTTCATAACCATTTTTATTTCTTATGAAATATTCTTTTATCTAGGCAGTGTTTTCAAAAAAATCTTTCAAATGAGACAAAAAAATATGGTTGCTTGGACAATGGAAGTACCTTCAAAATAATGTGTCAGTCTGGACCTCTTGCTAATTAAGTAATTTAAATGGGTGGCTCTCTAAACGTGCTACCGCGATGCAGAAATAACTATGAAATGAAGGTAGCTTTTGGTTAAGTTAAAATTGAACTATTTTAGCATATTTTACAAACTTGAACAAAGTCGGATATTAGGGACTACATATTTTAATAAGGACACCTTTAATATAAATCTTCAAAACAACGAAAACGAATATGTTCACCTAGAACAAAACCAAATAGGCTTAGGATTAACAATTACAGTAACATCAAAAAGAAAGTGGAATTGCTCCATATAATTTGCTTGTATACAATTTTAGATAACTTCTTTCCAAGATTGAAGCTCACTGGATGTTTTTCTCCGCAGTTGTTTAAAAAGTAAGATATACAAAGAGCGCAAGTTTGGCAAAAACTAAGACATGAAACAGGCATGAAACTCAATAATATCGCCTAATAACTGATTGCGAAATTCGTTGCCCATTCTATACTATGATACTATACTATGAAAATTTCGTCTGAGTTAGGTGTCGCGTTGGCATGGCTGGAAATGTAGTACTACGAGTATATAAGTTTTAAGTTTTGTTAAAGACATATTGTGCAAAATTAATTTTTATAGAAATAAGCTGCCTATTCCGTATTTTAAGCTATAATGTAACCCTTATAGAAGATAAAGTTCATCAGGATATTTACTGTAGTTCGTAAAATATTTATTTATTTAGATGAAGGGACTGCCGACAAAGAAACCGACGTAAAGGTTAATGCAGCACACAGGGCAAAGGCATGTTTTAAATATGTCGGTTTGCTAAATTTCCATATGCTCAAAGTCACCATATCTAGCAATACCGGGAGTATTTCACTGCTTTGGGAATATGCAAATACGTACTTGCATTATTAGCGAGTTTTGTTATTTGTTAAGATATATTTCAATATGTCTAAGCTTAACAGAAATTATCGAAATAAAACTACGCTCGTATAGGTGTGGTGCCATTTTAAAACGCTTCTTTGTATTTGTGTTTCATTTGCTGCAAATGATGCGTATATCATAAATTCTGTTATTATAATAGTCCAGATGTCGTAGACAGAAAATGGTGGAAATAATTCTAAATAAGTTGACCTTTTTAATTGCTTGGTTTTGGTGTATAAAAAAATAATAAACTCCGATGGGAACCCGTTATTTAAACAATTGAGGGGTACGTTTTTTTACAAATATCTCGCAAAATAGGGTTCTGACGATTAAATTATGTAGGTATTATCATTTCAATTAGAATTATTTTTTCTACGAAAGAAGTTTCTACATTTCCACTCCGATCCATACACTCAGAGGCCCAGCTATGGTAATGAAACTTCGCCGTGCTACAACAAGCATGAATTCCTTGTTTATCATCAGGTCCAAAGACATATTACCTATCCTGCATGGGGCTAGAATTGCAAACTGATGCGTCTCCAGTAACCACTACCCAAGCTGATGCTGCTCCTGAGGAATTGTTGAAAATAATTGGTTGGAAATGCATCTAGGGCTATTCCGGTGATGGCGGTTGTCGGAAAGTGGGATTGTATTGTTTGTTAATTTGCCTTAAATGAGACGAGCGTAATTGTACCAACTAAATAAAAAGCAGACTGGCATAGAAATTATTGTAAAGCTCTTTAGCTTTTGTAGGGAAAAGCAACGATAATAGGGATGATAATGGAGTAAAATTTGACAGTTACAGCTACAACCAATTTTTTTTTAGTCATTCGTTCAAATTAAATAGGCTTAGGGCCGGTTGCACAAATGTGGATCAAAGACCCTAGTTTAACCCGCATTAGTTGCCTAGCAACGCCATTAATCCAGTGTTCTGATTGGTGTTGCTATAGCAGCGACCGCGGGTTGAACTCGAATTGAAGTAAAATAAAATATTAAACAAACGATTTCAGCGAGTAAAACTGAAGTTAAAATAAAAGGAAGCAATTGTTGTGGTTACATAATGTTTAATAAAATTGCTCTTCAATTTCTTAAACAAATTAAGAGTTTTCACTTAACGCAGAACGTGTGTGGATTCTGGTCTGCTACAGGAATAATAATCACCTTGATTAAATAGCAATAATTAACGATCCTAGTAATGTAGCATTTGAGCATTACTCGTTTCATCTGTTCCAGTTTCATTATCGATACACCTTCCACAAAATTAATTAATTTAATGAACTAACCCATTGAGTGAGGGTTATGAATAGCTTGGTTAGTACGTACACCACATATAACATTTCAGTGTAACATCGAACATTGTTATACCGTTTTACCTTCCGCATAACTCTAACATTTCCTCCAAAGAGAACGTGAAATCCGAAAAGTATAAAAAAGCGAATTGTCTGAATACAACATTTCACATTATTTATTTATTTATAACTGTTTTGAATATTTGACCCTGGAAAATTGATTTCTCAAAGTGATGACCTATTTTTTCAGCATAGTTGGTGGGCACATAAGCTTTATAACGTGTTTATGACAATTTGAGTGATATTGCAGTAGAAAATGCTTACGTATAAACCGTATGGTCGAAAATGTGCAATTTTAATCTAGTTTCACGCCAAAAGAATTCGGAGTTTAGTTAACCTTTATTATAGATACAGCAGTAAATGACTTGAAACAAAATTACAATTTTTACACTTCTGATAAGCTTCTAGGAACAGCTTTTCATACACCGATGTCAATAAGAGTTAAGTTTAGATTTAACACACTTACCTTAGAATTTTAAATGCTTTTTGGTTATTTATTTTGTTCCTAACTATACGGTTCTTATAGTTTTTTAAAAGCTAAAAGAGAACTGAAGTTTGTTGCTTATAATTTCTTGTTTAATATTTTTTTTCTTTGGAGCAAAAGTGATGAGACAACGTTGTTAACAAAGTTACCTTACAATTGAATAAGAAACAAAAACGTAATAATGTACAGCGTATTTTATTTAAAAACAACAAAGTTGGTGCCTACTTGCGACAAAACTGGATATCCAGCAAAACTAAAATTACGTTAAAGAAAGAGTGCACAATCGAAAACTAAACACTCAAGTTTTCAGGTTAAAAATGGCCGTTGTATAAACTTCAATAACATAATCAGCATGTATACAAGGTGTTTTTCAGCAATCCATTCAAAATTCTAGTGCGTAGGTAATCCTGATACCAAAGTGTAGCAAAAAGTATATAAGGAGAGTCCTAATAAGCTAAGCTTTAATATACAATAGTTTACGTAAAACATGTTAATCTTTGCATTGTACCTACACAAAAACGATGTTTTAGTACAAAACAATTATTGGAACAATATAATGGATTATGCCCAGAAACTAAAAACATAAAGCGACAACTGTGTATATCGCCGTAAGATCGCCGTATATCTTTGGAAAAATCAGCAAAAAATTTACTTATTTTTATTGCCCATTCCATAAAGTTTAAATTGTGAATTTAATAATTTCACATAAATAACACACACCATATTGTGAATTTTATTATGTTATTAGTATTAAAGATTATAACACAGCGATTGTAATCGATGTAAATTAATTTTAAACGATGTGAGTTCATCGATTCAAATCAATATTTTCGGCAAATCGAAAAGCGAATCATGTTTTCTTGATTCGCTCAGGCCTAAATAGTATGAACATACGTAAGTTCCGTCAGTATTTAATTTAGTATCACTTATTCATGGAACATTATATGTAATGGATTTTATATTTATATTATATTATATTTCTAATATTCATTGTCCGTTTTGACAGTCAACAAGTAATTGAGAAACGTAATATTGAAACTAAAGATATTTTCCAACTTGGTAGATATACAAATCTATTCGTACGTTTAGAGAAATAAATTCCAGCTTGATCGCTATTCATTTGTCGTCGGGAAATTCGTAATATTTTCATTTCGTAAAAGCCCAATTAGTAATTCCATTGTGATTAAAATACGTTTCGTGTATTTTGCAACACAAAGCTCGGCGATAGTAATCGGAAAGGCTTTTGAAAGCATCAAGTGCTCGCAACCATATCGCGATTTTCAGATGGACTGCTTTTTCGAGCGTTCCGTCGATAACTAATTCAGTTTTAATAACCGCTTTTGTTGTTTGCGTATGTAAATGTTACTACAAAAAACCGTGATTATAAGCAGCAATCGTTGCGTAAATGTGCCCCTGATGCGATTTGCTTTCGTATTATTACTATGCTATGCAAATTAGTTGGGAAAGCTTACAAAGAATATTTTTTTAGATTATGCGAGATGATATCGTATTAGTGGTTACTAAACAACTTACACAAAGATTAAAATACATTAGTTCGAAACCAGCCATGAAAAACATTTAAAACATATATGACTATATTATAGTTTTAACCAGGTTTTATTAGGTATCTACCTCCCTTATTTACGCTTTGTGTCAGAAGTAGCTTAATTTTGTTTTGCAACCATGTAATTTTAACCAACACTAGCATATAGCTCGTTAGTAAAATAAAATAGTATTTATCTCTACTATCATTATTTTATAGTTTTAAATTATGCTCTTCTTTTAGGTTTATAATATTTCAGTTACAATTTACATTCTGTTATGTATTAATGTAACATGCTTTTAATACACACAAAATAAGACCACTGTAAACGTGTACAGGACGTTATTCCCCAGCAGCTATCAATATTAACTAGCTGCACTGCTGCCGGTTTACAGGGAACAAATATCATAACAAAAACAATCAATGTTTATTATACAACACTTTAAGCTTCAAGTTTCTTCTTATTGAATCATCTAAAAATAACAATTAAATTATTGGGCTGTATAGCGTATATTCTTCGTCAATTTTAATTTGACGTGATAAAAATACCTAATCATGTTCTCGGAATATTGTAATTTAACTACATGTATTTGATTTCCGAGTCATTCTATGATAACGGCAGGCAATCATGTGCTGTCTTTATAACGGTAGTGGTTGGCCGAAACGATGATTTCTAAATTATTAAAAGTAGAAACGACTTTTGAAACTCAACAAAAGTTTATTTTTTTTGTCTTAAATTTAACACTAATTTTATTTAGACTAAACTATGACAGCCACGGTAGTAGATAAATACGCACGACGCCGTGTGGAGCGTCGATTCCGTAGCCAGTCGCGTTAGAAAGAGATAGAGCATAGTGGGAATCGCTCCGCTTTGTATATGGCTACTTGGCAGCGCACGCTGTGTTGATAATGTCAATTTGATTCCCAAAATTACCTAAGCGAATAGCGATGGTTCATTTATCTTTCAAAAAAGTGTGGAGATGATAGATTCTGTTGTTACTTGTGCTACAATTTTAGAACAGAATTGAACCGAATAAGAGTGTTAGGAACTAAAAAGAGATGCTTCTGCTGTCAACATTCATTAAAAATACACATATAAGGAGATCTAAAAATTAAAAAAAAACGTAACTTAGATTCCTTCTTCTTTCTTTCACCTGATTTATCAGTATCTCTATCATTGTGCTTGTAGTACAATGTACACCAACTTTTAAGTGTAGACGTCAGTGAAATACTAATTTTACTTTCTAAGTTTCAGGGTTCAATTTCGACTGTACTTGCCGACTATGTTGGTATTACAACATCTCTAATCACAAACTGTGTTTGAAAATGTTTATCGCAAACCACTTCTTTAGGAGTCAATTTCCGAGTGCTGAGGGGTATTTTTTTTTCCCAGTCGTCAATTTTGTGTGGGGGCATAAAAAATAAATCATTTTTCTCTGTCGGAAAAATTACTGTTACAATTCTGCACTACACAATACTTTCTCATTTGAATTATTTCAAAAAACTTCACACAAATACCACATCGAATGTATGGTTATGCATGTCACTGGTGTGCGCTTTTACCACTATATTGCATCTCTTACTAGACCTCTCTCTCCCACACCGACTACGAATCTGGACCGCAGTTGCATATACAGTTACCATACGGTCGTGCGTATACCTCTCTATCTACTACCGTGATGACAACTAAGCTGGAAACATAAATTGTTGGGTTAGCGTTTGATGATTTCGTAATCAAAGCCAACTTGATACGTTTCATGTTCTTGAAATACTCCAGTTGCATTGCATTACTAATATGCTAATATCTCGAAAAGGAACAATCGCTGCGACAGTATACATTTTTGATGGAAAAAGGTTAGATAAACATATATATCGGTCCAAAAAATAGATACTGGGAGGCGCAAAAAAGTTATGACGCTTTAAGGCTGTGGCAAGCCCTGTAGATAGCTTCACATGCAAATAGTAGTCAATTCTTACATTAACATATTTGAATTCCTTCACCTAAAAAAGCCCCAAATACAAAATTACTATTTAAATACTTCAATACTTGATGCAAGAGTTATTGAAAAATAATAACAAAATTTGAACTTTAACACCCTGTATCTTTCTTAGTATCATCTTTTGGACTAAGATCAGTTTACATAAATCGGTTTATGTTGGTCTAACTAGCACGTGGTAATAGGACACCCTGTATTTTGAGTAATGTAAAAACCAGCTAAATTTTATTTGGAACCAATCTATGCATTTCCGTTCCTCTTGTTGGTTTCAAAGCAAATTGAACTGTCACTGGTTAGAAACATATTGGTATCGCGCATTTTTAAAATTCTAATGTTAACTTAACTACTTTAAAATTTTCCAAAGTATTATCAAAAACTTTCTGATATTTAAAAACAAGATTCTTCACTAAATGATAGTGTACTTTTTTAACGAGAGTTTAAACGAGAGCAAGTTATATTTGCTTAACAAATTCACATACGGAAAGTATGAAATAAAAACAATTTAATTTAACCGCGTAACCTTTGAAATATGATCACTAAATAAGTAAGGTTAGAAAAATTGCTTACTTGCATAATAAACGGTCCTGGAAAATTACTAAATGACTTAGGGACATATCATTAGCTGTATTATTATTTTTCACCTATTCTTGCAGATTAGATTGATTTTACGAGAAATGTAATTTGGATTGTTTTCTTTCATGCAATTATCTCAAAATTCCAAACTTTTTGTTGCACGCTGCAGCCATTTAGTGATATTAGCTTTAGACGTATACTTTCCAAAACCGAAAACTACCGACCTCTTTGATGCATGAAAGCTTTATTTTATATACCTTGATTATTATCCCTAAATGAATTTGTTATATTTAAATAAATTCTGATTTATTTCCTAATTAGTAAACGACACTCAATCTACTTTGATATGTAAATAATTTTACAAGCAAAATAAATACCACAGCTATACCAAATTGTACTATCAATTTGCTATTGAACAACTTTTTTTTTAATAATTTAGAACCTTCTAAGTTAATGGGGTAAATTAGGAAGGGCACGATTTAGATGTATATACAACAAACACAAATGTTATCATTTGTCAGGATGATTTCAATAACCAAACACATGGGCTTAACTATATCCGGGCAAATATTACAACTTCAGTACAAAGATCCACAAATTAACAAAACGTTCTCCTGATTTTTCCATCATCTAAAATCTAAGTTTACTTATTCCACCAATTATTTCAGTAACGTGTCTCACTAATCCCTCCAATACTTCAATGCACTTGCATAGTGTTGAATGCCTGTTTAAAATATGATACATCCGTCTGAGCATATATKCTACTTCTTTTGACAAAATTCAGGTATTTAAAGAAAAGGTTGTTTCAAAATACTTAAAAACAGTAAATGGCAGTAAACATCACAGCTAATGTGAAAATTGATTAGAGTTTGTTTTCATCGCAAACTTCAAGTGTAAAAGTCAATGGCAAAGACCTTTTAATAATAATTGACTGAAATGAACACGAAGCTTATGACATAAAAGCTAACATTGTTACCTCTCTGTAAGAAAGAGAAGCGTTTCTAATTAGATTAATTAATCGAGGGTAGCCACCTTAAACTGATCACGTTTCTCTGTTTCTGAAAGTCTGACATGAGCCCCAAATTAAATATTTGCCGACTATGACTGCCTGCCATCGTTAGAAGCCAATAGTCAGGGAGCTAATGGAAGTCCATTATATCTGATCAAATTATATCGGATGTAACAATATTTACACAAAGTAGAAGCTTCGTGTGTGTGAACCGCGAAGCGCTCCTATTGAGGTACCGGCAGTGATGAATTGCATTTTATTGTGTTTCATTCTTTGTATGCTAAATGTGTCTATAAAAAGCCACACAAATTAGTTACCTGGATTGTGGGGATTATTGATCCTTTGGTCTTTTACTCTGAGATGAATTAAAAAGAGATTTATCGTAGTTTTTTATAAAGGCAGTTTTTGGCGTTAAATTCAATCCCAAATGGTAAATGGTCGTAAGGTTAACATATGCTACATCGCCGTCTAAACTTCGTCCGTACTGCATACCTACTGACGTCAAGCGGTGATGAAAATTTAAAACGGGGTTATACGTGAAATGAACTCGAACTAATTTAATTATAGTTTGGCATTAGCAACTAAAAATTACACTTATAAGCATTAGTGTATCGGGCAGGCTATTTTTTTAAATTTAATTTACTGTCAGAGTTTAGCAAATACTATATAACTGATAAGTCCAAATGTTAGTATTTGGACTTATCAGTTATGTAGTATTGTTCCATTTTTGTAGGATATTAAGTACTTATGCAGTACTCGCAGTCTTGATTTTGGGTCATCATAGACCGTCACACGGAAAAGGAATTTTGGAAAGGTATGGACAAAACTATACCAAAACTAACGAGGGCGAATGCTTTCAGCGTCCATAATATAACATAATATTTTCTCGGAAAGATCGCTGTTGGTATAGGTATGTAGTTGACACTTTTGTTATTTGGCCCTATGGTTATAAAAGAGTTAGGTAGGTTTCTAAATCATTTGAACAGTCAAAATCCGACATCAATTTTACTATGGAATTAGAAAGTAATGGTAGTTTAACTTTCTTAGACGTCCTAATTTACAGAATAAACACTGCATAGTTAGGACACAAGATTTACAGAAAACCAACACACACAGACAGATATTTACATGCCACATCTCACCACCCTCCCTCTCAAAATAATAGTCTTATAAGGACGTTATTTGTTAGAGCACAAAGGATCTCAGACGAAAGATCTTTGAAAAAAGAAATACATCATCTTAAATCAGCGCTAGTAAGAAATGGTTATAGCAATAAGAATATTTGGTCAGTTAATACTCACCCAAATCAAGTAAATTCTCAGCCAGGATAAAGTAAATTAAAGTTGAGTTTGCCTTATGCAAAAGGCCTTTCGGAAAAATTAAAGAGGATGCTTAGAAAACATGATATTTTAGTTGTTGAAAGTAAGTATAATAATTTAGATAAAATTTTAAATTCTAGGTACTAAAGATAAAGTACATTTAGAGAGTGAAGGTGTTCACAAAGTTACTTGTTKTTGCGGCAAGTTTTACATAGGTCAAACTAAAAGAAAAGTAGGTACGKGTTTGAAAAAACACATACGTGCTGCGAGGCTGCAGATAGCTCTTCKCTAGCWGTWGACACATGATTGACTTTGATAAAACAAAATTTTTACATAGAGAAAAATATTATCACAAACGTCTAATAAAAGAAGCTGTAGAAATTTGTAGGAATACTAATCATTTTAATAGGGATTGTGGAAATTATGAGTTAGGTGACATTTGACATTGTTCCACTCATCATTTTTTAAGTGAATCGTTCACTTTGGTTTGGCATGCACGAATAATGGTTACACATAGGTATTATTTAACAAGAAAATGGTGTGTGAAAATGATACAAGTATTAATAAATATAAAGGATCGGCTGCAACTACAGATGTTCTAAAACTGTAGTATAATAATCTCAACACAGAAAAACTGTACTGGCTATACTGAAGGATTATCTGTAATCAGTGACCTATTAATAATGACAAACACTACTTTATAATTCACTTATTATATTTTAACGCAATTAATTTGACTGAAGAACAAATTTTGGTCTGTTTCTTCTGTTCTATTCTATCTTTACATGTAATAACCTGGATGTTAACAATCGCGATTTTTAGTGAAATATGTCAAAAGTTAGTAATTCAGCTCTTGTCCATAACTATTTAGAACACCCTGTCACTAGCAACATTAAGCTTATCTGCACGTTTGCAGGCAAACTATCCATTATGTTGTAGGATCCCTCTTTTCGGAGCCGAAAAGTAAAACGTTTAGTCTAGTTATCAGTCCGGTATTCTACCACTACAGAGCCAATTGTTCAAGTATATAACACCTTAGAAAGAGCAAAACTAACTCAACAAATGTAAAAGACATTTAAATAGGTGGTTCAAGGTTAGAAAACCCTCGGTCTTCTACAAGCACAAAATTATTTGATATTCTTTGTGTCTTAAGTGGAACCCTCACACAGTTGCTGATTTACTGTTTGCTACTCATTGAACTTTGAGCGGTTGCAAGATGATCTAATCCATGTTCTCTCAATTAATTGTATTATATAGATATTTTATATACTTAAAACTCTACGTAGCGGTAATATAAAATTCCTGATGACAAACAAGGTCCATTTAAACACGAATTAGTTGTTACTTCTCCGAACCCACAAATAATTGCTACGAATTGCACCGCTGGGTTTGAAGGAGTACTAGATGTTTCAATCATTCAGGAGACCCTCTTTGCCGTAATCAAAAATCGTTTTTGTCGTATTTGGGTCCCCATGGCACAAAGGTCCAAGTGCTTGCATTCTTGTTTCTACTCGAACGCTTCATGCAATCAAATTGACTTCCTTTTGTCGATTCAGACCTCGCCGATGTTGCGTCATTCGTTCGTGGCGAGGAGATTAAACGAATAAAGGGTTAGATTAGATACAGACCATCAAGCAGGCCCTCGATATTGCATGGCATGTTTTTTGTGGAAGAGGACGTCTTGAAGACATTTGGTTGAAAAAAGGAACGCTGTAATTTATTAAAAGGTCTGGTAAATGCCGTTCAATTTGCTGCTGCCACAGACGAAGTTATCTCAATTCATCTGCAGGGTTTCTATAAATTCATGCAACTCAGGCGGCGTTCATTTCATAATTATTTGTGCCGCCTTTTTGTAACTGCTGCAAAGCTACAATACGTACGGCGATCACTTAACATCTATGAGTACGATAGTACTGAAGGTTGCAGATCAGTTACAATCACGAAATTGATAGCTTTATAAAGATTTACGGTTCCATTTTTCTTTAAAAGGTAAAAAATAACAATAATTATTGGTATAGTAGGCTGGTGTTAACTTCTACAGTCAACACCCTTGTATTGTGGCAGCTTTGTGTAGTGCACCTAACGTTACTATAACTTAGTTTGTAAATTTTACTATTGCGGAGGGCTAAAAACATCTTTCTGTTCTTCATAGTACAATTATTTAACAGGCACACTGTAGCCACAACCTCACAAATACGATACATAGTCTAAAAGTTATACGAAACCGTGTTACCCCACAGCTCTGAAATGTGGCTTTCTGCAACCGTAAAGTTGATTATCCCACAAAACACTGCAGAATATGTTCAAAATACACACTAGCCAGGGAGCCCAAGGCTTTGTAAACATGCATTTTACAACCGGTGCATGAACATTAAATAATTCAGTCAGTATGTTGTTAAGTAAAGTTATCTTATTAGTAATATCGGGCTCATCGTAAATAATACTTAAGATACTGTTTTGTAAATCATCAAGGAAATCTTGCCTAAAATTACGATATTTTAGATACCTTGGACTGCTTGGAGCAGAAAGAATATCAAGATCACATAAACTGACGCTGTGATCAGATATACAGGTATAATGGTCGGATTTTACATTAGCAGATCTAATAATATCTAAATCAGAAGTAATAAAGTGATCTATTAATATTTATCCATGTAAAGAAATTCGAGTAGGCCAAGTAGGTTTGATGTAAATGAAATGCTTGTAACATATCCAGGTATTTCTGAACAGCAGGAGAGCTTACATCTGCCACATCTATATTATTATCACCTATATAGGTACAATAGAACATTTCGGCAAGATGAAAAAGTAGATATACACAACATAGCAGTAAGGTTCTGGATGAAAAATGTAATAGTAATATTGAATATTGAAATGAATCATAAATCACTTCTAACAAAGGAGGTTTAAATCTGATATTTGTACTTACATAAAAGCAGATGCCGCCACCCTGTCGAGCCACCCGATCCTTTCGAATTAATTGATAGCCGGCTAGCTCAATGGCGCGATAATCTAAACTTGGTCTATGTAAGTCAGATCTCGGTAAATGCTAGCTAGCCACAGTGAAAATCAGAAAAAAATCCCAAATAAATGAAAATTGTTCGTTAGCCAACGCACACGCAGATGTGCAACAAGCATATCAACAAAGAAAATCTGCACTCCGCATGGCTCCTAAATCATTTAATTAAACGACACAAGGAGAAAAGAAAAACAAACAATAATAAGTTATGCAACTACGAATTTAAAACAGAAGATAAAATAAAATGCAAAGATTAAGCAATCGGCAACAAATCAGTCTCCCTTTCAATCCTATGTACAGGGTATCCCATTTTCGTTGTAATTGTAGGGTATCTCGGTAACTATTAATGGTAGAGCGTTGCGGTTTCGACATTACTGTATTACTTTTTTGTTGTGAGTTGAGCTGTACCATCGCCATTTTTTGTCGTCATTTGTTTTAAAGCCATAGCCAACTTTTGAAAAATGTAACATTTCTTCAGTTCTCAATATCTTGATTGGCTATGTAGACACAAAAGAACTGTAGGCATTTTTTATAGATATTTTTATTTTGAATTCAGTGACGTATTTAGAATTTTTCTGGGGGCACATTTTTGATTTATAACACAAACTTGCATATTTTTAAATGGAAACTTTACTTGGCTTTGCTATGGTTGATAAGAACTATTTTCTCTGATTAAGAAAATGTTAGGTTTATCTTTACTAATTTTGGTATTATTCCAATTTTTGTAATAATTTAATGAGATTTTACGTTTTTCGTCAAAATGGATGTAAATACTCGATAATATAAATTATATCGTGTGTTTTCTTATCCCATAGCCTCCTGGATGTAAACGTAAAATATGATTAAATTATTTAAAAAAATTGAGTAACTCCAAAATTAGTAAAAATAAACCTAATAATGTATATATTTCATCAGAAAAAATAGGCCTTTTCAACCATAGCAAAGCCAACTATGGTTTCTATTAAAAAAATGCAAGTTTGTGTTATATCTAAAAAATGTGACCTCCTCAAAATTACAGGGTACGCCACTGGATTCAAAATAAAAATATCTATAAAAAATGTCTCTACAGCTTTTTTTTGTATCTACATACCCAAGCGAGAAATTGAGAGCTGGAGAAATGTTACATTTTCCAAAAGTTGGCTATGGGTTTAAAACAAAAGTCGATACAAAAATCGCGACGGTACAGCTGAACTCAGGACAAAAAAGTAGTACATAATGTCGAAACCGCAACCGTCTAGCATTAATAGTTACCGAGATACCCTACAATTACAACGAAAATGGGACACCCTGAACATTGTTCCCTATCCTGACCATGATGACATCATCCCTCGTCCAAACGTTGCTGTTTCCGTACTTTTCATTACATCTTCTTCTCAACGATGCTCGCACAGCTGTAAGGTCTTTAGTTATGCTGATAAGCTGATACCAGAACTCTTCAACCCTTTCTTGTTCGCCATTACAACGCAACGGCGCGAATACGGTACGTCGAAAACTTGACTATTGCTACCACCTCTAATTCTATGTGATCTGTCTACATATTCTTGAAAAATGTTTACTTGTAACTTTTCAGAAAAGAGCCTCAAAACTAGATCGTCAGCGCCCTTTTCGTTAGAAGGCATTGTAACACCGAATATTCTTATGTTGTTGCGGCGGCTGGACTGCTCATGCCTATCCAATGTTTCTGAGGCGGACATTTTCTTCCTCGAGTGACGAGATTCGCTCTTCAGCCTACTTATGCCGGGCCTCCAGGTTGTTAACAAGGGTCTCAAGGTTGTGATTAATTTTTTTCGCCACCATTATCCGTAAACTTCCCAATAAATTCTTCCGATAGAAAAATGTCATCTGAAAGACCACTCCCCTTAGTGTGTGTTTCCAATTTTTCAACTGAGGCTGCCATAACCTCAACCACGACTCTATATCGGATTTTTTTTTGTAACGATTGCACTCCTCAAATTCTCTATAACTGATGTCATGCACAACACCCACACTTCAAAATTTGGAAAAAATATGTTTGAAAGCATCCGCGTAATATTCTAAAACGTTAGCAGCCAGCACCACATGTACACATACAGCTTCAAGGTCATACTCACGTATGGGCATAATATGATTATTTCAGGTTATTTCTCTTTAGATGAAAGGTCAGGACTATTCTATTCGAGTATTGATAATGTCAAACCCTGCATGATCCGAAACCATACCTGAGTAATAAACTTAATGGTACGAATTTTTAGAACCACTCCATTCGCAACGAACTACGGTATGTCTCCTAAATTCAACGTGCTTTTGGTGTAAATTATTAGAGTTAGCTATTTATTAGAAAAATGTGCGCGTCATTTTAACACCTTCCACTTCAAATAATAATAGCCAAAAATTGATGAAATTTATATTCAACTAGTGTAAGAGGTATTTTTCAAAACTGTTTCTCTTCCCCCATGTTTATGGGTGAATATCTCAGTAGGCGGGCGTTATTTAAAAAAAGTTATACCGTAAATTAGTGTTATTTTTACACCAGTTTCCGAGAGATTGCCCACATAATGCGGGGCGCCCTGCATATAATCATTTTGTGTTTTCAACCATTGGGTATAAAGTTATGCAGTATCTTTCATTTATGTCTTTTTGGTGCTCTATTTCTTTCCACTTAATCCTGTCCTTTGCTGCCCCTCTTGCTTCACAAAGTTCATTGTATTTATGCAGGTAAAATGGTAATAACACATTTTATTTATTCATTTCTATTGGAGCCACTCATCGAACCCGAATTTGTGAAATTTGCATACGTAATAATCCACGCTGCATCAAGAAAAAAGATTTCCCAATCATCCGATCACTCAGGAATATAATATCTATATTATATTATAAAACTGAATTTGCCGTCTAACGTTTCCTCATTCAAAATATATTTAGATGTCAAACAGCTATGTAATTTACCCCGAATATAAGGCAACAAATTTTGCTCTGTACGGAGCTCTGCTACTGGATTTCTGTTAGTGTCTCTCCTCGGCTGTTTCTAGAAATCAGACCCGCTTCGACAACTTGCCTCCGTTAATTTCGCTAGATTGGACAAATAAGGGAGTCGCATTAATCATTGATTCAGGCGCTGCAAGGAAACACCGCTGCAGAAAGATTGAGTCCCATATTTAAATATTTTATCAGCTCTGTCCGTGCAATCTTTTCCCCCCGTTCAAAGCTCGCGGGCGAGAAAAGCTTCAGTGAATTCCTTTGATTTAATCAAGAAAAAAGGAAGTAGTTGCGATTGCTGCATGAAGAGCACCTATTAATTTGTCCGATTGCGAATATGGGCCGCTCTGAAATTGAGGAATTGCGTTGCCTTGAGTCAATGGCCATTGTTGTTGCCCGGTGATTTAGGATTACGGTGTATTATGCCAGATTATTTCGTGTCTCTGTGCTAATCCAGAAGCTTGTTCGACAATTCGCTATTGTATCTCGGCAAGATTACAGGTTGTGAACATAATTCAGCATCACTGAGTGGCTTGAACTTAGGTGAAAGACTTTGTTGTTTTAACTATATCTAATTGAAATCAACGTGGTAATGCCTAGAGAAAATTAATTTAGTATACCTGTAGCTTTTTAATACCATGCAAAGGCACATTTTTTAGAAAAAAACTCATCGTAAGATTGTTTTACAATTCCTAAAAAATCATAAATCATAATGCTTCACTATTTTGAAGAGTAATTTTGTTTTTTCCCATAGAAGCAGAAGATAATAGGGATTGCTGTATAACTGTTCTCCTCACGTAGTGTCAGAACACTTCAGGGCCTAGGTCGCGGGTTTGTGTTTGTAACTGAGCGGAATTTTAGTAATCACAATAATAGAGAACAAGAACAGGGGTATTGTTGCTTTTATATATGATTAATTTTCACAAAGAGGAGCTGTAACTTAGTCCAAACACTAAGAAAATATCAATCTCTATATTATAATGTTATAACTTTAGTTTACTTTTTAGTGAATTTGCTTGCATGATCTGGAATTTTATTAAAGATTTCTATTATTAGAACTATTTCTTACTAGTGCTAATGATAATATCTTTCTGTAGTGGTTTTTGGTCTGAAATGCATTAAGCTGCAAAAATAACATTTTTATAAGACTATTATATTGTGTCGAAGTGCTTAGAAGTATCGTATAAATATCTGTGTGTGTTTTGGTTTTCTTTAGACCTGGTGCTCCAATTGTATTATTAGTAAATTTGGATATCCAAGACCAGTAAACTACTATTGCTTTCTAACTCCAACGTGAATTTAGATTAGGTTTTTTACTATTTAAATGATTCACAAACCTACCTAGTATGCCATTAGGCCAAATAACATAAGTATCATATTTATATCAACATTTTGATTTAAAACGAAAACTGCCAGTCGCTTTCTCTTAAGTTTTCCATAGATAAGTAAGATACTATGGGACTTAAAGCACATCGCAACCTGATTTTTGTTCGTAAAGGTTATTATTTCATAAAAATTAAGTGTAATCTGCTGGTATTCCGAGGACTCCATTTTCAACACATTGTTTTTTAACTTGAAGTGGTGACTTGAAAATGTATCGACCTGTTCCTGTCGTAGATGATTGTTTCCTACTTAACGYGACTTGGAKAACCTTTGGGAGTATAGCAGCGAAAACAGCCTATGTTTAAACAGCAGTAAGTGCTGCGCTWTATWTATCTTTTATAAGACATTCACACTACATCCCTTTGGTTATAATTTCAGCAATACTTTCGTTACCAGGTAGAATAGTATAACGCCTTGGTGTAATGTTTCAGCAAAAAATGACGTTCCCTGAACACACATTTTATCTTACAGGTACGTTGTTAGGAAAGCAAATAAGCAGTTGAGATTTTCATATTTAGGCTATATTATGCTCTCATTTTAAGCCCTGGCAATCATTAAAATCATTATTTATGCTTTATGCGTGTCAACAGCATACACATTGCACTATTTAGTATATGTATATGTCAGTCATTGAGCGTATTCAGAATAAACAGGATATGTTGGAAATAAATCACTTGGGGTCCTCTAATGTTGAGTATATCGTCTCTCATTTTAAATTTTCAAACCAAGAAATACTAGCAATTCAGCTTGATAGGCGCTTTCTCCACAAAACAGTCAATACCTAAATAGATTGTACGCAAGCAATTATTTTAGTATAGTTTTTAGTTCCCTCTAGTTATAATATTAGGTCACATCTCCTTTATGTATAGCGCGTCACTAAATTTTAATGCTCTAACGAACGATTCTCAGAAAACAGACATTCTCTGTAATACTATTACTGTATTTAGGCGCAATGTCATTGTTTATATAGTTACATAGTATAAAAAAATAGGTTTTTGTGTACCTATACATATATTTATAACGTATGCCTTCACCCAAGCCCAGACCCAAATCAAATCCAAGCTATCTCGTTTCATCTTCAATGGATAAGCCGGTAAACGCAGCAAACGTTCCCCATTCGCTAATCGACAGTGACTGATTATTTTTTAAATCATAATGTTGAAGTTACCAAGTCGGATTGCGTTCTTTAAAAAGTTAAGCAAGTCCTCTACGCGCCAATTATCATTCAACCTAATGGCTGTTCAACTTCGACAAAGAATACGTCTCAGAGGATAATATAATTGAATTTGTCTCGCTTTGATAATATTTTACATCAGTTCGGTTTTTTTGACAGAGTTTCTTTGTCAATCCCTCGAAGTCTAACCCGAGGCAAGTGAATGCAACAAATTCTTCAAATACAGAACTGTTTTCAAGTTTTCGTAGACTCATCGCTTATAGTTTCGAAGATATTAAAACTTTGGAAACAAACATTAATTGTTTTAATAGGTTCGATCGATCCTTAAGTTCTCGTCGTTAAAGTAGGTCGGTTGTAAATTATGGCTTCAGCCTTTCTTATCCACTTCTTTCAGCGGTTATGAGTGAACCTTTTTTTAGTATAAGGCAATTACTCCTTCGTACGATTTTAGTGCACCTTATATACAATTGGAAAAATTTAAGCCAGAATTTAATAGTTGTTATTCGATTGCAACAGTAAAATGACATGTGTAAGGAAACTTGTGTAAGATACAGTTGTACAATTTTGTTAAAATCTTTGTAATGAAAAATTGGTAGAATACTACATATGCTGTAAGGGTAGTGTAGTTATAAAAAAGAACGTCTTTACTTCAAATTTTGTTGTTGGTGAACATGTTAGATAGGTCCTCTAAATTCGCGGCGTCAAAGATCTGGAAAACACAGAAACGACGGCTTTATCTCTCAAAAGTTTTTATTGGAGACACCAGTGCGCACGCGTTAGGGGTAATTTACGTTATAATTCACTTGTCATAGTCGCCATCACTTTATTTATAGTCACAATCACTTGTAGAGAGTTGTTTTAATATAAAAGTGAGGACGTTTTACATCTTGAGTTTTCTTTTCTACGTGTAATGTTGGAAGCTTATCACTCACTATTGTATCACTGAACCCCTTCGTCTCCACTGAGTTAGCAGTCTCAGACGGGAAGCACTTTAAAAATTTGTCTGACGGTTCGCGTTGTTGACTACCCCCTCTAAACGTAATAATAAAGTTGTCATTTAGAGTAAACCCGTTACAACGCAAGCTTCAATGCTTAAATCGCTGATTCGTAGGGTATTGCCGTTCAGTACTGATCTTGATATTCGTAAAACCTTAGTTTCGCCTACTTCTGTTTCTGTTTGCCTTATATACTTGATTATAAATTTTTTTAGTATGAAGTTGTGCTGATGACGATTTTTTTTGTCTGGACAATATTGCCGATTCGGATACTCGCAGAGTGACGTAAGGAACTTATTCAAGATAAAATTGCTCACTTATTTATTCACCTTTTTTACTAGTAATACAATTTGCTTATATTCCCGAGAGTTTATTACTAAAACTGTACCTATATTTCGATTCTGCTCATACGGGAGTAGTCGAGATAATATAAAAAAAATTCAGTAGTTTTTATGGGTTAGTTTTTGGTAAATTACTGGAGAATGTAGTACCGATACGTTAATTTAGTTACTGCTATGATTTTGTACTTAAGACACAGTTACAGATAAGTATTGTTTATGGACAGTGAACAATAAAGACATACCTTTTTTTACTTGTTGGGAGTTGGGAGTTGGGAGACTATAACTAACGGTTTATTCGCAGGTGTTGTATATTGTATAATTGTAGATATTCTTCTTTCTTCTTCCGCAGTTCACATGTCACGACATTTAGGTATAATTATAACAAATATAATAAAAAATAACTGCTGTATTTCGATACAGTATCCAGTACGCTATAGACTACACAGTGCGGTAACGTACCTATACGGGAATATCAACTTCCAACATTTGACGGTTGTATCCCATCGGCTATGTAGATTTTTCCTTTTCACAGGACTCTTGATAACTCCAAAACCAGTTTTTGTTATTGTTTCATAGCAAAATGAATAAATGAACATAAATGCAATAAAGCAGTGTGTTGAAAATACACACCCCCACGCGTTTTCTCATATTAAAATATATCAAGTGATTCAAAAATCGACAGATGAACAGTATACGTCAAAGCAATAGTTGTGTTCACTATCCTGAGAGGCAGCAGATTGATTCATAGATAAGAGAGTTGGTTGTAGTTGGTTGTATATAGATAGGCAACTTGAGATACACGGTTAACAGCACCTTTCGCGAATTTGAATACCACATTATTTCGCCACTAACTGTTATCATTTTTCTTACATTTTAAAGCAATAAAGGACCAATTTGTTAGACAACTTTATTATTGAAAAAGAAACCTGGCTGACAAACTTACGACAGTTGGTAAACGAGCCATTCCAGGTATTCTTTACACCCTGGCACAAACTGCTGACCAGAAAGGACATCGACTTTCAAATTTGTCCGGTTACTGTGGGTCGCAAAGGTCTGTTCCTCGGTAGTGCCGTTCACAAACTGTCTTACTTCCACTTAATACAGCCAAATCCATGTTGATAACGTCATTTCCTTTGATGCGCTCCAACTATCTCCTGGCCCGCTGTGAACGTAAAAAACTTTAGCATTGTTCTTAATAAATAAAGTTGAAAAAGAAGTCATATCTTCTTCATTATTTGGGAATCTATGGAATGTAATTTTTTCTTCGTCCTCCTTTCGTCTACAACCAGGAATCATACATGTCCGAACCATAGTTGATGATTTTATGTACAATAACAGGTTTAGTTTAATATAAATTTAGTCACTATTTATCACTGTATATTCTACTTAACCGTAAGTCGCACAAATCACCGTCAAAATTTGACAGACTACAGCAAAAAAGCGCCAACTACTTGGCATCAATCGAAAAACGACAGCAACGTTACTCGCGACTGGTCACTAAATTACTACAGAGTTGTCCATAGATAAGAGAATTAGTTGTAGTTGGTATTGATTTAATCGATAATATCCATAAGCGCCCTGGATGCATGAATCATTTATAGAAAACCTGTATAACAGAGAATTGAAAGAAAAACGTTTGTATATCATGAGATTATAATTTTGCTTCACGAGAAACATTAATAAATAAAGGGTATCGCATATTAAATACTCCTAAATGCAATTTTGGTCAGAGATTAAACCGGGTTCAAGGGTAGGAAACACTCGAGCAAGGATAACTATTTAAGCAATATGACAACTCGTAAGCATCGCTGCTTTTTACAGAATAAAAAGCAAACCACGAATGCTGTAAATCATAATTTCTATCTGCGTATATTATTAATTTATGAATTTATGGATATTCCTATATATTCTTCGAAAGTAGAAAAAGTTGGTGGGGCTTTTTTATAAGACTCATTAATCCCATTGTAAAAAGACTTTATTGCTCTCTATTGGTAGTTGTGAATCTTTCGATTAAAAGCTTAATTTTAGAAAAATTAAAAAAAGAATGGAGAAGCTCAAAATTATCCAGTCTAAAACMMTGAAACCCGAACCCAGAGAATGTCGTATCGAGATCGAGAACGAATTTTCACGTCTTTTTTCGAGCTCGAGATCGAGAATGTCAAAATCTCGTCTCCTCCAGAATTGATACCGAATAATAATTCTAACGTATTGAACGATGTAAGTAGGTAATAAGTTAAGTGCCGTAAGAAGAGAAAAAATTGATTGAAAAGCAAAATTTAATCGTAAGTTTAAGGCATATTTCCAACACGCCTAGAAGTTTACGTTCTATCAATATGCATAGCTAATTAATATTCTCGAATCTCCAGTTTCATTACCATACTGAAATTACGAAAACATTTTTTGCACGGTTAAAATATGATTTAAAATATAATTAATGTTTACACTGTACACAGCTAATACACCGCCCGCTATTTCAATCGGGACCAATTTCTTGAGAAAATTAGAAGCTCCAACTATGTTACCCCTTTTTGTAACAATACCTTTCGGGTACCAGACTCCGGGTGATACAGCTGTGCATAATTGATAAGCCCGATAATCCGCTCGTATTAATCTTGGCGCCTCCTTATCAAGGCCCGAGGAAAGACGCCATTTCCGCAGAACTTCCGGCACGGATAAGTTGTTCCTGAAAAATTTTAATATCCTCAAAACAAATGCCGTGCCAGGGCACCGCCGACGGAGCGAAGAGGAATTTGAAGTGAAGCGAAGTTTTATGTGTGCATGTGCCGTCTGTTAAATGCACATACGGACGTGAACAACAACGATGAAATTCCGTGAAGTGACAGGATCAGAATGGAAAATTGTCGACCCAGAATGCAGCTCGTTTACAGCTGCACTTCAATAAAAGCTAGTTCGTTGCTGAAGTAATTAATATTAGGCCCAGTTACGTCGGAACGAGAATAAAAATTTTCATTTTGATACATTTAAAGCTGTTACATGATCCGAAATTCTTCACCAAATGAAAAACTTCTCTTCTGGAAAATAAGTTATTACTAATAATTGTTGGTATTAATGTTAAAATGTGTAATTTTTTAAAAAAAGTATTACATGTTTAGAGATATGTAATTGTAGTTTTAAGTAATTTTTTCAATTTGCGCTTGCTTATGTATAGGGTTGCTAAAAAATGACTGAAGTATGAATATTTGGTATCGTCGATATTTTTGCCTGCCTGTATTGATGTGTTACAAAATATCGATACACTTAATATCGGGATTTCGATACTCGATGCATTTTTATTTTAGTAGCATTAGAAGGCCAAATATTTACATACTTCTTGAAAAACTGGACAAAATTAAAATATTTTACTTGTGATCCACTTGTTTTTATCTGAAACGTCTTTCATGTAAAAACATATCAGCAGCATATTTTATTTATAATTGCCACCTGAAGGAACAAATTAATTTAATAAATTGCAACATTAAATAATTAATTATTAGTACCTTTGCAAAAATTCTCTTGTACTCTTTTGTAAGCTTTGCTACATATTCCTTTCTTAATTCATCATTTCTCATACGTTCGCGTGATACCCCGTGGAACATACCTTTAACCAAGTTAATAGCATAGTGTATCCATCAATATAAATATAATTGCAAACTGTTCTCAGCATCAAATATATCGTCCACAAGGTAGACGCATTTCGTACTTTTAAACTTTCAAAATAGGCAGTACCTTCTCGTAGATGTTTTTTACGGTCTTTCTCATTCATTCTTTTTTATTATAAGGTACGGCATATATGTTTTTTCACTTCTCGTATAATTATATTATGTCCGTTTTCATATAACTATGACCCTATTTGATTGCAAATATTTTATCAATATTGGAGGATGATATTGCTTGTGCCAGTTTTAAAATGAAGTATAAGTTACTATCCGGATCTGAAGAGGTTCCGACCTTTTTTTCTTAGAGACTGTCGTAGTATTTTTCTCAGGGCTCTGTGTTATACAAAACCTCTATTTACAAGCCTGTAAGCCACCTAAAATGTGGAAGATAGTTGTTGCTATTTTGTCAAAATTTGTTAGAAGTTTTTGAATCAATTTTCCGCTACCTACATTTTGATCTTAGCCACGGGCTGAGGTGATCAATCTTGCTACTAGGCAATATGATTTTACCGATGGAAGGTCCACTATTAAAAATCCTTTAACCTCTACTCACTATATGTGTCCATTATTAATACTAGGAAAATAACGATACACTGACACGATTTTTTTGAAGCATTATAGTTTGCTTTTTCGTATCCAGGCTCTTATTACAAGTAATTTTTTGCCAGATATGAAAGATACCAGTCTAAAATAAGCGCTTCCACATCTGAAGTTCCTGAGGTGTCCAACTAAGGGCTTCTGCTATATCTTTTATTTACTAATGGCTTATCTGACCCTCTTATATGTGCGAAACTTTTGTTTATGGGGATGATGTCAGGCTTTGTTGTGCTTTTCGATTTCTGTAGGACGGCTTGTTTTCTCCAGAAGAAACTAGTTAGAGTAAACGAGGGCTTATGCCAAACATTTATAAATGTAGTCACTTCTACCTATACCAAAAATATTGTTTTTAATTACACCTTTAATGGACAAGACCGTTTTTTTCTAGGGCATATTCAGAAAGTTGTGCAAGTGCTGGGTTCTATTTTGCGTAATTCAAAAAGTTTTGTTGTTGAATCCTGTGTACACTGTTCATTTTGCTCGTATTGACGCTATACAGAGAAAATATTTGAACATTAGGTTTTCACCTAGAGTGTTTCCGTTTGATTTGAACGTTCCTTACCTTGAGTCGAGTGAAAAAATATTTTTTTTGTACAGTTACACATCACAATATTGAATCCTGCATTGGTTGCAAAACTTAATTTCACAGTGCCAACGTTAAATTCTCATTGCAATCATCTTTCATGCTCATCATGCGCTTACCAACATGGGTCACTTATAAAATTTCGATCCCTAATATATGTGATAATTTCTGCAAAACTGTAAGAGCGCTCGTGCGCGATTTATATGTGGGTAGGGTTTATAATTGCGAAATAAAAATCGCTGTTATTTGTAGGTTATTGTCGGTATTCTAGAGATCTCTTTTGATAGTAAAGGATTAACCCCTTTGTGCACAATCTCAGAATGGCAAAATATTGTTTGACTTTTTTTAATAAATGGTCTATAGGTGTTTGCAATCAGGTATAGAGTACCTACAATAATACATTCTGGMGCGTAGGAAGGCAAAATCCCCAAGACTGATAGTTTCTATTTGTTTGAAGGAACAGATTCTCGACTAAGCTGTTAGATGTATTAAACTCCCTCCGATCACGCGTGAGAGTTATGGTTGCTGCTCAACAGGGAGCAACCATTAAAATCGGGCAGAGTGCTATATTTCGTGGGACGCGTATCCTAGGATAAGCATCTTGTGGCGTGCACTTTCCAAAATAAACTATAGTTCTCAGAGTGAACGTATATAATTCATCGCCGTGTCTCGGCATGCTACGATCCGATCATCACCAGAAATTTATGGCACGCGTAGGCAATTTTACGTAATCCGCTCGAGATGACAACAATTTATTAAAATCCTGCAATCAATCGCCCGCAAAGCCATGTTCTTTACAGTTTATTCGGGTATCACTTGATTCTTAATTTGGCGTCGGATAAGCCTCACTTGCAAGGTAATACTAAATTTTTCTTAAACATGTCAAATACTTTAAGAAACTAAACATTTGGGTATATAAAAGTTTTATTAAATTAAAATTGCGGTTTAAGTGAATGCCATCTCTCAGTTATATATGAACTAGTTGTATGTAACGTTGCCGGAATTAGGCCAAAACAATGTTAATGAGTTAAAATAATAGCACAGTCTACACTGCAGGCAGCACTACTGCCTCTATCCTTGCGTCGTTGGAAACAAAAAATAAACATAAACGAAATAGACTACTACAGCCGATATAGGTGCACCAATTAACCAGAAAATAAACTGTAGATAACGAAATAATAGATTTTGTTATAAGAACTACATGATTTTGAAATGAAATGGTAATGATCACGTTTATAATGTAATTACTGTGGCTGGTCTGGTATCTGTGTTTTTAAGTATATTTTGAAAGTTAGTCATGACTAGATAAAGACCTAAAGAACATTATATTATTACCAAAAACAAATTACTGTCGAGTGAAATTTTACTCCAACTTGACGTGGGTGTCATATTCCCACCACCTTAATAAATTAAAAACCTAAATCAATGCAATCTTGTTTGTAAAGTTTTATGTATTTTAACCTACACTGATGATGGCCAATTGAGTGGCCTAAAGCGTTTTGCACATTATGCCAATAAAAATGGAATTGGACAACCTAAAGTCCAGTTTTCCTTCAAACTATTGAAATTCAACATTATTAATTCCAGGGTAACTATCATAGAGGAGGTTACTTGAACAGTATAAATTATATAGTAATAAAACGCAACAGTATATGAATGCTATTAGAACATTGAATTGTAAATCGCGTGAGTTCATTTAATTTAGTGTCTGCTGTATGTTATATACGTATACACAATATGGCACTTATTGCATTACGACACATGAGCAACAAAGAAAAACAAAATAATTTTAGTATAAACTCTTAAAAATCATATAGATCAAAAAGACATTCAGTAAAAGAAAGTATTTCTGCTAGTTCATTCTAGACGTAAAGCTATTTCCTTTCGAGCTGAAAGCGGCGCTTGCATCGAAATGGTTTCTTTCGGAACCAGTATTCTTTATTCAATAAATTGCTTCGTTCAGTTGCATATATGGACAGAAAAAGGTTTCGTTATTCCCATTTATTCACACATTCACATTCGTTGTGTGTGGACATTACATTAACTTTATTGGATGGAATAAGGGTTCTAAAAAACCTTCAACACTGCATTGATCACCGTATTTAAAATAGAAAAACTGGCTGCTGTACAACATTTAACTTGCTAACAAAAAAACAGTGGTGGTGTAAGCTGGGATCTCAAGTAGGTGCAATGTAAAAGTTTCCAAATTCCATTACATAAAGTTGCAAAGTTACTTTTATGTATTCTGGAGCTGACAAGCTATTTCAACCACAAGACGAGTAATTCTAGAGAACCGTAGTTTTTGGGTAAACGCGTAAATACTGATGTTGTGGGCACACACCTGGTAAAGTTTTAACAAGTCGTAATAAATTGTAAGATTTGTATAAAAACTTTTTACTTTCCTAATTGAAATCCTTATGTTTCTGTTTAAGTSKTTTTTTCAGTCTTGTAAGCTGATTATATTCATCTTCATGTTAAAGGCTTGTTCAGGGCTGTGTTGAACAACAAATTGAAGTATTAAACTCTGAGTTATCTCTTACTGACATTATCGAAATTCCCTTTTTCACATTTCTAAACGAATTACATCAGCCACAGGAAGGCATATTTTGAATATTTGGATCATCACTACATATTAAAACAAAATCCTCCACCGCTTCTGTCTGTCTGTTCGCGATAHACTTAAAAACTACTGAACGGATTTTCATGAGTTTCTTACCAATAGATAGAGTGATTCACGAGGAAGGTTTAGGTATTTGTCAAGGTGTTGTGTAAATTGGTTGAAATATAACGATAATCGTTGGAAGAAGCCAAGCAGTCTGGGAGCCTAATCCCTTTGAGATATAACAAAACAATGCATGGTGGGGCATTACTCTGTCCGCGATGGTACATATCTACACCCAATCTATCTTCTAAATAAATGGTCACGTGTAATGCGGTAATCGGAAAGCTATTTAGACGTATACAGTATTAATCCTTATCAATTTAAATACGTTAGTTACCTTAAGCATTTCATGCTCATTATTATAATTATTACACTCTGAAAAATGACTTACTTGTATTGACAAATTTTTAATTGTTAACATGAAATTTTTGCATGAACATAGAGATATTGCTGTTTGTAGTAAAGTTTTGTTGCTCTAACAGTTATCAAATGCTTGTAGTTACTCACTTTTACTTTAAATACTATATTGTTGTGGTAGCAGCATACTAGTAATTCCAACAAATCGTCCCGCTTATCAACTTCAATGATTAACGTTATAATCCGAATCGGTAAAGATCGGTACAAAACGTGCCCTGTTCGTTAGCAACACCATAATGTCTTTGTTGTACCTCGTACGTCTTTCGTTGTAAACGATAAACATGTGATTTCGCCATTTCGGTTTTCGTTTTCCATCTTTCGGTGTATGCTGGTGTCCGATACACTTGGATAAATATACGGTAAGTACACTTTATTCGGCAATTAATTTGTTACTATCAAAGTATTTGCGTGGCTGTATGTCTTAAGTTAGGTTAAGTTAACCTATAAGATCACAAAAATGTTATACACAAGATAGCTTTGTTAAACCATATTTGATCATTTTTACAGAATGTATCTACTGCAGGGCTGCTTTGTTTCGTGATAGCGATCATGGCGGAATATGACAAGTTTACGGAATCATGGAATATATTCTGCAGCAGGATTTATGTTACTTTATTTATTGGAGTCATTTTTACTTTTACTGAAATAATTCGAATATATTTCATTCATATAATGATAATATCTTACATTTTCAAATACCTGCAGGTTATGTAAAAAGTTACATAGCAAAGAAAGAGCTAATGATATAGGTACAACATTTATTTGCAACAATATATACACTTCAGCTTCAGATTTAGAAAATTTTAAATATCTAATATGTTCCAAAAAATAAACAACTAAAATAGTAACAGCTTTAACTAAATGTACATTGATGTTGATCTAAATCATGTCTATGCTGTGCACAACATGAGGAAATGTTGTTATACATCACATGTATTATCATTGGCTTTCTCTTTCCTATGGAATTTTGTAGTCTACTGGGGCGAATGAATTTTAAATGAAAAATAAGGTGTGTACATTACGTAATATATTTTACTAAATACGCTGAAACAATTAATTAAAATATTTTAAGGTTTATTTAGTTGATATGCCAATTCTTATATTGGAAGTAGACTAAAATTTGCTGAGATTACTTATGGCTTAAGTTTTTGCATGACTAAAGATGATAGAGGGTGTTTAAAAAATTCTTATCTATTATATTGAATATTTTTAAAAAGTTTATTACTTAATAGTCTGAATGATAATAATCAGTAAGTAACAGTTGATGTGTTTGTTGATATTAATATGGAAGGTTTAAAAACTATTGCTATTTTTCCAGTTGTTCCCATAGTTCTTATATACAATATACATGGACACTATTTGCATAATTTTTACTTTAAAAAATAATAAGTTAAAGATTATACTCACCTTGTCCGAAATCTTAATATTTTTGTTTATTTTAGGGGCTTGAAGAGTTGCAGGCAACAAGTTTACTACCAACTCATTGTTTAGATTATTAGATTATTTAGATAATATATCAGATAGTTCAGTAAGTGTGAATTATTTATTTGTTATATTTTGTATATTTTACACAGTCACCAAAGTTTTCAAAAATTTTTATTAAGTTTTAAGTATTTGGAATATTTCTCTTATTCAGTATGTTATGTTAGGAATTTCAACAGTAAAGTAAGGTAGTATCGCAAGCTCTTTGAATAAATAAGTACACTTAAGTTTTATTACATTTTGAAGAGAAGTTTTGTTTTATTGTTGAATATCTTTATACTGTTAAATGTTTGGAGCACTTGTATGTTTTTAGATTACGAAAATTTAAATTTTGTGTTTTATAGACTTCTGATAAGTGTATTCCCATATCTACTTATAAGTAGATAAAAAAATCTTATTCTATGTTTTGATGTAAAAGTTTTATAATAAATCAGGTTCCTTAAAAAGCATGTTTTTATTATTGTTACATCGTTCTTGTTCGAGATAATTCTGACTTCTTGTTTGCGTAGCAGGCTTTTTGCTTTCAGAAGAAAACTTGTTATTATTGTTTTTTCGTTTATTCTTGTATATAGGTCTGGTGCTAGGGTTTCGTAACGAACCGTTTTGTATACTTATGTCTATATATGTCAATAAACAATAAAAATAGCACACACTTTATTATTGTTATCGTTATTATTGTGTACTCCCATTAATAGGTACACAAGGTTAATAATAATAAAGTATATTTTTATTATTTGTTACATAATTTTGTTACATAATGTTTATAGACATAAGTGTACAAAATGGTCAGATATGAAACCCTAGCTTTAGACCTTATATATGAAAATAAGAGATAAAGGCAGTTATAAGTTATTTTATTTTATTAGTATTATTATTATCACTATTATTATTACTTTTATTATTATTACTATTAAACAATAGTTAGTACAAAAATATTGCTACTTACTACAACACTTTGCTTACTTTGCCACAAACAACAACAAACGTAAGAGCACAGTTTGCAACCACGACTAGTTTATCACTCCTGGTAACTGGTCATCTATACAAGCAATAAGAAAATGCAGAAGTTACCTGAAATGATTAGTATTTGTAACGGTGACAGGTATTTTGTTGGGGATACTGAGACCGTCCACAACTAAAACAAATTGTTACGCTAACAAATATTTTAGTTGTGTCCAAATGCAATGAAATTTTTTGTTGTAGTAACTAAGACCCGGTTAAAGACAACAAAGTCATTTTTCAGAGTGTACACTACATAGTTTAAATGAACATCTTAGAAGTTATTGCAAAAAAAATTACCGCGCGCCACGTTCTCGCCCACTGTTTCTATACAAGCAGAGCGACTTTTGGAGCAAATGGAGGTAACAGACATAATATGCTTTTCTACCGGTGCGAAGCCGGGATGAGTCGCTAGTTTAATCTTTGTTCTAGAGTCTCGATATCCCCAGAACCCTGTTCTACAAGTATTAGGTAAAATAAACATGTTTGGATTGCAGTCTTATTCCCTAAACTTGATTCGTCCTTTCAAATCACCAAGTTAGAAAAATGTATAGCAGACATGCTTATCAAATGATTAGTATATTATATATTAGAGAGAAAGAAATTATGATATATCTGAACTACTTACTGGCTAATGCCCTAGTTTAACAGCATTGGTATTACCCACATTAAAAGAATGTCTTAAGCTACGATTCCACTTTTTGGCCTAACCTCACCGACTCAGTTTAGCTTTTAGAATGATTTTTTATTTACTTATTATTATTTTACAGCAATTGGTAGCACCGTCTCCAGTAAAAAATCTCTCTTGTGCCTTAGAGATGTTTAAATTAACTTTTAGTTTCTTTTACTACACAAAAAGCAATTTTTCGGCGAAAATATTTTTTATTGTGGTAATTGGTCAATATAAGATTTTAAGAAGCTACTGTTGTATATGATAAGGCAGCATTAAACTTTGGAGACGGTCGGCAGTACACTGATCGCTAGTAGATCTGACAACTTAAATGTTTTTTAAACCTTAGCGCGTTATCTATACTCACCTGGAAACTATTTACCATCGGTAAAAAAGTTAAGTGGGTAATGTAACTAACAGCGCTTGGACAACAGAATAGCACAAGAGTATGTTCTCAGGTTCTCACAGTTTGGAAGCTTCCCATCAAGCTACATACAGACCTTCAGTGGCGACTCAAATGTTCACCCGACATTCCTGTAAACCTCTGTTAGAACTCAAGCACAATTCTCTGACGTAATTACAGTAAAGATGCTGGTTGCGTTTCAAAAACATTAAACAGTGTCCACAAATGAAAAAATCTAGTAGTGTAAATCTGGGGGCCTTAGTGCATTTAGTCGGTCGTCTCAGTCAAATCAATAGCTCCTGGAAAACGTCATCAAGGAATTGCCGAATAGGAGCAACATAATGGGCAGGTGTTCCGATTTGCTGCAAAATTAGTTCATTTTCATTCAACTTGTCATCCTGTTTCAATGATATACAATAGTTGGATAAGTGTGTAGCATATCAAGATAAAGCTGGTCATTGAGATTTTCTTCAAGGAAGGAATCTACGGTATCAACACCGAATATTCCAGCTCAAACATTAAGTTCTTTCTGGGTACCGCATCGAGTGAGGGTTAATATGGCCTCAGTAACCCAAGTAATTAAAAAATGGAGATGGTCGTATGAGAAACAAGTTTTGAAAAGAAAACATTGATTATTGTTCCATTAAGTTTGTACAGGCCTCCATTTGTCTACCAAAATCGTTTTAATTTAGTTCATGCACCAAATGAATCTTGAAATCATGAAACTTATGCTTGAAAAATCCCAAAAACTGGTGACTTGCTGACTCGAGGGCTTCGAAGAGATAGTGTTTTATTCCATGAGACCAACACAACCAGAACTCCTAACAGCGGTAGCTTTATCAGCAACAATTCGGATTTCAACATTGTATTTTTTGCTAATTAAGCTTATAATTGACGCACGTCCTGGATGGTATAAACACTTCATGTGAGAATAGGAGGGCAGATGCCCTCAGTGCCATCTATAAACTGTGTGAGCTAGGCGGTGATAGACAGTTTGCTCTACCCCTGCCTGATGAGTCCCAACAAGGCGAAACTAGTCGCAGGGAGAGTGAACTGACCATGGCAGATGATCTATTTGATGGTAAACACAATTTTTTTTCATTGGTATGTAGTATTCAGTTCCAAAATTAAAACTGTTGATGTTTTGTAAATAAATTCAATATAATTCACTTTATAGGGTGCAAAAAGTCAGCAAAATATACCGAATAAATAGTTTTAGGTTTCAGGTCATTTTGAATTGATCGGCTTTTTTACTTTAAGCATTTTTAAAAAGGACTAAAATGAGGAATAACTCAACTCCTGTTCTTTACACAATGTTTGTTTGTGTTTTCTGATAACTAATGGTATATGTACCTCAAGATATTCCACTCCGAAACAAAATCGACTAGTTTCCTAGATTTTCTCGAATTTGTTATGCACTAAAGCAAATCCAAAGCCTACGAAATCAAGCTATAATGAAAAAGAAGAAAAGATAAAATGGAAATAGCCAATATGAATTAGATAAGTATAAACTTAATTTAAAGTGATGTTAGACATTCAGAGTGGTTGTCCTTTAACCATAATATGCACGAGGTTATTTTTAATAAAATGCAGAAATCATCGCCACACATGACATTGCTTCCTCCTATAGTTACCGTTAAAGAAGATACAATACAAGAGGATACAGTTATTAATCAGTCTCCCGAGACATTAATGAAAAAGAAATTGCGTTACTTAATTAGGGTTTAAAATTTAATTTACCTCTTAGGCATCCACCAGTATCCGAAATAAGCTGGTATTGCAAGCGCCATCAGAAATTTTTAATATTCCGATACGCATGCAAAATTCAAATAGAGAATAATTTGAGTAATAACAGATAACCATCAAATCATTAAAAGTCCCAAATATAAGAACAGATTTTATTTGAAGGTCGACAAGGGAAATAAAATTGTGATACTAGGTAAACCAGCCTATTTTAAAAGGTTCAATGAGCTTTCATAAAACGGTCCATATAACAAACTACCTCGGAACCCATTGTCAAAATTAACTCAACAAACAAAAACAGTATTGGTAAATTTCACAATCTTATTACATCTGCCTTGAAATACAAATTACAAGTTTCAAATCCAACTATACCTAAATTGTGCGTTCTCCCCAAAATCGTAAGTCGGTGAGACCTATTGTTTCAGGTATTAACTCGCCCCCTTACCTGCTTTTAAAATGGTTAACCAATGAGTTTAGTAGCTTACCTACATCTCCAATAGATTTTTAGGTTAAGAATTTCATAGAGTTAATAGACAAAATTAAGAGCATTAAACTTGAGGAGGATGAGTTACTGGTCTCATTTGATGTAGTGTAACTATAGATGTAGCGCTGAAATACCTTGAAGATCTTCTGGTGATTAACGACATTGATAAAATAAAAATTCAAGAATATATTACAATATATGCACGTCCCAGAACTTTCCAAGTCAACAATAAGTTTTTCGAACAACACGAAGGAACAGCCATGGGACGTACAACAGTCTCTCCCAATTACTGGCAAACTTATTTATGGGTCAATTCGAAACAGATTTTAATAATAAAAGCCAGTATTTCTCTCGCGTGTAGTTGCGTTACGTCGATGATGTTTTTGCCATCTTTGACACCAATAAATGTAACATTGATAGATTTTTAGAAAACTAAATTCCCGTTTTACAAGCATTCTATAACTTATTCATCAACGCGGGCGGCCTTGATTTCTGAATTCTTTGTGCCGCCTTTCTATAACTGTTGCCAAGCTACAGTATACATGGCGATCACTGAACATCAATGAGCACGATAGTACTGAAGGTTACAGATTAAGTTACAGTGAAATTGATGGCTTTATAAAGATTTTCCAACAATTTACGGTTATATTTTTCTTTCAAAGGTAAGAAATAATAATTATTGGTATAGAAGGCTCATAGTAACCTCTGCTACACCTTTGCTTTGTGTAATGCATCTGACGTTACTACCACTTAGTTCGTGAATTTTGCTATGACAGCAGACTACAGACATCTTTCAGTCCATCATAGTACAATTATTTAACAGGCGTACTGTAGCCACAACCTTAGAAATACGACACATAACCTAAAAGTTATACGAAACCGTGTCAGCCCACAGCTTTCTGCAAACTTAAAGTTGATTATTGTACAAACACTACAGAATATGTTAAAAATACAAACTCCCACGCGCTTTTTCATGTTAAATATATATCAAATAATTCAACAATCGATAGATGACAAGTATACGTCAAAGCAATTGTTGTGTTCACCTTCCTGAGAAGCGGCAAACTGATTTAATGTATAATTTCCATAAGCGCCTTGGATGCATGAATCATTTATATTATATTATATTATATTATACTATCAAAAAAAAAAGAAATCCAAAGGGCAAAGTAAATGAAAGAGACAGCCGGCATATATAAAATACAATGTAGTAGTTGTAATCTTAAATATATTGGGCAGACCAGGTATTCCATAGGAGTTGGATTTAAACAGCATTTAGTTCATTTCAGGTTTGAGGGTTTGATAGGTCAAGTGTCGCCCAACATATTAAACACATCTCACCCCATAACTTGTAAAAACTTAAAACTAGTTAAACAAGATTTTAACAACACGCGTTTGAAAGCATCTTTAACCAAAGGAACAAAGATACTTTAATGAATTAAGATTTAGGCCCGATTCCAAGATCTGCGTTGTTTGAACTAATTAGATAATGGATTCACTCAAGGGTGAAACTTAAATAATATAGATAATGATGTTTGTTGACCTGGTCCCACTTCCGCTGAAGACTTGGTGAGGACAATATCCTCCGGTTATCCGCCCAGGCATTCAAGAAGTCCTTCACTCTACTGAAGATGTCAGCTTAGCTGCTGGAAAACGAATTAGGCTCTCTAAATGATTGTGGTTAGGGTTTTTTCATTATAGTTTGACTACAATAGAATACCATACTCAACTCTAATTTTATTCAAATCTTACGATTTTTTTCTGTATCATTCAACTATAAAGCTTTCTCTGCAAATTATAATATGTTATACTCAATGAGCATGACTGTGACTACAAAAGCTACTAAGCAATGTTTGCGCAAAAGCTCAGAACAATCCTAAAAATAATGCGTATGAAAGGCAACGAGAGAGACATCGTAATATTTGGATTGGATGGTACGCTAACAACATAATGTGAACGTATGTTCATCCCCATGCCCGTAGCATCATTCACACATGAAATTCTGAAAGAACGCTACAAACGGGAATGCCGTAATCCAATGGCCAAACAATGCCGCCAACAAAAGCGTCGTTGCTGCGGATGTTTAATGTGGCAAGTTTCGGCCGACGGCAATTAAAAAAGTAGTACGGATCGGACGCCGAAAAAACATGGCACCAATAAAAAGCTCTATTGATTTACACTCGGACAGCGACACTGGGGGACACGTCGGGAGTTATGTGTGTGTGGAAATAAAAAGGAAGTTGACAAAAGTTGTTTGGCAAGTACGGGCGCCGGACGGGGCTCCGAGGACTTTTGTAGTCCGGCGCTTCCTGAGGTGGCTAACTTCGTAATGGCCAATGTTGCGCGTTGTTGCCAGTCCGGTGCTCACGTGTCAAGATTTTTTGCAATAATTTTATAGATAGAATTCACAACTTTTTTTACTAAGCGGTGGGCAGTTTCTGTACGTACCCCAACCACCGCCACTGCATTTCTGTCACCACTTTGCAGATATCTCTTCCTCCATACAGTTGTCTGATATCTTGATTTGTTCTTTGAATCCATAAATTATGTATCTTCCCCCCCTCCCCCCTTCGTATATCCTCCACAAGACTTTTCTGACTTTTCTATCCCACTTTTCCAACAWTAGACTGTACTCTCCTCAATGTCCTTTTTTTCGGCGGCATAACTGGCGGCCTCAAAACTGTTTGATACAGTCGTACTTTCGCGTTTTGTAACACTATTTTATTTCTTAAAATACGATGTTTTGACTCCATTGCTCGATTTCCCTTTGCTACTCTTGCCGCTATTTCCTCATTCATACTGGCTGTTTCACTAATCTCCACTCTTGATAGTAATATTAAAACCACGAGTACCTTTAATTATAACGTATTCTATCTGTATCCAACTGATTTCTCAGAAGAGATGAAATCGGTCATTTCTGGCTATCACACACTTAAGGTTTTGAGGTCCATGGCGTGCCTTTTGCTGTTTAAAAATTTGTGACCGCCGAGATTTCTCATCAACCAATACTTGTTTTATATTATAACTGGATGGTTTCCTGAACATCTGAAGCATGTCATAGTCTATAAAGGTAAAGCGCATCAAAAAACAAACAACTATAGGTCTATCTTACCAGCGTTCTCTACATTCATAGAAAAAAAATCAGTTCATATTAGTATAATGAGTTTTCTGAAGCATTGCAAATTTCTTTGCCTACCCAATTTGGCTTTTTGCGTAAAAGCACTGAAAAAGATTTATTCCAACTTACTCAACCATCGGCTGTGGTGTTGAAAGCCCACTACACTGAGGCTTTAACTCGTTGTGCACCCAGTTTCTTAACCCATTAATCCTGTGCTCTCAATAAATTTTGAAATACAGTCAATGGGTACTTGTGCAATCTCTTCGGGTTCCTTAAAAGATACAAAAACCTTGTTGCTTTCCATGGGTATACTGGGTATTCATATAGAGTATGACAGAGTTTCTGTCTCTCCCATGCACTTCCGACATTCAGCATTATTTGCTATAGCAATTCTAGATAGTGTTGCAGCCTTTAGATTAGGCCTGTTTAACTGCAACAGTTCTGTAACTAAATTGTTGTCCTGATTGGGGCCGACAGGCTGTCGTCGCGTTGGAATTGCGTCCTAATGTTTCACTAGCACGAGTGGCAAGCTTTTTCAAAGGTCCTTCCATCTCCGGTGCTGGATGTAGACTGACGAGTTCTCATGCGCAAGTTGTATTTATATCGGTGCGTCGGGGCAAGGCTTGTTCCGCTTCGGTTGACGTCGGGATGTCGATCGGTACAGCTCGGGCATTCCTGAGAATCGGGTTCCAGATCCAGTTGAGTCTGAGGGTCTCCTCCTTTCTATTGAAATTATCAGGATGTTTGTGGATCTCGATGATTTCCCCAGTAAGTCTGTTGTGATAGCCGTTGACTGATGCTAGCAACCTACAATTCTCAAAATGTATCCCGTGGTCACCGTTGCTCACTGATGCAGATGTTAGGAAGCAATTCCAACCGACGACGGCCTTTAGAGCCGAATCAGGAAAACAGTTCATCACCTGGCCGCGAAAGCCTTTACCAATTTGTCAGTTCTGCAACATTTACTTGCAACGAACTCCTTGTGGACKTACGTGATTGTTGGCCCTACTAAATCTTCTTCAGCTCTCCTTTATTCCTAGTAAGTCTGGTTTCTTATCGCCCTCGATTGCTTGGTGTCCACGAAGCTACCCCAGAACAACTCTGCTTTGGGCTTCCAAGGCACAAAAGTGTGTCTAGGCCTTCATTTACCACCGTGTGGCGCTTTCCAAGGCTCACGGTGCCGCTTGGCGTTAGTCATGCTGCCTTCCGTGCCCTAACACTAACATATGCTGTGATTTTCACGACTCCAGCTTTCAAAATAGTTGCAAGACTGCCCAGAATTCATGTTGTCGTAATCCTGAATATTGTACACTCCCGTCCAGTTCTACTATTTATTTTTTAACAATCGTCGAAGTATATGTCCTCCGATATCGCTTCATGTTGTTGCGCCCCGCATGCTTCTACCCATTCGGCAATAAGTATTCTGAAGGGTTTCTGGAAGTCACACAGCTTCTTTCTGCGTGCATTTTCTACATGTAGCAATCAGATGAGGCATAGAAGTCATCCTTATTTATCTTGACGTTGTACGCTTTCTTGCATTGGTGGCAGCCTACCGTCCACGCCGGGTTGCAGCGTGTCTTCGTCCATCAGAAGATTGCGAGTTCTTTCGGGGTCACCAGTTGTGGGGTTGTTGGTCCATCAGGCCGGGATACTTGATTAAAACATCAGGTGATGGTATACACGATTTATTGCAAGTTAAATCGGTATCTTATCACAGAGTTTACTTACTGACTAACTTATGTCTAATTATATTTCTCTATTTATATGGCTAATTGATGCCTTACTGTTTAGACCTACGTAGTGGATTTATTTACTAAGAGTGCACTCTTATAAACGCCGATAGATATGCAAGCTTAGCTTATGTCGCGTAATTGCTGACACACTTGCGAATGTTTTTATTCCGGTTTACCTTGCGATAACTAGGTCACCGCACTCTATAAAGGTCTGTCGAAGCTTATTACAGCCTATCCTTCAACTGAAGCATTTTAATGGTTTACGAGACCTTAGTTCACATGTACATTATTCAGTTCTCCGAGTTATCCTTGACTGGCAACTCCGCCTGCAGCATGAGAGACATACATTCAGCATTTTCGCTTCTGTTGGATGTCTGAAGGCACAGATCCAACTCTAAACGGTTAGTTTGCGGTTGCTGCATTAAATCCTCTGGCAGGGTGCCCTTTGTGTTAAAAGTTTGCCATGAAATTTGACCCGTAAACATCCCGCTAAGTGGGTATATATATCGGGAAATGATTGGAATCATAAAATTTTACGACGGTGGGATTATGCAGATTCTTCGTTTTTTTTGTATACAGGAACGGACCCCTAAAAGCAGAACGGGCTAACTGCAGTCATATATATTAAAATTTCAGAATAATTACACTCAACGATCGTTAAAGGGCCCTATTAATGAGTATGACAGAAATAAATTGACCATAACCTCGGTTATGACATAGCAATTTCCTTTTAAGGTATTACTCAACATTAAGTATGTCCTCTCGCATGTCCTTTAGACATTAACGTTTGAAACACTTGAAAAGCAATTTTATTTCATTTTAGATTTAAAAAAAATTAATTCCGTTTAGCATTTATTAGTTGAGTCTCAAAATTCCCAGGCATAACTACAAGGTTCATTAGTGTGTTCATTAAATACATCATTTTGGTAATACTGCAATGCCCTATAATTTAGGCACATTTAATGGTATACAGTTAAAAACTGTCCCAAACAGTTTTGGTAAATCTTTTAGTAATAATAACAGTAATATTAGTACTCTATTTCTAGCAGGTAAAAAATAACCTAATTCCAGGAAATGACAAATATAGATGTTCACATGTCAGTAGATAGCACGCATACAAACCGGAAGCGCTACAACAAAGCAAAAAAAATAAATCAAACTATATTGACACTGTTTTCAACACTTCGGCGCCAACCTCCTGAAAACTTACATATCAGTGTTCAGTCATAAGGTTGACCAGTGTTCGTCGTAGCACGTTGGTTATTCCAGCTAGACGTGGAACACGAAAATACAACTGCGTCAAAAGCCAGGGACAGTCATTTTTTTCGTTTAAAATGTTGTAAACAAACTTTATCACCAAAAGCACTCTTCTTGTATTATGTAAATAATTAGGTAGTGCTTTGTACACGATAAATACTAAATACCATCTTCAATCGATTTAGTTAGAAACAAAATCAAATTAACAATTCATGTTGTGAACGAGCTAGGGAATCAAAGATTTTAGTGTGCCGCTGCACTGAAGTTACCAACAATTTCTGTAAGAAACCCAAACAATTGTAAAGCTTTAATTATAGTATCCTTGCCATGTTTGTTACACACGTTATCAATGCGGTTTATTATACTATTGCCACGTGTAATAAATTTAATAAATAATAAAAGTAACAAAGCACTGAGCCTTAATCCTTAAGACACATCAAGCTCATCAGACGTTGCTAATCTTATTTAAACAAACCCGTTGAAATGAAAAACTACTGTGCTTAACCGTCTCATATAATATAGTATATTCTTAACAATACCGTCTCTTCGTCTCAAAAGTCTTTGGAGAGTTAACAAAGGACAAAAATAGATCTGTAGTTTTTTTACATCCGTCTCGAATACAGGATATACGTAAGTGCGTTTCGAAAAGCTATATTGTGCATTTCGTAATTATGCTGAATAAACAAAACAGTTCGCCTATAAAAATCAGAGCATAATGCTTCAAAATAAAACTGGGAATCTCGTCTAGTCTAGTGGTGAAATTGCTTTTTGGCCTTTGTCTTCTGTAAAATGATTTATACATAATGTACAGAAGATTGGCGTCTTAAGGGAAGGTATGGCAGCAACTCTTCACCGCCAGAGATTGTTTATACGCTATGGATGAAAGTGGCAAAAGAGTGAATATACTAAACATTGTTCAAAATTGAGTTCCTCATCGCGAAATTTAATTCCAGGGCAGTATTGTAGAAGTCTTCCTTTTGAGATGAACGATCATCCGAACAAATTTATCTCCTTATATACTATACCTTTTGTATTGTTTTAACTCATGATCTTATGAGAAAACCATCGTGGATATCCATACCGATTTTCAGGACAAGACCGTAACTTTGAGACTACAAGATCAAATAGGTATCTATGGTATTGCAAAAACTATCCCAATCATGCAAAAACTATCCCAATCAACATTAATATCCCGCACATTTTTACGACTAGCCCATCTCAGATAGCATAGCATACAAAGTGGGAAATTGGCACATTTAAAATTAGTTTTTTTTACTAGCATGATTCATTTACTAGATTCTGATGACTGATTAGAAGCTACACAAGTCTTTAGGAAGCAAAGACAAATCCCGTGGTAAAAGTTAAAAATCAAGATTAGAAAATAACGTTGCAAATTAGTTTCTTGGATTATATCTAGCTGATGCGCCTTTATTATAAAAATTTGGTAATAAAGGTTAGGGATACAGCAAAGTGGACGATGGTGTTTTCAGTTTACGCCAAGGGTTACTTACTCAGAATAAGATTACAGTCTTGTTGCTGAAGAACTATTCCTTTGAACCAAATCCTGATGTTTTTCAAGTGTAAATTGATTTTGATGAAATTCGGAAGGAACTTGTTTGGTACCAACAACGGGACACAACGGTCATCCGTCGTTCTTGAAACATTCCGAAAGCGCATAATCAAAATGACCGTACTTATGCCACGCTGAGATAATTCGACGCTTACCTCGTAGTTTGGTCACAAAATAGAGAAATTCAATTCTCCTAATAAATTAATTAATGATAAATGAGCTTGTTGCAAGCAATAACATTAAAAACCTGCATTATAGCGTCAATTCATATTAAGTATGTAGCTCTGTAGTTATTTTAGTAAATTTATATCCACAGGTATTTATAGCTTCACAATTTGTGTGTATGAACGGTATATCTATCGAAATGGAACAATTTCATTTAACCGAATTGTTTTGTAGTGGCCTGAAAGCCTCATGTGTTTCTATTTTCAGCTAATGAGATTTGTTTTTTTGATGAACGTATCCATATTGGAGGATAATTTGATATTGGTTTCTAATTTAGAAATTCCATTAGGGTTCTTACTCTCCCAAATAAACAGATAAATTCCTGAATGTAGTATAGTAGTGGTCGACGTGCATGTATATGACTCTCATAACTTACTTGCTTTACTGATCGTTTATTTATGAGCATGGCTACGAATTAATTGAAACAAGTATTCATTGATTGTATAGGTTTTAATACGTAATAACAAATATCTGCAAGCAAAAAGCCTACATATATTAACTTGAAGCATTCATTAGTTAAAACTTAACCCCACACGTCTTCTGGTAGTAAACATTCGCTTTCAATCCAATGCTTTGGGAAACAAACAAATAAAAAAGCTGATTCCAAATATAGATTTGTTGTTCACTGTAATAAGTATAAAATCGTATATGCCTATGACCTCCAAATAGGGAACGCGTTAGCCTGCAAGTTTATTATCTGTTGAAATAACGAATATTGCATTTTTAATAGTATTTGTAAACAAAGACACTATAAAACTGAATACAAATTTTATTAAGAAAAACAACCATTAAATTCTTATATTTATGTTCTTTAAAAAGTGTTGTTTCAGCAATAAAAGAAACTCATATGTATATGTGTGCTCATACACTTTATACTACGAAAACGTAGTAATATTAAGACGTAATAATAGTACGTTGAATTTTCGTGCAACTTATGATGTTTTGCATCCTATACTAACAGCAACAGCAAGAAGAAATTAAAAAAAGTGTTTACTTTTTCTTATTAGGTTTTAAAAGCCAATGGTTATATTAGGTATTCAAAACAATCGTCATTATTTTCTAAACGAATTTGAAGATTTCGATAAAACGCAGTCTGGTATCATTGGATTGAGAGTTGCGTTTTCTAACCTCTCTTGTAATTCCTTTGACTGGACGAACCAATGTTTTCAGGCACCCCCACGACAAAAATCATACGGGTTGCGGTCGGGCAACCTGGTAGGCTAAGTTATAAGGCTCTTTTCGTCTAATCCAGCGTGCAGGAAAATTCTCATTCAACTAGTTGCGTATAATTCTGGCATTATGGCATTGCGCTCCATCATCGTGCAGGTACCATAGTTTCCACGAATATCCAGCGGTAAATCTTGGTGTAGCGAAAAAAATCGTGAAAAATTTTAATACTGCTCTTCTTTTGATCGTGTGGCATTATGTAAGGTCCGATAAGGCGCGTTATCTGCCACTTGGCAAAAATTGATGCTGAAAACGCGATATTCCAACAGCATAGGGTTTTTCATCAGCCCAAATATGCGTACTGTGTATATTAAAAATTCATTCTTTTGCAAATCTGGCTTCATCAGTATGATAAAAATTTGGCTGTTAATTTACTATTGTAAGTATCCACTTGCAAAGTTAACGTGTAGGAGGTAAATCATTCAGGTGCGAAAAAATAACTTTTCATATGATAAAAGATTCTTCTTTCAGTATTCGCACAAATTTTTTGTATGAGATACGGCATACTCTACCTAAAATTATTCATTCAGTACTGGACTCGGATCTTCCACGATCCTCTACAGGTTTAAAAGATCCGTGACCTTGGAGATGATGGACAACCTTGGTAGATAAAAGTATGAGCACTCGGTGTGGAAATTTTTGAATATAAAAAATTCGTTACGCCTGCGTTGCGTTTCCAATAGCTACCCTATATGCGTGCACAATATGAGCGAATCCATTATTAGAATATGCCGACATTTATACTCATTGAAACCAATGAACACATAAACACGGATATTAAACTGCAATAATTATTCGCACATGGAAGCAGTTCTATGCTAACAAAAAACATCGTATTAAAACAACAATTTCTGAAGTGGTGCATACAAATTGTAGCATTTGGCGAGTTCAAGAATGAGCTACAACATTTGCCGCTGAAGATTTATTTCTGGCAAACAGCCTGTCTAAATTCAGAAGAAATGGTTCACAACTTCTTTGTTAAATGCACCTGATCACGACCTGGACATTTAAATATTCGGCAATTTATCTGGACCTAAAATCTGTTGTCCTTACACTGCTTACTGACTCTGTACCAAACCTGCTCTAATCACTATATATTATAAGACAAAGTCATCCGCCGCATCTACCTGTCTGTGTTCGCGATAAACCCAAAAACCACTGACAGAATTTTCATGGGGTTTTCACCAATAGTGATTCACGAGGAAGGTTTAGATATATAATTTGTCAAGGTTTTGTGTAAATTGGTTGAAATACGACAATTGGGTTTTTCGGCGTTTTTTTATTATACATTCCGAACGATCCAATTGAAATAAGACTGCGTGTTTTTTTAATTTCTTTCAATATTGCCTAGAACTTGAGATATTAATTAATATAAATTAAGGAATTCGTGMGTTTACAATCAGCTTGTCTMACGCCCGACATCAAGCCGTGATTTGACAGACACAAAGGAATGCAAAGTAACACTGTTGTCAAGTTGCATATTTCCGTTTTCAGTTAAGTCGTCACATCCTTTGGAGGGCGTTTTAAAATAGTTCAACTTTGACTTGAATATTCACCCAATTGTTGGAAGTGTCGGAAAAAGTCAAGACGCTAGGGAGCTTTTATCGAAAACGCTGCCCTTTGAGATCCATGGTGGGATGTTCCTCTTTTATGTATCAAAAAAGTCCGATGGCATTGCCTATATTTATCTTTTAGAGATAGCTTACTAGACCCATCCTATCTTGTAAAAAATGGTCACGTATAATGTTTTAATTGAAAAGATATTTAGACGGATACAGCATTAATCCTTATGAACTAAAGTACGTTAGTTACCTCAAAAAATTAACGCGCTCATTTCTCACACCGATGACGGGACRCGCTTGATGCAATCGCCCCTGCGCCGCTCTGTACCGTCGCGCTGTACCGCCCCACTGTTGCCCACTGTTTCTACATAAGCCGAGCGATAACGCGCGTGTTGTGCTATAAGAAACAGACATATCTGTGCATCTATGCGCTTAGTTATTTTGAGGTCTCTGAGTAGCACTCACTGCATATTATTGAATTAGGTATTTCCTGGTATATTTCTTTCAGTTGTAGCTCTAGCAATCTGTCTCTTCAATCAAGCAAGTTACTTGTACATGAATACTGATTGTAAGCTAATACTAATTATGTATGCCTATCTATCTAAATAAATATATGCGGAATAAAGGCTAAGCCTCCATAACTCCTAAGCCCACAGAAACGTAGTTGTAGGGATGCATAGCCTACATTCCCTCTTTCATAATAAAAGAGTTTGGTTGGGGTAGGTATGAGCATTAGGCAGTTACGGGGGTGCGAACTTGAACTAAAGAACCCCCAAGTGTGGACATTGCCGAAACTGCCGCTTGATGGAAAAATCGAAAATCGACGATTCGAGTTCATAAAACATTCTGGATTCTGGAAAATTAATCGCAGGGGCTAAGTGGAATGTTTGACGTTTCGAGAATACCATTGAATATTCTGGAAAATTCAATTTAGCGAAAAAATGGGTCCCTGTCAAGTTATTGAGCGTGTCAATCAATTTGGCTGCGCGATTTGTTGCTTCATAACCTTAAAAACCGGCCAGTGGATAGCGCGGCTGCCGATGGCCAGGGAGGATGCGGGTTCGAGTCCCGCTTAGGGCATGGGTGTTGTGAATGTTTAATAATACGATGTATTAATGTAATGATACAATTTAATGACATAATAAAAGACGCATGTAATGAGCTGGCCAATTGCCCTAAGCTGGCAGGGCCTATGTTATAAAAAAATACCTAAAAAAGTGTTTGACAATTTAATCTCAAAAATATGGAATGTTGCTCCCGTATTTATATTTATTGGTGTTAAGGAACCACAACGCAACTAACCATATTTTTATGTGTTGTACTTCTTGAATATACAACTAATGTCCGAGCTGATAACAGTAGCAGCTACGGATCAGTCACAATGGAGCTTCAACGTGGTCGTTTTCGTGCGTTTTATATAAAAAAAAAATTTAGTTCAGTTTCTGATAACAGATGACATTAGCATACCAGGGTATATCAGATTTTGACGCTTATAGCTTGTGTATCTGTAACACGAGCGTGGTAGCCAGAACATGAGAGGTATTTAAATTGTCAAGTAAATTATGTATTTAACTATGAGGGACAAAGTCAACATTTGTGGAACTACTGTTAGTAAAATTATGACAAGTCTTGATCGAACAACGAGTAATAATCGGCAACCGATTGAAATAAGGTATGTAATCGATTTCTTATTGTACTTTGTGATGGTAACAATATAATATCAAACTGGGCTCGAATATGTGGTCAGGGTAGTAACATCTCCTTGGTTCTAGTTCCATTAGGATGATGGGTGGACAGACATTGCAGAAAGCGAAACAGACATACTAAAGTGAAACCCACCTTGTAAGAAACAAAGTAAAACAACACAACAAAGTTGAACGAATGAACCAATACGTGTGGTAGAAACGGCTTAAGGAATTCAAATTGAAGTGTAATTTGGTGTGAAACAAAACTAGGAAATATTTAAACATCAAAATGTTGACGTTTTGATGACTTACCTTTGATTAGTGTTGCCACCTAACGACAGTTTGTGAAGTAAAATTTTCCAATAGATTTTGATAAAAAAAATGGCGGCGAGCTAAAATACCAGTGTTTTAGGTATCCTTACTGGCACCTTAACTTGTTTTACTTGAATAATGTAGTTCACTTCATTCGCAAATATATTGCTGCGATATCTATTCACTTGTATCGATAAAATAAAGCTTAACGTTCTTTACGCCAGGTTGACAGATTTGCAGTTCATTTACTAATACTGTCAAGCATGCATGTTGAAACACTTAAACGGATTTAAAATAGCTCATGTGGCAATATCCATAATAGCGTTATTCTAGTTGACGAATGCATGAAATAGATATTCAATTTTGTTCAATTCTTATTATGCTTAACTAGTTGTGGATATCAATGTAACCCGTATGAGATGTGATTGTCTGAGGCCTGCATGACTTAATAATAAAGCTCCAGGGTTAGTAGACAAAATAAGTTGCTAAAAGTCGTTTGAACACCAAGAGTATAACTCGCATAACTTGTACGAAACAGGTATATTATCCTTACATGCACAAGCGCCGTTGATAGTACTTCTAAACAAATTTCAACCCCAAAGAGTTTTGTTACAGTGTCAAATGCCATATCGCACATTTCATTCCGCATTCATGATATTCCATTCTTTACGTGCAGTCGTAGGGTTTCTCTGCGTGATGCGTGTGCCCTATCCAATTTTCCATGAGGCAGCGCGAGCGAAATCTCATATGACACAATTTGTCGGCTGTCGTACATTAATCTGTTTGCAATTCCGTCGTCACTGGATGAAACGGGAATCCCATGAATATATAGGAAATCTGCTTATTACAAACCAAGAGATATATTACACAATTGCGTCGGCTATAACTTCCGATTAGTGCCGCACCTTGTTATGCGTTGGCACCTCCATCTAACAACCTGCACGCACCCAGATAAGATTTGTGCCTTTATACATCGCAAGGTGTATATAGGATATAATTTAGACATTAATTTACAGAAAATAGCTAGAGCGCTCTGAGAAGGATTCTAATTATATCGCTAAGACATGAATGTTAAAGTTGGAAAAAATAATTTTTTATAAAATTGACTAAACTATTAATACTTAATTTTTAGTAACTATCTTTGCGGCTAAACTGTGTTTAAATACATAGCCATATACCACTTTAAGAGGAGTCCATACGTGTCCCTACTACCCCTTACAGCATTATTTCTTCCACTGCAAGAATAACAGTATATGCTCAAATTAGACGGTTTCTATCGTGCAACATGAGCTTCTCCATATGAATCAAACTGTACCGCGATAACAGCTGGTAGTTAACAAAAGTGGCGGGAGAATCCAAATTTGCCGGAATTCGGTATAAAGCTATACAGGATTTAATGTACCTCACATAATAATTACATAAACACCGTAAAATTCTGCCAATAGACAGATAAAGGCTGAACCTGTAAGGACTATTGATTAAAAATTAAAAAGGTAGCCGCGATTTTCGTAAGCAGCATTTAAAGTTGGGCATTATTCTCATATTAGTCTTTTTTTTTAAGTAGATTTATAATGAAAGTAAAACTATTACGTAAAAATCGCTTAAGTACACTCTGCAGCTTAAACCCTTGTCTTTACAATGAGCAAAATATGTAAAGAAAGAATAAAAAATATGGTCTCTACAATTAATTCTGCGGCGCTTGTTTTCAGACCAACGTCCAGACTCCTCTTAAATAGGTACTTCATTTTACAGGTGACATGGTATTGTCACAACCCTCGCACTTYGGTTGTGCGCCGTTGTGCTAGTGATTACCTGAAGAAACCTGAAACAGAGAACTAGGGGCGAAGGCAGGAGAGATACGACTTAGGTTCTAAACAAATATTTATTAACAAAGAAATCTGTAAAAAAAGTAACATAAAACAGACATTAATAATTGTAGCACACAGAAATATATTAAAATGACAATTGAATATTTTACCTGGTTACATACATTGTTCTAGGAGGGCTAGCTCCTGCCAGAGGGACAACGGTTTACATTGTGCAGTACTCTAAGTTATTTCCCCAGTTATTCACGATCGATTTATCCGAGTATTTATACTCAACTCGCTAATACGTCATAATGCTGCGCTAGCATTATACTCGGTGCTAGCGGGAAGTGCAATGACACAAATATGCTGACATAATTAATAAACGTTTTTTTCTAGAATGTGTAACGACCTAACTAATTGAATTTAGAATAAATTCAATATATGACAGTATTATCAAAATCGCACAATCCATTCTATGGGTGTTTTAATATGAAAACAATTGTCTCCCCACCATCGTAATTGCTAAAGGCGATAAGCTAGATGGTTCTGATAAAATCCGAGTATGATGGCTGAAAGATGAGCTCCTGTTAAAAGTTATATATTTTCCTCAAAATTCAAGATGGCGTCACAGCTGATGCTACGAATTAGAATATTTTAAACAACAAGGCTATCATATTGCACTTAATTTTTAAACTACTTGTGTTTTGGACAATCCATTCAAAAATTATGGGGGTTTTGACCTGAAACCGCTTCAGTAGACATAAACTTCAGCGACAAAAAAATTTTTCGGAATATTCGGTGTACAAAAGGCTATTGAATGTTTAAAAGGCGGGTTTTAATGAAAATTGAATACTCTATTGAAAATAGGTGGTAACCTTTCAAATGGATAATGGAAAACAGAAAATATCTTTGATGAAGGTGGGAATATACAAGTATCATTTAAACATATAATTCCAGCAATACGAACAAGCTTATCTTACCACTTTATAGCTTATGTGATGGACCCATAAAATTTCTTACGACGTATATTGAATCTGTCTCAAAATTTGCATGCTATTTTGGCTGCATCTCTATACATACCGGCCAACTTTGATTAAATCTTCCGGTATTAATTTAGTGCTTGAGTTCTTGCTTTGAGGAAAATGTACAGTTTGGTTCGGTTATCATTTTTACCCTTTTAGGAGATCACTTACCTTTAAAGAATAACTTGATATATGTATTTGTAACACTACTCAAAGTCATCCAGCACTTTTGTAGCCGAATCGTTTGTAGCTCAGTATTTTCGAGCCTCAGAGCAGAACGTATGAATTATTGTCACAATAAATTTAACGATCGCTTGCGGTCTTTCAAAACCATCATGTTTTCTAAAGAAATCACGCAACTAATTACAAGTTGGTGATCAGTCAGAAATAAAAAGAAAACAGGTACATGTGTTGAAGAAATGTCTTTGGGCGATTGCTTCTTCAGCTTTAGTGAAACGAGCTTTCAGTACCTTTATAGGCTAGTATACAAAAATAAACTGGGGGTTGAAAAGCAGCAAAATAAGTATTTTTGTTCAAATATTATAATGAATTGGAATTAAGTGTGTTAATGTGGGTGTATGTATAATACTTTTAGTTTTCAAATTTATCATTGATTTTGATTGAATTTTATTTAAAAGAAAATCAATTAATGTAAATCACAAAATTTAAATAAATATTTAAAATTGTCAGGACGTTCTTTGGCTGAAATAATCTAACGTACTCAAAATGAATCGATTCAATTTAGTTTGTATGGTTCGCCTCGCACTAAACCTTTTACTGCTTAATAAAATAACAAACTAAATCTACCAAACGTTATACAATAAATTTCGCCCCTGACACACATTGATGTCAACCCGTAAAAACAGGCCTAATCCTATCTTGTTCGGAAACTGCAAAAAGTGCTCCGGGAGCCGTAAAAATTTTGCCGTAGCCAAGAATACATCCTCATTACGTCGATCTGGATATAAATTCTGCGGAAAATAATGCACTCAAAGTGGGACGCTAATAAAATCAACCCTCCGGGGCCCGTCTCCGTTTCTATAAAACGAGTAGCATACCGCACTCCATTCGAATGATATGAATTTGGATCGTAAAAGGCTCCGCGCCTATGAGGATACGTTGACGGGAGGAACATTCCGAGTAATTCAATTTCGACGGACACAAACCGTCAAAGTTACAAGTTTGTGTCGCCTTCGTCCCGGGTACCCTCGTAATCCGCATATTGAATTAAACAAGCAGGTGAGTATTTATACTGTAATTTCGGCGTTTGAGGTATCCTTGATGAAGATGTAAAGCACTTGATATGATAAATTAATGTCGAACTTCCTAGTTATTGTAGGGCTAAAGATATTACGAGCGGTTTTGATAAGGCTCACATTTTCCAGGTCCGTTTGGCAATATTCTACCGGGGCTGACTTTATAGTTTCAGAAGCAAACGTAATGTTTTATACCAGTCAAAAGGTCCCGAGTTCAAATCTCGGTCAAGGCCAATACTTTTTCATTTCGTCTTATGCCTGCAAACCCGATAAAACATTACGTATGTTTCAGAAGCAATATATATAAACGAAAAATTAGAAAATCCCGAGACATGCCATCTTTATTTACACTTTGTTGTCTAAAGGTTAACCTGTTTTTGTTCGTGTTGCAGAGTACAGGCTAGAGAAGAGGGTGTCTCGATCTAATTTTCTGAGCTTAGTTCCATGGTCATACAAATCTTGACTAACGTGTTGTGGACACACAGGGTGTTTTTGAAATTTGACTGATATCTATCGACGGCCGTATCTCGGCTGCTGTAACAACTAACAAAGAAATGCTTAACGCTATTTAACTTATCTTTTCCGTTCAACAAAATGATGTGACTATTTTTATAAATGTCATACTTTACAATATATGACATACATTTAAGTTTTTAAATGGAACACGTTTTATTCCGATGGGCCAACGATGAGGCGGCATTAAAAGCCTCGAAAACGATTACCGTTTAAAAACCGCTACAAATTGTATCAATACTTCCACATGCTATTGTGAAAATAACATTTACGTTTTTATTTCTTATTTTTTATATTATCGTACGAACAGGGACCAAAATACGTTTTTTTGAAATATTTCGAAAATGTTAACATTTTGGATAAATTTTCTAAGACACTTTTTGTAAGAAATTTTATTTCCGATCTGACGGTATTTTCATTTTTTGAATATATTAAATATATTCGGAGATATTTAGGAAAAACGGTTTTCTTGAAGTGACGTTTTTTTTGCTAATATCTTCTAAACAATTTGCTGCACCGAAAATTTATAAGGACGAATAATACTTGCAATTATACTACTAATCACATACTACGAAAAAAGAATAAAAATTTGCAAAAAGGGTAGTTACCCCCAATTTTGCCCCTTCCCGATACCCTACTTACCCCAAAAACAATAGGTCGCTTGGGTGGTTGAGATCTATACGTTTGCCAAATTTCAAGTTCATATATTAAGTCTTTCGAAAGTTATCGTGTCCACAAACAAAACCACAGACACACAGACAAGAATTGTTTTGCTCAAATTTTGTTTTTTTACGTTTTCCATCATTTTAAAGCGAATGAGCAAATAAAAAAATTTTAAATTTTTTTTTTGCGATACAATATTCTTTGGATATGGAAGTAAAAATAAAGGAATTTGGAGTTAGAAAAGACATTATTATACTCATGTAAATCTTTTTTTTGATAAGTGTTGTAGCAACCTGCATATGGGCGTCAATAGAACTCCGCCAAATCTTGAAAAAMCACACATGGATTTTTATTAGATAATTTACTACTGCCTTCTGCTTTGAAACAAATCAGACCTGACGAGATGACGATGAAACTCAACATTAATAACTTTCCAAATCATGTGTTACAAAAATTATACTTTAAATATTTAACAAAATTTAAGTTTTCTTTTAACACCGCGTATGTTGAAGAAACCAAAATTTGGTATCCCCTTAGGTTTGTTGGTCCAGTATCACTTAGTTTATATAAATTGTTTTCCTCTCATGGAATAAGTATAGGTTTTTCTACGGTAGGCAGTGTATTTTCCCGTTTTGTTCGCAATAAAGACAAAATTCCAAAATCATTCGGGAGTTTATAGTTTTTCTTGTAACGATTGTAATTCTGTTTATATTGGTCAAACCGAAAGATCTTTTTCAATTAGAGGCAATGAACACTTGAAACAATATGAAAAATATAAAAATACTGACATATAGTTAATATAAATTCTTTTTTATAAATTCTATTGTATTCTTTTTTACACAATGAGGCACTGATGATGGCTAATTATAGCTGAAAACGCTTTGCCTATTCATTAAATATAGTGGATTTGATAGACTTCGGGGAGATTTATTATAGAAGTAAACATTACACATATATCCACTTAGAGGAAAATGGACCAGATTACATTGTTTAATAATACTTTAGTCTTCAACCTTATTTGGTTTGTAGCTATCCACCTGCGATCAAGCTAAATTAATTATATGCTCGAAATGCAGGTCATTTATGTTATAAGTAATATTAGTATAGAGCTTTTACGTGCTGTCAGATACATCTGTATTTATATCAGACACAAACGTTTCTACACAGGTAACATGCATAATGCGTAAATTTAATAATGGAACCTTAATCAAAACAAAGGCTTTAAATTCAAAGAACAGTAGATTAGCAAGCAAAACTGTGTTGGTATTATAAAGTACTTTTTATAAACTAATAAACAAGGGTCAACTGCTGTCGATTTACAATACCGCATAACGTTCATTTCGATGCGTTGGGCTTGCTATTTACGGTTTGCTGTAATTTGTCGACCGCTGCAAACGGTATGTGTGCTTTTGAATATCACATCTATCTGTATTAACCCACGAATATTATTGAAAGCTTTTCCGATATTTATGTTTAGTTTTAATTAAACTGATGTGATGTAGATGTTTTTGTCGGGATTTGCAGTTTTTGTGAACGGGATAGGTAATTCACCACAACTCCGTTAGATAGCGTTATATTGATTGTTACCTATAATAATGGTATGGAACAGAACTATTGTGTGCAGATTTGTATGCAGATATTTTTGTTGGGGTGAAACAATAACGATGGTTATTGTTTTTTCTATATTTCTCCAACAAATGAAATCTAAAGGCACTTATTAATAATTGTTCTGCTTGAAGACACTTAAATATATGTTCATGTTCGTTGGGGTATAGTGAGTAAACCAAACCATTAAAGGGCAGCAGTGTATGGAGAATCGGGTATTATTGTTATTGATCAGGATCATGGTATCCAAAACGCATTGCACTTAACCTTTGGTTTGTATTCGCAGTTTCTTTTAGGTTACTTTAGCTCCCCTTTTAGCTAGCAGGTCTGCTCTCTCGTCCTTGAACCCCCGGTGACAAAAACACTTTTATGTGCTTCCAAGACATGAAGTTTTGATAATTTTTCCAATCTATCGATAATGTCCTAGACGTATTCAATGAGTGCAAGATTGGGAGAATGTCAACTTTAGACCGGGCAATCGGAATGATCTAAAGTAAGGTAAACAAACAGCACATAATGACTTTAGACGTGTTAATTTCAATGCCATTAAAAGCATAATACAGGAAATAGGGGAATTTCATTTTTTTATGACTAACAAAGAAGGACCAGGTGTTTTTTTTTGATACATTTGCAAGGGTTAGTTATGTATGGTTTAATAACTGATGACTTTTCTAAGCATGAATCCTTTTTGTTAATCCAATTAATGATTTTATTAACAAACAAAACACGACATGAAAAACTGACCGCGATTTGAATTTTATTAAATTTTCATACGTAAATATTATTATAGAAATATGTATAGACATAGTTGGAACTTATAAGTGAACGTTATAAGACCAATCCACAATAAGAACAACGGAATACAAAGTTTCTACCAAGAAGTGAAGGAAAACAGAGGGAATTGTAGTTGACGCTGTTGAAGAACAACTCTGAAAGCTTGTTCAAAAGGCGAGATAAAAAAGATTAATGGAAGCAGCAGAATTTTAACCAGGACATGAGGAACAGGAATATTCTATAACAGAAGAATTTAAGGAAATTATGAAAGACATGAAAAAGTTAGGGTGAATCCGGTATTCAGATATAAGCCACCAAATACGAAGTTCAATAATAAAATATATGATCTAATAGATCCAGGAAAAAGAAAATTAGATAATGAGTGGACAAATCAGTTGCTATCAAAAAGGGAATGTTCTAACTGCTGAGGGATAGCTCTGTTAGACTCAGGTTATAAGCTGTTATCACACTGTGTTGTATAAAAGTAGGTAAAAGTAATAGGAGAATATCAGTGAGGCTTTAAAAGAAAAATATCAGTGATGGGCCGGATTTTTTAAGTCGGACAGATACATAATAGCTGTCTGGATTATAAGGTGCCGTTTTACAAGAAAGTCAGTATAAAGCCACGAGGGCAATAAACATTTGTAGAAAATCAATAAAGCTGATACAAATTACACTGCTGGGAGGGAGCTGCGATATGGGTAGGTATATGATACATTAGATCGAATATGAGTTTATTGAAATTAAAAAGAGGAACAAGATCTGGTGATCCCTTATCTATTTTGCCATTTAATATAGTTTTTAGAAGCAGTAATTATAGAGTGCTCTGCTAAGTGAAGGAATAATTTACGGTCAGCCAAAATAGTGTCTGGAAATACGCAAATGATACCTATTTAATGTCCAAAACGGAAAAAGGTCTAAGATATACATTTTAACAACTGGCAGGAGCCCCAAAGGATGAGGGCTTAATAATCGACGTGGAAAATTTGAGAGGGTTCCGATATCCACTTGCCTGGGAGTAAATGTTGGAGACACGAGCAATATGAATGAGTGAAACCGAGCAGCGTATTCCATCAATCTTTACAAATAAGAATGTATCACAAAAATTTGTCTGTATCATGGGATTTTAAGTCTGACAGTAACTTAGGCGCAGTCAATAGCCCAAAATTTATTGTCACAAAAATAAGAAAAAACGTCTTAAGGAAGACAGACATGGGAATGAAGATAATTTACGTACTATAAAAAACAATCCTGGGTATCAGCTTACTGTTTAGAAAGCCGGAAATTTACGCGGTGGTCAATATGCAGCGGTGGCTCAAATAGTATGTCATGAATACCGGCACTATGACAATAAAGAAGAGATAGACCGAGAGGAATTCGAAGAAGATTTGGGGGTACAGACCTAGCAGAATTTGTGTAAGGGAAATTAATCAATGTAGGTTTAAACCTTTGAGGTCTCTCTCAAGACGGCTAAAATTCGAAAAACAAAATGCTGAAACATGTAACCTAAGATTTACAAACAACTTTATTTGGAGACGATTGAAATACAGCAATCTGTTACCATGACAATGATATGACTTTGTCAATCATTTTTGTGCCAGCCAAATCTATATTATCTAAGGAATACAATCATTATGTCATTGTGCTTAAAAGCCAATCAAAGTGTGCATGTTTTAATATATAAAAGAAAAAAGTGCAGGCATTTATTAAATTATAAGATAAAGGAAAGTTGGCTCGGCGGAAATTCCATGAGAATTTTTATTGTTAAAAATGATTTTAACAGACTATCAAAATATCAAAGGTTGGATGAAGAGCATCTTTTAAAACTAAAGCAGTAGCTGACCTTCTGATTACTAAATCAACAGATGGGCCAATGGTATGAAAAGATTGGATGTTATTTAACGCAACAGATAAGTTATTGACATTGCCAGAAGTGAAAAGGGGCAACTGTTGTCACCTCAGAACAGAACACCATCCGCACAGAAAATATTACAGTCCAAGATGTGTACCACTAAAAAATTAATATGCAAGAACTTATATGGCATCTATTGCGTGAACGTCTTTCACAGAATGCGACAGGGTGCTAAAAGGTGCTCAATCTCCCCACTCTCGGGCTTTCCTTCAAGCCGCGGATTAGCGAAAGCTCGAGGCATCCGTCACCCCAAAACTTTCAGTCTTAATTTGCTTTGTTTCGTGTTATCCTCATGCCCGGCAAGTTTTTATCGGGACGCGTGTCGAATCCGGCAACATGTTCTCGCACCCTCGTTTGTTTCGCGCGTCGCCATTATGATAAATTTTCTGGAGCGGCTCTCTTATCTGATCATGGAACGTATTAGGTCCTCTTAATCGCCGTTCCACAATTAATCTTCTAAGCGTTCAGTTTTCCTACATGATAAATCGGCAGGAAGAGATATTGATTCGGATTCTGCCTAATGAATTGAGATAATTCGCAGTTGCTGCCGCTCCTGAAAAAGCCGATGATCGCGACAGTATGCTTTTCCTAATGAGCAGCTGTCGGGTTCGAGAGAGTCAGATTTCTTTATAGATGGTAACGTAAATGTGAGATCTTTATCATTTTCTAACAACGGTATCATCTTTTGGTGTAATCAACTAGATAAATAAGAAGCACTCATATTTAAAAGTCATTTTAACTGTTTTATAACACTTCAGGAATAAATTATTTTTGAAAATGTAGTTATACAGTTTCTACAGAATAAACTTTTTTGCTAGTAAATTATGGGTACAGATTGATATTGATAAGACATAGAAGAAATTCTCTCCTCATAAATGCATTATAGTAGCTGGTCGCTACGAGGGTTGCGACAGCAACTGCTTTTCTGTCATGATGTGCGCTGTAAAGTATACTTCGTAAGAAAAATACTCAGAGATACTGCTTCTATGTATATGCACTGCTATAGCAGTCAAAAAACCATTACATAATGACAAGTTGTTTCCTATATTTATTTATTTTGATGGCTATGACACCGGAAAGTTATAAGGATCACGCATCAGTAAACTTAACAAGCTAGATGCAGTTTACACCTACGTCCCTTATTTTCCTTCTTGGGTGTCTTCATTACTGGAAAATATATTTTTCGTACACCTTTTTAATCATTAAACAGAAAGGTATATGAAACCAGTTTTTCAATTACTTGTACTTGTACTTATACTTAAACATTTCGTTAAAAGGATATCAAACAATAACTATTTGTTGTGCATTGGGTTTATATATCGGTGATAATTTGGGTTAAATTTCATATTTGCATTTCATGTTTGCTTGTCGCAAAAAATGTGATGCCAGACAGCTGCTATATGAAACTGCAAATAAAATACGAAACCCAGAAACCTAAAAGCGATTTATTAGGGCATATTTATTAAATAACGCAATACATTAAAAAAATCAACAATGGCGAGAACTGTAATAATAAGACAACAGCAGCGGTAAAACTAGAGAAAATGCTTAATTTGTTCTCCCTCGTTTCGAACACAAAGTTTTCTGTCTCTTTCTTGGTACATCTGATATCTTATATAGCCCCATAAAAAATAATCCATGTAGCTAGTAGGATCTAAATCCTTGAGGTCACTGGTTTGTAAAGTTCTTAGGTAGGCTTTTCCTGTTAGATTGTCGTCAAAAACTTCATAGCACTTTGTGCGGTATTCGATCATCACGCACCACGCCGCGCACAGGTCTTTTCTTGGATATCTGATGCTTTAGTAATCGAAGAAAAACCTCTTTATAATTGGCGAATACACTGTAGAGATGTAGACCCTTATAACAAAAAATTATAATCACTTCCTCAACGTCATATTCTTGAACCTGTGCATTTTTTACCTATTGTGTCATGACAGTATCAGAACAATATACCAAAGTTTCATCTGTGACAATAATCGTTCTTACCCTTTGTGTTTTATTAACCTGTCTCCAGAACTTGTAGAACTTCATTCTTAACCGACGTTAGTAAATATTAAACATGTTGCAACACTCCTGCAGTACTCCTGCACAAAAAGAAAAACATTTCCACTGTACATAACATAACATAAGAGATGTGTGTTACAGTCATGCATATAATAATTACAAAATTGCTTCAATGGCTTTACCAGACAAAGAACTAGCTAAGAACTCTCTAATTGAAAAATGTTTCCGGCGAATACTAAATTTTAGACCATATCTTTGTTCTTTCAACCGCTTGTGACGATATTTAGTGCGCGAAAAAATATCACTACTTTAGAATACTGTCAAACTAAAATGGATCATTTGTAACGAAAGACGTCTACGTGGATAAAACTCACAGCTTTTTGACCTTCTGTAATTCATTCTACTGCATCGTTATTTGATGAAAGGCGCTCGTATTGCTGGTATGGTAGGGCAAAAAAAAATGAAGCTTAGATATGTAATAAAGCGCATCATCTAGACGAAGTTGTTTACTCGGCAGTTTAATTAAAATGTTTCAGCATTAACTCCTTCGAAATATAAACTTGTGAGCAACTTTTAATCGCGCATTCTCTGAACGAGGTTAATCTTAAGAAAGTATGGCTCCGTTTTAATCCTATGATGTAAATAAATAAAGTACAACGCGTAAACATTATCTACGAAGCGTATTGATTTAACCTAGACTTCAAATAGACTACATACATTATTTCGGGTCTAACGAAAGCATATTGTCAATGAAGTACAACAGTGATTTACTGGAAATGTAACTGTGAAATTTTGCACACGGCTACAAAATCAAATTTGATTTAAGAAGGTTGTTCGTAAGCATTAGTCGATAAATCATCATCATAGGTTATCTAATATATAGACAAAATATCCGCCCCATTCTACTACTGACTTGACATACTCAATTGTGTAGGTATAGTTAGCCAAAATTACTGCTCACCTTCTAAGTTTGTTTTAACAAAATTGTGGAATTCCTTTACACCTTTACTACGAGTGAAAATGTTTAGCAACGGTTTTTATCCGTTAACAGTATTGCTAATCGCTCTTTCTCAATATGCGAATACTTTTATTCATTGGAACTAAGTGAATGTGAGGCGTAGGCAATTGGCCTACTAGAAGCATCTGAACGAACATGACATAGGATAGCACTGATGCCATAACTTGATGTATCAACGATTAACGCATTTTAAGATCGTAATTTACTACAACTTCTTGCGAACTTAATTTATATTTAATAGCTTCCAAAGCAATCTTTTCTCTCTAGTCCATTGCCATTTAACATCATCCTTTAATTGATAATACAAGGGATGCTGTAATACTTAACAATGCCCAAGAATGATTTTAATTGCGTAATATTTGCGGGTACTTTATTTTCAAACGGGTGCAAACCAAATATGCGACTGAATCCGCAAAAAGTACACTTATCCAAGCATAATTTAATTCACGCAACTTGCAAAATTTTAAAATCCATGGAAGGACGTTCCAGCTGCTGCTCCTTTGAGATTACAGTATCTAGGAAATGTACAACTCCTTTTAAKCCCGACAAAAGTGAATCCATAGCTTTTTGAATTGACTACAAGCAGCTCCGTATGGAAGACGCTGATATTGGAAGCAGCCTTTATGGGTTGAGATAGTAACTAATTTCTTTCAAGGCTCATTCAGTTACATTTGTTGCTATGCGTTGCTCAAATCTAACTTAGATACTGATTTATTTCTAGATAATGGTTAATCTTAACTTTGAAATCACCACATGTTTGGATGGTACTGTTCCTCTTAATCACGGGAACTATTGGTGTCGCATTCTGAATACTTCACCAAAGCGGTGACCTTAACATCCAGCAAAGCTTTCAGTTGTGCTTCCGCGTTTTTCTGCAGTGTATAGGGAATTGCACGGGCTCTGAAGCATTTTGAACAAAGAGTAACAACCCTTATTAGCACTAATGAAGCTAAGCCATTATTAAACTTACCTAACTCGCACTTGAATCAACTATCGAACTTCGTTAATATTTTACTTACTTTCTTATTGTGACCAGTAAAAATATGTTTATTCCAACATCAAATAATCTCATCAAATTTCTACCCGAAATTGAGTCACCACCATTTTTAACCGCAAAAAATTCTAGAGGTGGACATTTATCTTTAAACTGAATATGAAAATAATCAAGCTACTAAAGTTTCTGAAATTGTTAAAATACTAGCAAGTATCAACTTGAAAGTGTCATAATTTATTGTCTATGAATACTTCTGTAACAAATATCTGACATCATAAATATAGAATCTTCCGCATCCAAGAAATTCTGATAGCGACTGCAGTTTTTACTAGTGTTTAAACTTTGCTTTGCATCACTAGTTTTGCTGTTGTTAACATTACCGAGTGGTGATTAAAGAACTAAGGATGTCTAAGAAAAATTCTTACTGCGTATAAATGTTTGCGTAAAGAAGTGTGAGAAGAGCAGCTCTAACGGAGTGGTTGGCGAGAGAAGAATTAATGTTTAAAAGACGTGTCAGGTTCTTCGCAATATTTGAATTATAAATTTTAATTGTACTTAAAAMGAGGTTACAATTAGATCCCACAAAAATTAAATCGAATACGTAATGTAGTGCTAAATATTGTAAAATAATTTTAMTTTAGGTCAACTAGTAACTGCGACATACCTATTATAAAATCTACAAAACGAGAACAACGTAATTACTAGCAATTGCTATAATGGTTTTGTAGCTATTCTGTTACATCATTATATTCGAAATGGCCGTTATGCGTAGTTGGAATAATAGGTATTTTCACCCAAGAGATCGTGTTGCATAGACTGTGCACTTTGGCATTTCCCAATAAGGTTCCGGCTGTCTCCATGGTCGCATTAGCGGTACCCAGTATGATATTGTTCAATAATTAGATGTGCTCCTGTGGTCCCTTGAGCACAAAACGTAACTACGGACGTGTGCAATTATAATCGGAAACCTACGACTCGAACTAAGGGGACAGTAATGTTCTTAAGTAATAAGGAGACTACTACAATGTGTAAACAGGTCAACAAGGACTTTTATAAAGTGATTACAATAAAAGCACAAAATTAACAGCTTGTAGGCGTAACATGGTAATTCCAATAATTAATTAATGATATAACATATCATTGCTTATACAGATCAACACCAAAGTATGAAATAAAAAAAATGTAACTTGTTTGGCTACCTGAACTCAAATTTACTTAAAAAATATATAAATATTGCACAGATCAGTGCTGACTGTTTTGAAGGCCGTAAGACACGTGAATTTAATTAATTTCACATCAACAATAGTGCCACGCCATTGCAGATAAGTATTCCAAGAATAATAAAATATTTCAGACCCACAGGTAGTGCGGGTATTTTTGGTAAAACTAGTCTTGTGATTGTAACCAAGCAAAACAGATCATATTTAGTGACGAATTCATATAATCGTAAAGGTATCATTTGATAAAAAAGAAGCACTAATCTGTGACTGCCTGAAAGGAACTGTAAAATTGTAACAATCTTATAGTCTGGAGATGCATGACCGCTAAAGGTTTAAAATGGTGGGAATTTATTAAAGGAAGTGTAAATGATGGAAAAAATTCTTATGACAAAATACAATTTTGTTTTTTTTTCTGTCCCGTGTTTTAATTTAACTCAGCTTTTTTGGGATTGGAGACCTAATGCCACTCTCTCTTTACCAGTTTTGCGGCRTTTTATTAGCTGCTTCCTCKGGGCAGATTTGCGGCTAATTGTTWTTATAATAGTCTTTAKTTGCGTAATCCATTGACACAGTAAGTGCTGATGCTGTCAATGTACTGCACATGTAAACGTTATTATAATAACAATTATCCGCAAATTTGCCCTGAGGAAGCAGCTAATAAAAAGCCGCGAAACTGATAAAGAGAGGGTTTTTTTAGGTCACCAATTTCAAAAAAGCTGAACCAAAAGGCTTAATTCCCAGCGTTATTAAGTTTTAACCAGATGCCAACTTTCTTTTCCAATAAGACGATGTATTTCTCAGATTGTAAAATCTACTAAAAGATGGTTTAATAACACTGATTTGCTATTAAGCAGCCTAAACTTTAAACCAGAGCTGCAAGATAAAACAGATTTGTGAAAAACCTATAGTTTTAGCGGTAAGAAAATGGTGATAAGCGAAGACGGTACTGGCCTGTCTTGTGGTCTTCTTATCGTTTCTACAAAAATTGCGAAGACAAGACTTATAATAGGGCCATCTCTGCTTTTGAAAGACCTGGATAAAGATTATAATGGACATGAAACGACTGTGTGTCGCTTCCTGCAAGGTTCCTTCCAATTACTCGTACTTTGTTATTGTATTCGACAGGCAATTCTAGAAGAAACTCGATACTCTTACTTAACTGTACAGGGTGTCTCGCATTATGTGGGCAACCTCTCAGAATCTGAAAACTGGTGCAAAAATAATACTATTTTACAGTATAACTTCTTTTTAATAACGCCCGCCTACTGTGATATTGACTTTTAAACATGGGGGAAGTGAAACAGTCTTTTAAAAATACCTTTTAGAGTGGTTAATATGTATAATTTCATCAAATTTTTATTATTGTTATTTGAAGTGGAAGCCGTTAAAATGATGCGCACACATTTTTAATAAATGTTTAGGGGGGGGCAGCCCCCACATTTTAACCCATAACTTTAAAAGGGTTAGAAACTTTTTTTCTAAAATATTTTTTTTTAATCTTTGGGCCTTGTAAACGAAAAACATGCTCTTTATTCATGCAGCTAAAATTAACCCTTTCCAAGAAAATTGCAGTTAGATGTTAGGATTCACATTTTCACGCCCTAACCAAATCATTCTTTTTATCAAATTGGCCGTGATAAAAAATAAAACTGTGTTTGATGTCGCTGTTACATTGAGATTTTCGCAATACTTTAAATGTTTGTTAGAAAAATTCTTAGATAATAATAATAATATCGGAATATTTATATAAACGTACTCATTTATGAATATTCCATTATTATTATTTCAGAATTTTTAAAATTTTTGTCAAAATGTCAATGTAGCAGTGGGGTCTAATACAGTTTTATTATTTACCACAGCCAATTTGATTACAAAAATGTATTTAGTTAAGCAGTGAAAATGTGAATCTGAATATATTCAATTGCAACTTTCTCGGAAAGGGTCAAGGGTCAAGCCGCATGAGCAAAGAGTATCTATTTTGTTTATAAGGCCTAAAGATTAAAAAAAAACACATATTTTTGAATAAAAATACTTGACCGTTCTACAGTTTAGCGTTAAAATGTGGGGAGTTGCCCCCCCTCTTGCCCAATACGTTTATTAAAAACATATACGCATCATTGTAACGCCTTCCAGTTCAAATTTGATGAAATTATATCAACCGGTCTAACAGATATTTTTGAAAAACTGCTTCTCTTCTCCCCATATTTGATAGTCAATACCTCAGTAGGAGGGCGTTATTTCAAAAAAAGTTATACTGTAAAATAGTGTTATTTTTAGACCAGTTAATAAAGCAGTAATGCGGGACACCCTGTATGATGGAAACTTATAGGGCGACAAAATTATTTCTGTGAACTAGGGCCAAGACTTGAGTCTGTGCGCAATAACCGACAACTACAAAAATCATGTCCATCGTGTCAAAAGCTTTCAGTAATAAATTTGCATAATTTGTACAATGTACGTTAGAAACGATAGGTCTCAAGGATATTTTACTCGTTTCCTCAAATGTTTCACAGTGAGTAAACTTTCGAAACCATTCTCTTCTTCTCGTTGTTGACAAACTTGTGGGGTATCGTGTCATTGTATTTTGCTATTAGCAGACATTACAAGAACAGTTGGAGAACGGGTCCTTTCACATCCTAACCTAGGCCGCAGGAATTTGAAATATTTGTTAACAGCGCACGGGGTGGCAGATGTGCGGAACGGAGGGTTGGCTTCCTTGCCTCAAGCAAAGTAACCAAATTGCGTTCTGAATCCATTATTTGCGTAAGTTTTCGTTCCATTTTGAAAGCAATTAAGAAATGGTAGGACTGATTTTCACGAAGTAGCTACCGTCTCAAGCGGTGCTTATGGAATATCTGGAACTAATTAATCATTAAACAAGTCTTTTATCCTTGTAAGTTACTCAGAGGCTGACATAAGATTAAAGTCGCAATGCGCTGAACTGAGTTGATAAAAGCGACAGAGTTTAAAAGGAAAACAGCGCCATATACAAGGTAATTTCACTCTCAAAGATGCATTCCACGATGTACCCGCAGTAAACAAGTCCTAGATTCTCTCCATCGAGTTAAATGAAGTTTATGTGCAAAGGAAAACACACTATCTTCCGACCTTTCAGTTAGCCTGAACAAAGACAAAGCAAAGTAATTCCCAAACCTAATGAAGATACATCCCAGGATATTCAGCCAGCTAACTAGCTATCGAACAAGGTAACTCTATAAATTCGCTTAACGACTCCTTGAAATGTCGTCCCGTGCGGGTTTCACTAAAGAGCTGTTTAGCTCCGACATACTGGTTGGTAATTTACTTATCTAACAGTTAAGATTGCGCAAACCAAATGCACGAGGGTCACGTATCCTGTGCCCAATAGACAGCGATTCATTCGTCAAAACGATATCGTTGCAGAACACTCGTCTCGTGCTGACATTATCGTCACMGGAAAGTATTACATCAGTGACCACGTTTTCATATGAGGCGGACAATGGAAAGCAGTTTTCCGGCTCTGTAGGCCGGCTGTAGCCCCGTTTCGGCATTGTTGGAATTGTTGCGTGTGACCTGTGAAACGTTGGGGTGACAATGCATTTTTACTGCTACAATAGTCAGCCTCTCATGCGAGGCGGGTCTTTCCTCCTTTTATTGCCGCTGTTCTTTCTGTGAAACCTGAGTTTTTGATTTAACAGCAAAAACGTGTCGCTACAGTATTTTTTAGAAAGGTAAAGCCATCCTTCTGAAACAATGCATTTTAAATGAACTAATTAATTGAAAAATACTTATAGAAACTATCACAGATTCAAAAATCAATTAATGATAGGAACAGACAAGTTGTCAGAACTAAAATGTGCAACAGACTTTGTCCACGCTTGACAAAATGCTGAAACATGGGGCGGGGGGATTATTTTCGCATCTGATTAGTTGTCAGTGATTCCTTCAAAAAATTTAAATAGCAAGAGGGGTCAAGTGTGGTAATTGTCTATGCGATGATCTTTTTGGAGGTCACGAATTTGTGTAAGGTTCATTAGAATTTGGCGTCTAAAAATATAGTGTCTACGGGATTGTGAAAAACTTTCCCAAAAATTAAATGACGATGATCCGGATCGACGTTTTCAGCGAAAATTTTTTTCATTTGTTGGTCTGATGAAAAGATCAGAACACAATTTTCTTTACTGCAGCGATACCAGTTCACATACTTTCAGTATTTTAGAATTTAGAGCATCGCCATCGGAGTACTTTGTCCCGGTGCCGCCTACCAGGTTCTGGCTGGCAGTAGTTGGTTGTAATTGATTGGTATAAAGGATTATTTAATTTATTTAATTAATTTTGATAGCTTTGAAAGGGGAATCGAACTCGAGAGCTTTAAGTTAAAGCCCTAGAGTCCAACCAACTAATTCACCAAAGCCCTGGTTCAATTCACGAATGGTGGTTTACTAACTTTACCTACCTTATATCATGTACGAGATGTCTCATTAGTCTGGCATTCTTCTGTAGCTTTTTTGTATGAGCTTTAGGGGAAAAGCACAAACACAAACTCTACCGTATTTTAAAAGCGGTTCAGCTTMAAAATATTTCCATTCATACAACAGAATGTTCCAATTCTGCTGCACCGTATGCGCCMTTTTTATTTTTATTTGATAMTMTTTCAAATATTTAACGTTTGCAACATATTGAATGACGAATATWTCTAAAAAAAACATAGCTATACTCGTATAAAGTTTCTATTCGTTAGTTAATAAAAAATTCTATCAAACCATTGCACGATAGTTTTTAAAATTAGAAAAGTTCATAGTTATAGCTAACTTAATGTTCTTTAATGGAAAAGTATAATAATTATTATTACATGTACCAACGCGAAATCTTTGTTTCTTTCGATTAGTACATAATATGCCTATGCCGTGCTAGCAATAGCAGTGGCCATGTAGTGGAAAAACAATGACAAGGACTCAAAACAATTTATTTTGCTCTTCTGTCAATTTCGTTGAATTTTATTCGTAGTTGGTGTTTGAATTGTGTTTATTTTTTACTTAAAGGATCAGTATGGCCCACTGTATGGGTAAAAGTGTTAGCATCCACAATTTACGCCCAGAGCTATCCAGATTTTCGAGCATTTTAAAGATTAAAATTGGCATTTGGAGAAAGTGGAAGTATAGCTTACACAAAATCGGAAACTCTACATTCTGCTGCAGATTAAGAAAATTCATTTGATGTAATACTAAATTTGTGGAAGATCCGTACTGGAGGACGACGAAGAATAATAAATGGCACCCATACCACATACAGCTCCTGCAAGAGCAGAAGATCCGCTTATCTTCAATTACGTTCTGTTCAGTGAAAAGCCACATTCCATAAAAGTGTTTCTGTTAATAAACACAATCTCCATTATTATTCTATCCCCAAAAGTTGGGGTATTGGTTGACAGTCAACGCAGATGGCCTACCAACGTTGGGGTGAAACTGCGAGATTTTGTCTTTCGGCCCTACTTTTTCAGTGAGCATATCAATGGGGACACATATTTGAGTTTTCTATCAAACTCGCTTTCGGAATTGCTAACACATGTTTCTAATAGACAACGAATGTGCACCACCTGTTTAGTGTCGACCGGTAGGAATTTCTTAAATTAAAGATATCTACTACCACAAATGGATCGCTAAGAGCTGAACCAATAAGCTGACCGCACAAGTTCCCAGATTTAACAAAATGAGACTTTATTGTGAAGATACATAAAAATTGTTGTTTACCGAACACTAAATCTAGTGCAGGGAACGCTATGAAGCAAAAGATTCTCCAAAATCACGTCTTATTAATCATTTCTATTTTACAAAATAGTTAACAGAAAATAATAAAGAAAAATTGCTAATACAGAATAAAGCGGTTGGGACTAGATGTGTATTAATAACATCGGAAGCGAAAAACATTCCATGTTCACAAATGTAAAACATATACCTACCGTTCTATAAAAAAATCAAATTGACAATTTTTTTCTTTGATGTGCTTTGATATAATTTTTTATGCCCTAACGAGCGGTGAAAACCGCATATCGCTATCTTTACTTCCTTTCTGAGACATTCATCATTCTTTAATACTGTAGCCTATATACTGTAGGCAGCATGTATGATTCACGAAGTGCAATAACATATGGTGTTCCATTTAAAATAAGTGTTGCATGCGGTGCAGCAGAAATGGGAAAATATTTTGGGGCTACTGCGGTTTAAAAATTAAGTAGTTTGTTTTTGTACTTAAAAAGAACTCATAACTGATACACCAGAATGCCACACTAATGAGAACCTGTATACTGCTTTGATATTGAATGGAACCAGTTGTTTGACAATGTGACTGGTTGCATGATGTGGAATAAACCCAGGAAAAGAAACTTTTTCAGTTATATTGACCCAGCGTTAAATAGTGCACACGCTTGTGGATGCTTTCGCCGTTTATAATAGTGTACTATATATTATGTTTTCTCAGTTTTGTATAAAKCTCGTCATACCCTAGTTTATCTTATCCGTTATGTACACACACCGCGTCCAACCCGTAATTACTGCCAAGATGCGTGTTTACAAACACGGGCCCTCCAATTACCGTGGCACACCTACGAAATGACCAAAATTCACGTCCAACCCAAGAATCACACGGTTATTACGCCACAGATTCGTTTCGCCGCCTGTAAATCACACCCGGATTTACAACACGGGACATAACTGATGCTCATTTTTATCTGAACGTGTTGCACAGTGATTAATCCTTGACGTAATGAAGCCACCGGCCCCGTAGTTTTTGTATTGACTGCGGAGGGGTGAAATTCGGTTAGCACATTTACTCGTGGCGCTTTTTGTCCTCAACATTTCCGCACAAAGAATCGGACGTTGAGGTTACGTTCCACTTTACACCGTGACACGAGAGATTAATGGGTCTTTAGACGCCTTCGGTGCATAAGAAGTCAACCTGCGTTCGGCAAAAATCACCTTGATTTATCAGACAACCTTTGGACTGTCGGTTGTAAGCTAATCAATAAACTTTTCGGGAGCCCACCGTCAATTATTTAAAAAAATCCGATATTTTTTTAACTGGTGTTATGTTAATCTGCTCTGTGTTCAGGGCAGATAAACTTGTTACCAGTTTGACCGCTATTAATGAGTTTGTAGCATCTGCCTTAAGTAAAAATGGATAGGTAGACGTTATCAATACGGACTTGACAAAAGCTATATAGAATTAATCATAGGATTACAATCATGGAAACATTTAATTGTGAACCAGAGAAATAAATGTTTATACAAATGCAAATCAGTTTTGTCAAATACTAAGATATTAAAGAGGAACGTATCAAAATTGTGTGCTGCAAATGGGTTAGAAACTCATTTGAAAATATCTCTGAATGTCAATTGAATAAAATATTGTTACGACTCATTTTCCAATACCTGGAGAAATATCGGGAGGTGTTGAATTGTTGCTATTTATTTTCGATTGTTTATCGACTCCATTTGCAATTTGTGAAGTTGGTGGGAAATGGAAGAAAGTGTTCCTGAGATAATGATCTTAATAATGAATAAAAAAATGTGATTGATTTAAGGTTGTACTTTTCTTTATCTCACTACTGGAACAAAGTAATTTCATTATTCTATTAGTGGATAAAGTTGTACTTTATACGGTTCTTAAGTGTGGATAAAATTTCAATTATAAAGTGATTATGGATAAAACATCTGATTCACAGTTGAAACGATACATGGGCTTACGTGAGAAAGACAGTTGAAATAATCTCATAGAAAGACGTATCATTTATTTTAAAGTGCGCGTAAGAACAAGTTTAAATAAAAGTGGTGAAAAAAACAGACTTTAACATGCATGTGTAATACGATAAATTTAATGAATTTACAAAAATGCAACGGATAGTGCGAAACTCTTGGCCCAACCTGAAAACCATGCCGTGCCGTAAATCGTTTGTGTGACACCATTCCAATTTCAATAAAGCAAATTATGGTGACGGAATTCGAAAAAAACCTGTCCTTTCTTTCTGTTACAGTTGCGAATTCCGTCACCATATTTTGTAATAGGAACATCAATATTAAAATAAAACAGGTTAATCAATTTACCATAAGAAATGATTGCAACTTAAAAAAAACGGATTGTCTGCAATTACTACGGTATCTTTAATCAAATCTACATTATCTGCTTTCATTAAATGAATATGTGCTATATTTTAGATTAATTTTGAACACAGTAATTTAATTAAATGCGGAGAGATGTTCAGACACTTGAACGTAGTGAAAAATGGATCTAACGTAAAAATACACTGATTAGATATTATTAAACTATCCATATGCGAACTTTGTTGTATATCTATACATATTTTTCGTTTAATAAACAGAAATATTACATATATTGTCATCGATAATTTTAGATGTTGCAATAATGAAATGAAAACCTTTTTATTTGGTAGTGCTGGGGTGAAGTATATTTAGTACGACGTGCTAACACTGTGTATGTTTTTAGGTCTCGAGATGACGTATGATTATGGGCGGGGTTTGTGCTGGTGTTGAGTATATTCTGTAAAATTGCATACCGGTCCTCGTTTTCCCTGAATARAAATGCAACGTTATTTTGTTTGTTTTTGTTGAGTATATTCTGTAAAATTGCATACCGGTCCTCGTTTTCCCTGAATACAAATGCAACGTTATTTTGTTTCTTTTCACCTGGCAGTACTAGCAAATCTGCCATTCATGTTAGTAGTTAACGTCATAAGACGTTTCGAATAGAAGCCATTTGTTTTTCGCAACTATGGTACTTATAGATAATGTAAGTTTATTTTTACACACTAAAACTTATTTTGTTTACTTACCATATTAGTTTCTATGATAGTGGGATACCTTTACTGGTTGCTAAGGCTAACGAAAGGGTAAGTAATTTCCTTACAGTTCTAGTTTTCTATAATTCGGTTTAACATTTTTGACTGTAACTCAAGTTGTCTTAGAAGAAAGCTGAAATTTGTCTATCGATATTGAAATTAAATGTTCAAAGAAACTGAAACAGTATTTGCCTTTTTGGTTTCAGTTATACTCCTATTTAGAACAGAATTAGCTATCGGGGCGTTTGAAGTAGAAGCTACAGTAACTAGTAATGCTTAGCATTGTCACCCTCATATATTTTTAACCCGAGTACGTTCACATCTCTATTCGTTACAAACATGATTCAAGTACGACGAAACGAATGACCGGTATAATTAGTTTTTTATTGTAGCACCTTTAATTACGATAATTCAAATATGTATCCAAAGATTTTGCGTTTGTTGCCGGAAGTTGATATACTTGCGACAAATTTCTAAATAATTGGTGTTTTCATTATCCCTGCTTGTAACACAAATGTTCGTTGAACATTTGTTTTTGTTTACAGAATTATAGCAAGAATAAATGTTCCTTAATCGTCAATTTTCTGAACGGTCATATTGTATAAGTCTTCTTCTACAAGCTTCCCATATTCTTAATATCATTGTACGCATGCGAAGTATCTCGAATGCGGATGAGATATGTTTTTTGCTTATCAAATTTAGCGTGTAAATTTTTATTAACATGTATACTCCATTAAAATTTACTATATATCATCAAACACTGCATCATATATAATATGACTAGTGGTAGTGTTTCAATGGTTATGATGTAGCAATCGTGATACATTTTGAACAAACCCCGTTTTGATGGTTTTGCTCGAAAAGCGTATGCGCACACTTACCCCTTATTGCTTTGACTTTGTACAGGGTTTCATTAAATGATTCATGCATCCAGAATGCCTATGGAAATGATCGATTTCATCAATTTTCCGCCTCTCAGGAAAGGGACATATACACTTGTCATCTGTCGAATTTTGAATTATTTGATATATTTTAATACGAGAAAACGCCAGGGAGTGTGCATTTTCAACATATTCTATAGAAGAAAATTTTGCCGCATCTACCCACAAATACAGAAGATATTGTAGCGACTACCGAAGCTGTTTCTGGAAATACTCAGATCATACAACAACCTATGCAATCAGCTGCAGCCACGTTATCAGGGCATGATTATTTACCGAGCATCGAAAAATCGTCCTCACTTATTTCACCTTTAGAAAAAAATATCACGATGACTGAAACCCGTTCAACCTCACTTAGTTTTTTATCCCAAGATAGTTTGATAAACCCTGCTTTATCGGAATCACCAACAGTCGTAACTATGGGCAATACTATGGTATCCTAAACAACAGGCGCAGCTTCAACCAGCAAAGTATACATTTCATTGTCATCCATTCAATTTCCAAAGGCCACGTCACAAAAACGGCGGAAGAAAGCAAAAAAGTCAATCATTGCAACTGAGAGCCCTTATAAATTAAAATTGGAACAAAGAAAAAAAGAAGAAGAAAAACTAGTCAAGAAGAAGATACGATTAAATTTAAAAGCAAGACTCAACTCGAATAAGAATTGCACCAAAACTACGAAGACTGATAAGAAATGGATTGTTAGAAATAACAAAACAGAAAATGTAAGAAAATACTGTTGCCCCCTGTGTGACGAAAAATACATATATCCCCCGAATGAAGATTGGATTAAATGTAGCGGTTGTGACCCCTGGTGGTATGAACAATGCACCAACTTTGAATATGGCACCTTTGTTTGTGATAATTCTACTAAAGAATAGCATTATTTTTGTTCCTTTACTTTAATATTTTATTTATTTTTATAAGAAAATTAAAATGTTTGTTTTTAGATATGACTATGTAAAAAGCTCAGAATTCCGGATTTTGTATGCTGCGTACACTTACCCGCACTACTGCGCACAATTACCCCTATACTGGGGTAAGTGTACTCATTTTGGCTGTTTGTTTTGTTTGTTTCCAATAAATTTATGGCATCGATGAATATTGTTTACATGTTTAACTTGTTGACTAATAAATGCTCAATCTAATTAACCTGATTTTGTTACATTGAACTTGATATTTTTGATTTTATGACGTTTTAAACCTTAAGAGCGCACACTTGCGCCACATGACTAGTTCATTAGTTCAAGCGACGGTCGTCGCTGTATTGCTTATCTACGCTGATCTACACGAATCCTTTGTTTTGAGAAGATAAGATGAAGTCCCAAGCCACAAACCTTCACCATTATCACATAATAAATTTAGCCTGCTGGGTGTCAATAATAAATCTTGTATAATAATTCAAAAGTTATAAAAAAAAAAGTCATCAGTGATTATGAGATAGACGCACCCGTGCAAAAAACAAACAGATAACAGTGATAACAGGTAAGTCCACTTTTACCAAACCCAATATAGCAACAAACAACAGTCTGCCAGTGAAAATGCGTGAGGTTGTACTTATTTACATGTGGTTAGCGATAGTGGCAACTGGATCCTCCCAAATCCATCGCTCTTGGTCCGTCATAAAAACGGGAAGCTTCCCCGTCCCCGAGTCCGTAGCTGCTGCAGTCCCGGATTCGAACATCCACGACGCCAACTTCCTAACGACCCTCGGTGACGATCACGATTTGACACATTCAGCGAGGCTGGCCGGCGATGAGCTGCTGTTGAGGGAGGCTTTGATTAATGACCCGGCTTCGACGCAGCGGTTGTACTGGTTCGGATACTTCAGTGCTCCTCTGACGCAAGTTAAGGTCCTGAACCCAGACAAGCAGGGTAGGACGCTTTGGGTGTCGTCGGTAAACAGTTTGGGAAGAGCCGAGGTCGTGGTTGAAGTGCCCGAGAATTGTTCTGTCGAGGTCGTAGTAGAGGTGTACGGCTTTCAGGATTGACAGTTTCGGACCGTACAGTGTTGACAGCCTGCGAAACTGTCATTGTTTAGTTTTATGTTCAAGTATTATTTCATCCCTTTTTTATACGGCGCTTGTCGAACATAATTTTTAAGGTGTATTATATTTTTGTGTATTCATAATAAATAGTTGCATTCTTTTTGTTAAATCTCACTGAAATGGAGGAGTTAGTATATAAAGAATTTAAATGGATTAGCTGAATTGTTGAATATTCCTTTACAATCCTTAGTCCAAAAGCAGAGTTTTTGAACTAGTGAGTGCAGTAAGCTATATTTGATGTGAGAAAATGTTATGCCAAAGCGCGTAAAAAGGCTTTCTTCAGCAAATTTGGACCGTACCTGAAAATGCAGTTTTATTTAGCAACAAACCGGTGTATGGCTTTGATTAAAAGGTTGGTATGGTAAATGTTACAGCACAAAACGTTTCCAGCAAGCTTGATACACAAATTTTGTCATAAGTCATAAGGTACTACGACAAATGGATATACTAAATAGTTGTTTGATGCACTAAATAGAAATTCCTATTAAATATTAGTATAGAGGGTGTTTCACAACTCATCCGAAAATTTTTTATCACATAGGTATTTATATAAGAAGTCGATTTCTCGAAAAAAATCTAATAAAAGTTCGACAGAAAACGAGAAAAAAAGTTTGGAAAATGGAAGTTTAAAAATTGCATAGCATGCGTAAAACAACTGTTGTTAACGTCACCCTTTGTGAGTCAATCTGCTATAGACTGTCCAAGTGTCGTTTGATTTAGTTTATTTTAACAAAAATGACATATGTCTACAGTAACGAGGAGTTGATGGATGTAGTTTTAATGCTTAAATATGACACCTTTTAACAGAAAAGCATGACAAAATTCCTTATTTGCTTTGCCTTTGTTTGTTTGCTGAAGAAAATCGCAATAGATGTTTGGCTAATCATTTAATTTTTATGGAGGTAACCCTTGCATATGCTAATGTAGTTTACGCCCAAACCGCGGTTTGTTAACATCGCTTTTTAGAACCGGAAAAAGATACTTTAGATTTTATGGATGACAATGACATGCATATTCAAAAGTATATCTGAAATAACTATTTAGCGAATTTGTTACCCAGATATGTATCATTAAGTAATAAGTCTATCGCGGATTGACTCACAAAAGATGACGTAATAACAGTTATTTTACGCATGCTTTGCAATTTTTAAACTTCCGCTTTCCAAAATTTAAATTTTTTTTCTCGCATTCTGTCGAACTTTCATCAGATTTTTTTTTTCGAGAAATCGACTTCTTATATACATATACCTACATGTGGTTAAAATTTTTCGGATAAGTTGTGAAACACCCTATGTAAAATTAGGAAAAATATTAGTGTTATAAGTAACCACCGGATAACATTGACACATCTTTCAAACAATTTGTCTTTGTTCGTTGATCTGTATCAATAAAATATTGCATACTTGGCATAAGATAAAGCAGTTTATTGTGCGTACCCATTAGGAAACAATTTGTAGATTTTAATTCAGTTTTCAGCACTTATCATATATTTTTGTGTCATTGTTACGGGCATGTCGGTAAACATTGACATATGGTTAAATTCGGTTATCAGTATATCAGGTGTAGTTTATCATTCACACGAAATATAATATTGTGCGTAATTTGCTTATTTTTTTATTCTATTATTTACAATAATACTAAATAAATCATATTATATGATAATAAGGTTTTCTGTTGAACTAATAGAATTGAAAAGCATGTTAAATGAATGCATGCAAGACGAATAAGGTTTCTGACCACTTCTTTCAGCAAGACTGCAGCCTTATCCGTCACATTTGTATAAACAAAACACTTTCATGTATTTCTTAAAGACGTCGCTGTTATTCCAGCTCTAAAATAATTTGTGTTACTTTTTCAACCTAATAGACATCTTTAGGCGCACGACCATTGCCAGCCGTATACTTAACAATAACCCAGGAACCTACTCCAATGGGCTACTTGCATTAATTTTATTTTTAGATAAATCTGGCAAAATTCAATGGTCATTATTAAATTTATTTCACAAACCAAAAGTTAGCACTTGCAAAAAATTTCAAATGCATAAAATTTAAAAAAATTAAAGACTGCACTTGGCCCTTTAAATTTCACGTGACAACAAAACACGTGTTATTATGGACGCCAGCAAACGGCAAATTTCATTAGTTATTTCAGTGCTGCCAGACGCCTGATAATAATTATCGGAATTTACGATAATTTCACTCCTCATTTGATATCTCTGATAATGCTCATCTGATAATAATCCAGTCGAATCCTAAACTTGTTATTGTTCCTTATTTACACTTACTACCGGGCGGAAATATGCGGTTTCTGATAATTTTATGTAAAATCTGATAATTTTTTGGTAAACTGATAGCACTATCTTCAACGTCTGGCAACACTGGGTTATTTATTAGTCATGGTTACGGTCGCGTTCCACATAGCGACGCTGTGTTGTGACGAGTGGGAATCTGGGAATGACCTCTAAAAGCAGAGGGGCGCGCGTCATTTCCTTTAACTTGTTTATTTGTACACGTGTGACGTCACAGCGATACAGTGATAATTTCGGCGCGTAGAAGATGGGTTCAAATTTTAACACAAAATAAATAGCGTATTAGCAAAGACAATTCAAAAATACTTTGCACACGTAATTATATGACCATGATGATTAAATTAAGCATATAAATTTTTTTGTGTAAGTATCTACGTGTTTAGGCATTTTCCCTGTATTTGTGAAGTTATTATGCTTTTCCTCTATCGTTTCAGACATTGTTAAATCATCTCTAAAATTGTAACCAATGTTGCTGCTGCTGGTTTCGTCTCGAAATTCGAGATCGCGACTGGCATTTTTACATTTCGAAGTATTTCATTGAGAATCTCGATCTGGAAACCAGCTCAATGAATCACAAGGTAGATAAACAGTTTGTTTTTAATATTTTTTAACTACATACTAAAGCGAGGAAAAAGGTCTTTAGACTGACATTTTTTATGAATTTTTTTCCGAAAGTATATCGATTTGCATTGAATTGCACAGACATAATAAAATAATTAACTTGCGAGCGGAAATTTTATGTATACCTATAACTGCCGATTGCAGAAAAGATTTTTCTTAGTTAAATAAACTGATTCATTTGTTTTTGTGTGTTTCAAAAAAAATAGTTTGAAAAAAGATTACTATTTATATGCGAAATGCACCATCACTTACAACAACCGATTTTAATTTTTTAATTGTGATTATTTTGAGAACTGATATTTACGTTTTTTTCGAGATCGAAATCGGGAATGCCAAAATACTCTCTTGTCGTCTCGCTTCAGAAGTGCTTTAAGTCACTATCTTTTTTGGCATGTTCTTTAGTTTTTTATGATCTTTCTATTGTTTTCTTTTCGAATTCTTTACAGAATTATTGCACTCGTAAGGTTTTCTGCAAATTTTTCACAAACTCCGTTTCGTTTTAGTGTTTCTGCAACCAAAGCGAGAACTCTTAACATTTTAGTGACATGTCAACTAGAATCAGTTCTTGGGAACGATGTTCAGGGGCAATTGCAAACCTGGTTTTACTTAAGTAACCTTCTTGGTTTGCATTTTCAGCTTCTATAGGCGTAGACGTAGTTTCACATTTGTTTAAAGGAAATGTACCCGCGCCTTGTACCTTCAAATCCACCAGTTGCGTTAGCTCTAGACAAACAGCCACTCTCTTCGAGTTTTTTTAAGTATCAAAGAAAAAGTGACTGTCTTCATTTTAGTAACGACTGTTCTGATAATAAGCTTTTAAAATTGCAAACCATCTGTTGTAGAATATGGGATGTGTGTGTAGGGATACAAAAAAGTTCAATATTATTTGCACAAGTTAACTCTATTAATAAGTTGTGGTCATCAAATATCAAAAGCTTGGGTCCCTCCAAACTTGCGATGTGCTTTATAAAAACGTTTTCATACCAACCAGCCAATTGTTGCAATTCCATCCGGCCAGACGGGGGTTTTGTTATATAAAGCTTCTTTAGGTTCATTTTGACACCAGACTATAGYTGAAAATGTTTATAATTTATATAGAAGYGTAGATAATCTTGTACAGCGCTGCAACAAACAAGTACGGTGTATGCTGGTTTTGTCACACTGCCCACTACTTTATGCGGTTTTTTCCCTTAAGGCATAAAATTTTGGTATTCCGACATCTGTTTGAAACTCGGTCTCGTAGCAATTTAAGATGTTTTGATCGTTAAGTAGTCATCACCCTCACATATTTTTAAAAGGATGTTAAAAAACAGCTAAAACACAGGGTCGACTTTGCTTCAGAATGAACTGTGTAACGATATGTATTCAGTAGCGAATTGGTCACTGATTTGGTGACCTATCATTACAGACAGTAAGTAAGCGATGATACTGTATTAAATATTTCCAGGAAGGTTGAGTACGAATAGCGAGAGGTATGTATACAGGCCGTCAGCCAAGAACTCAGGACCCCAAAATCGTCGTGATAGTCGTAAGGGACCGTTTCACTCCTACTAGGATGCTCGCAAACCGGTGGTTTAGGGAACATAGAAGGCCTATTCGAATGCGGACCGTTTTGGATTGTTTCATTTCGGTGTAACCTACTCGAATGAGACGCGTAGAACGAGCACAGTAGAGCACATTAATAATATGCCGTTGATTTAGCGACGATTTCAGATTATGTCTGGGTACGCATGGTGATCGAACAAGTATGAAAATACGATGCCGACGCGACAAAAGATCAGGGTTGGCAAAAAACATGTTTTTTTTTTAAATTAAACAAAACAGTTTTTTTTAATTTAATCATGCTTAAATTGTTTTAAACATGTTTTTTTCTTAGTTAAAAACATGTTTAAAACGTTTTAAACTGTTTTAAACATGCACTCTCATGCAAATTACTATGTGTATTAGTGAAAATAAATACGAGTAGATGACTCAAAGCGTAGCAGTTGTTAAAAATCCTTAGGTGACTACGATTGCCCGTTGACATATGTCATTTGTATTCGATGTGTTCGGCATTTACGCGACAATTTTAGTTATTATGAGCCGGTTTTTCTTTTCTATTTTAAGCGAAAATCAACTCTCTTCTTAAAATCCAGACCAATACTGGTTACTGGGTGAATTTTAGCTAATATCAACTTTAACAAAGAGAATAGGAACCGACCTTGTATGTTTAAAGTTTAAAGTTCAACAATTACAATGACTAGTACGAGAAATAATGCAGGGTGGAATTACTTCGACAAAATTAAGGTGCTAGAAGTACAAACAAGATATGCTTGCACTAGTAAAAATATTTTATTTCTTGTTTATTGTTTTTATATGCCCAAGTTCTGATAACTATTTGTTCTATTATGCTAAATATATAATTATCTAGTAAGTGTTGAATGAACGTCTTACTTATTGTTTTGTTGTGTTGGACCAGAAATACAAATTTTTATGTTATGATAAGTTTAAGATTTTTATTTGTTGTTTTAAAATGTTTGTAATTTATAGCTACAGAAAAAATGTTAAGTTTATTATTAATTTCTATAACTGTTGTATCGATAAAAAACTGTGCCTGGTTTTGAATTCAATTCATTTTTATGCAAATGTAGGGTGACATTATGAAGATATGTCATTATTAATAATCCTGTTTATKTATTTGTGGAGGGTAAACGAGCCTAATAGTAATAATTAATTAATCACATACAATATTAGTTAAAAAAAAACACTGTTTAAAACATTAGTAAAAAACACTGTTTAAAACAAATGATTTAAACATTTGTTTAAAACAAGGTTTTAAACAGAAGCGTTGTTTTAAACAAGTTTAAAACATTGTGTTTTAAACATTTTGTTTTAATCATGCCAACCCTGCAAAAGATGCTATCCTCAGTTCTAGACAGTAAAGCACGTAAACTAACGCTGTGAAGAGCTACTGCTTATGAGAGCAGATCACCTTTAGTTTTCACTAGAGGAAACATATCCGCCAAGCGTTAAACCCAAAAAGTAATTGAAGCTCACGTTTTACTCTATCTCAGGGCTCACTTTAATCTACTTTTTTAATAATGCAACGCATTGAATGTGACATTATGGGTACAGAATTTACTCTATCATTCACAGACTCTAGCGGCATTTCATGGTAGCCTAGAATAGGTACCCCAGGAGGAGATCGATCATCTAATTGTGTTGGTAATGAGACATGCTAATGAGGACATACGGAACTGTGAACGCTCCACCCATAATTATTTTTTCTCGTTTTTCCCTTTATGGTTTACTTAATTTACCCCAATAAAGTTGTACACCAAAGAAGTAAGAAATTAGATGGCAATGCGATCTGCTGCCATAATGGGATCTAGGTGGCTTTATCATCATGTCAGTGTAATGCTGACAGATGGCATTGCCATGTAATTTCTTATATCTTTTACACCAAGCCTTTGGTATATAGGCAAAACCAGTTCTATGACGTGCTGTCTGCACTAGACCTAAACTGCACTGATGAGCTGTAATAACAGCGAAATAGATCTATCTGCAGTTGGTTGCGGTGCAGACAGCACAGGATAGACATGCATTTTTTATTGTACATCAAAGTTTATTCGAATAAAACTATTGTTACATACCGGGTGCCAGTACATTTAAATTAGAATAATACTAAACTGCTAATGCCGACTAGCAAAAGGGAAGCAGTAATATAACATTTAGAATTAAGGACCTATGATACATAAGTAATAAAAAAGTTATCAGCAAATCTATTTGTTACTGTGATAATGATATAATGGTAATAATCTTGATACTGCAAATTATAAAAGTCATTTAGATTAATCAACCAATAATGTGAGAAAAACTTGCTTGAACGTCAACTTCTGGATAAGGTATTATGTATTTATGGCCTACTACAGTAATTTCGTCAGTTTCTCCACGTTAAATTTAAAAAAATTCGATAATAGCTTTTTATTAACAGCATCCAAAACCGTATATTTCGAACATAACCCTTACTTCGTGATATGCTGGTGTAATAACAGTGGCTTCTACGACACCATTACCGTAACTAGTTATGTCAGCTACGAAACCTCTCTCTCTTCCGACGTTGAAGGCCCTTACCTAAAATAAATTGAGTTTACAAGTAAAATAATTAATTTTATCCAAATCCAAATAACATTTTACTTTTAATAACTAACATTAATTGCTACTTTATAACTTATTTTTTCCCTCGTCGTCAGCTCCCCCCCCCCTAAATAGTGCATTGTAGAAAAGGGCAATGGACGTTTTTGCGAGCCCGTGTTCCATCAACCATAAATAGGGTGATCGATTTATTGTACAATCTGCGTCAACTCTCATTGCCCACATCTGATTTTATGCACTCTGCTTCAGTAATGCTTGCTTTGTGTAAACTTTACTATTATTTTCCTCTAGAGTTTCATATTATTCCAAAACTAACCTTATCTTCTTTAATACATATTTACATCAAATGTTTTACAATATTTTGTCCATTTTTATTGTTGCCGATATTGTTTCTATGCCGATTATCTAGCGTATGTAACTCAAAAGTTGGAATACCGCTTCCAAAAATAGCATGCTATTGCAAATTTGTTTACTTAACGCCAACTTGATAATATAGCATTCATGAGAGCTTAATTTTCTAGGTTTTCAATCCTTGTATTAAAGAGTTGTCAATGTATTAAAAAAATACTGTTTTATCATTTTAATAAATAACATGTACACGTATTGTGCTAAAACCTATCCGTGCTGAACGTACTTCCCTGCTTATTTACCTGCGTTATTCTTTTGTTGAATTTTTTGCAGAGATCGTGCTGGGTCTCATCTGGGCTAGCCTCATTGATGAAGGTCTCTCTCCACAACAACGTGTCGCCTCGCTTTCTTATCGAATAAATATAGTCGCCGTAATTTCCTCCGTTGTCTTCTGGTATGTCTCGAACGCCGCCTTTGCGAGTGACTTCAGTATCCGAACTATTCCTGGCGACGCTCCTGCAAGCGTAGCGCTCCTCTTCGTCGCCTGAAAACGCTGAAATGCACGATACGGCGGCCGCGAGGAGCGTCAAGTTTAAAATTCGGTTTGCCATCTCGAACGTGATGCAAGGAATGCAGAATATGCTGGAATTGCATTTGCTTTTAAACGAGGGAGTTTATTGCGTTTCCGTGAGCGAACGGTAAATCTGTGTCCGTCAATTGCTACACATTTTTCTTCGAAAATACTGAAATAAAAGTGGTGGTCACGAAACGATTACAAGCAAACGAAAACAGATTTATGATGATTCCAAAGTTTATTTGGCTTTGTTTGTTTGTGAGCGTTTTATCTGCGAGAGTAATGCGCACTTTCTTTCACCATTTACGTAATATTTCTACCTATTACTGTTACCTTATAATTGTGATCATCGAATTAGGACCTCTGTAACCGAAAGGTGAACAAACAAGTCTTTGCATAAAAAATATACGTTATATTTTACTATGAAAAATACTTGTAAGCAACAAGTGACAAAACATGGATTTAAGTAAACAACATTTTATAAATGCAAAGAAAAGGGAATGTCAAAAGACAAGAGCACAAAAAACAAGATAAACAATTACACATACACATATTAAAAAGTCGCGGCATTTTGTACGTGGAGACGCTATGCTGATATCTTACCGCCTTGAGTCCGAAGGAGATAATCATCACTGTCTCTCAGATATAGCCTTTTAAGCTTCAATAGCACCAACGCTGTAGAATATTTTTGGAGCCTTTGGTCTCTGCTAAATGCATTGCCAACAAAAAGTCACGCAAAATAAAACCTGCAGTGGCCTAATACAGTAACAGTAAATAAATTCAGAAAACAAACACAAAACTAAAACAAATATTTTTGTGACCAACCTGATGGTATCGAAAAAAGAGATCATTGCAGTGCCATATACGAATATTTTTATGATGAGTTCTGTTAKRTAGCGTTTCTCCTAGCCTTGTGTTAGCGACCGTGACATCCTCAACGTCGGTAACCGTCGTGGTGGGTGCCGGCTCGGTCAGGCGGCGTCGTCTCCGTAGACCGTAGGATGGGAGCGAGCGGGACGCTTCATTTTTGTGGAGAGGTCAGCTACGTTTACAGAGCACTGCTTTTGTTGTGCTGCACAGGGAAGGGTGCCCTCAGTGCTAACTGGTAAGATGTGGTAGGTCACCTACTCCATGGCGGTCTTAGCGTCAGCAATGTGGCACCAGCTTAGAACTAGGATAGGTAATTTCTAAGGGTCTGCTAGTCCACGGAGGACTTAGCGTCAGTAATGGGTGTTACTAAAGGGAGTGAGCTCGTCTTCGAACTGGATTACCACAGAGGACATAGCTTCAGCAGGTGATAGTTACAAAACGTTACTTCACTCGGAGAATTCGTTCCCGGTTTAAGCTATTTGAACTAGCGCAGGGTCACCTAGTCTACAAGAGACTTAGCGCCTGTAGGTAATCGTACGTTAGCACATAAAGCTGAAAAAGCTATGTCGATGTTGGGTTAGCACAGGGTCACCTTGGCCATAGGGGCATCAGCAGGCAGTAATTTGGAGAACTGGTCGAAATCTGAAAGATATCTCAACTGTTTTCACTGCCCTGGGACCATTCTTTTCATAAGCCTTTCTCGACCCAGATTAGAGATGGCACGCGAAATAGTAGTCCGGCGCTACATACAGTGGGCACTCGTGCTTTCTCCCGAGCTGCAGGTGGTGACAGGCTTTACGCAAGAGCGCAATTGTATGCAAGATAATAATAAAAAATAGCAGTTAGAGTTGGTGTGCTTCATTACATTTTTGTTGAACATTTTGTCAGTCAACAAATGTTACTGTAGCAAAAAAGTTTAACAAGAACTGATACCTTTACGTTTTGTTTTCAATATCTTTGGTCTGTTTCCAAGCTAAAGCCTTATTTGCACTGTTTTGTTTTCTGGTTATAGCGCTATTGATAACACAATATACATTACTTCACTGCATTATTGATTCCTCGTGGTACCGACTGCATATATCATAAAATTTTCCTCATCTGGAAGTATTATTACGACATTTTAGTGCACATTGAACTGCCAATAAGCTATGAAATTTGTAGCATTAATGCGAAGGGTTTAATAATATTCGAATCAAGTTCAATATTAATTTAACAATTCTCCGAACAACAAATGCAGTCCTATCTATGGATACTCCCCTCTTTCAATTTTATCGTTAAGATTGTCTTGATCTTGTTAAACAAGCACAATGCAATCTAAATAGACTAGATATTCGGAACTGTCTGGTTAGAGTTTAATAATAATAATAATAATAATAATAATAATAATAATAATAATAATAATAATAATAATAATAATAATAATAATAATAATAATATTAATAATAATAATAGTAATATCTATTTTTAAAACCTTCCGGGAAATTATTAATTTGACATAGTAGATACTGCGACCTCGGGTCGGAAAAGTTGCTTGAAATTTTTATTTTTGGTAAAGCTCTATTTACTTAAACGTGGCGTGTTTCGAAGCAAACATTCGTTGTAATGTACTAGTATTAGATTTTTAGGCAACACACCAGTGCAAAGTGTTTCTAATGTATCATTTAATTATTTAACTAACTTCTTCAGTAGTTGTCATTCTAAATGAAAACCTTGACAACTAGCAGATTTATACATGTAGATGAATAAATCCGAATATTTATTTTGAATATACAGGGTGTCCTCAAAATACACCGACAACGTTTGACAGATGACAGAAAACACAATTTTCATAACTTTTTTCGAATAAAAAAATTTTCCGAAAACGGTTTGTTTTTTATATATGTACTGGGTGTTGCAATTGAATTTTTAAAAATTACTCCTGAATTATAAAAGATATCAATTCCAAATTTAGTCGAAATCATAACGGCATAAGGTACAATAAGCAATAGTAATCCGGAGGTTTATAAAGCATCAGTGGCGTGCGCGAGGTAATGCACACCCCTCCTTTTTAATAGAACTTTTAGGTCTGTGGATTTTTAGACAAAACTAATACGGTTGTGTATTTTTTAATCCATTCTAAATAAAGCATGTCTCTTTGAAGTTTGTCGTAAATTATTCTGTGAAATCACAAAAATGTTATTGAAACTGATAACGCTTGAAAAGTGATGGAAAACACAATTTTAAAAAATGTCCTTGAATTAATAAATTTCAAGAAATGCTGTTTCTTTGATATACCTACAGGTGTTGAAATTGAATTTTAACAGATCAGCGTTTCCAGATTTTTCTTTATTCGAAACAAGTTTTTAAAATTGCATTTTTCATCGCTCTTCAAGTCGGTTTCAATAACATTTTTGTGATTTCACAAAATAATGATTTCAATCAAAAATCAATTTATAGGGACAAATAAGTCGTTTTACGGCAAACTTAAAAGAGACATGTTTTATTTCGAATTGATTAGAAATTACAAAACTGTATTAGTTTTTTCTAAAAATCTACAGGCTTAAAAGTTCTATTAAAAAGCGAGGGTGTGTGCATTACCCCAGCGCATGCCACTGGTGCTTTAGAAATTCCCGATTACTTTTTTTATTGTACCTTATGCCGTCATGACTCCCACAAACTTGAAAATGCTATCTTTTAAAGTTCAGGAAAAATATTAAAAATCATATTTTAAAAATATAAAATTATTATTATTATTATTATTATTATTGTTATTATTATTATTATTATTATTATTATTATTATTATAGTATAGTATAGCTGCACTCAGTGGCGGTTTCTCTTAAGGGCGCAAGGGCGCGCGCCCTCCCTGACAACCATAAAATATTTAAAATATAACTATTAATATGTCTATCAAATTTTGTCGTGTCATTTGCCGTCATATCTTTAGCGAAAACACGCACAATAACTAATAACACAATATTAAAATGACTCGCCACGCCAGGTTGCACGTACGTACACTCGCCGCACCAGATGCACGTACGGTAGATACTTTACCGGGGCCCCGCGTCTTAAATGGGCCCAGTACTAATACATTTCTTACGGGACGTTGGCATGACAACCATGACAACAAAATTTTTCGTACGTCATAATACCCACAAAATTTGTCCCGCGCTGGGCGCCAGCATTTTGCGCCCGCAGACTCGATTCGGAATAGGCATGGAGCAGTTCGTTAATCGTCGTAAATGTCTTCGTGCTCGTGTTGTGACGGTGATTTGTAAGTTGTCGTTGCTTCGTGCAAGGGAAAACGTTGTTTGTGCTGTGTGGCCAAAAATGAATTTATTTAGCGAACTTGTTAAAACTAATTTTCATACGGTGACTTTAGAAGATAAAATTAAAATCAAGAAATTAGGCAGGCCCGTTACCTGACTTGGCTCTCGCTCAAGTAAACAAACGCAGTGCAGAAAATAGAACCATGGACAGAAGAATAGACTGTAATTTAAAAAAAAAACGTAGGTAATATATTTTTTTAAATTTAACAGTTTGGTGCATTTTTTTCAAGAAATGAAAAAGTTTTGTTTAATATCGACATTATTAAGTATTTTTATTATATGTTTAAAAAGAAGAGATTTTATTAAGTACTATTGTTATTGCTACTGTTACTTATGCGCCCCCCCCCCTTGAAAATTCAGGAGCCGCCACTGGCTGCACTATATTCTTTGCTTTAATGAACGCAGTTCCATGGCAATGTTTACTCCAAGGCCCTTAATACATTTTACCACGAACAATGTGCTGAACGTAAATACATAACCTTAGACCTCATGTAAGGAAAGGTTTTTGCGTCCTATTCTGGTTATAACTTATATTCCGATTTTTTTGTGCAATCGCGTTCGATATGCCACATGGTTCGGTTCTTGGCTACTGTTCACAATATATTTATATACGTTCTACTGCTAATCGAATTATCTTGTTTTATATGTAGATAAACTTAGCAATAATAATTCTTAAATTTTTAGTGATATTGGTGTATTTCTGTTTCAACTTTGTACGTTTAGATGTACTTTAGTTGGAATAGTACTACAAATTCGACCTGCTGCAAGATTTGTGGCTTTATTCATATAATTCATTTTGTATCATTTGCATTTTATAGGAAACTACATTCGTTTTTTGTTACGTTTTGTAATATAGTTGCTTTCTATTACCTTCGTAAATTGAAAACTCTTTCATTACATTCAAAATCGACAATGGTTCTTTGCAACAAACTCCAGCGCATCAACTGTTTTGCAAACCCTAGAGCTATGTAGAACACGATTATGTTCATAATTGTCAATATTTTAACGCAACGAAACCATTTATAAGTTTCAACGCAATTATCATAAATCTTGTACGAAAAATTAAATGCTGAGTATACGGACGCATAAAACTTTCAGCAGATTGTACCATGCGCATTAACAATTCCGAACCAGTCCGCATTAAGGGACGGAGGTTGTATGAAAATTTTGTTACGAAAAGTTCACAGTGGGGCACCTAATTAAAAACTGCCTGCATCCATTAATTAAACTAGGAAAACAGCGCTTTCAGCTTTAATTCAGTTTGGGAATTTGCGGAATAAAATCTGACCGGAATGTGTATTTGACATAAAGCCGGGCTAATAAAATAAGGCCCCCCAAAAGTTCTAATGCCGTTCGCTAATTATTCGGGAAGGCTGGCGAACAAACGGCCTTCTTAAATTTATATCGTTTCGGGCAAATTCGATTTAACAGATGGCGCGGATGTTCGGCCAAATATTGACCTCGACTCCGTCAAAGGAGCCAATTAGCTCTAGTTTATTTATTTACGGACCTGTAAATAAAACCGATGCAAATTTGTGCAGATTGCATCCAGGCCTCGCTGAACGCGAGCCAACGAATTGATTAGTCCGAAGAGGTATAAACTTCGGATTTTGTTTGTGTTTTCCGCCCGAGTTTGCCTCACTTCCTTTCAGAAGTTCCCATAACTAGCGCTGCATTCGATTGGATTTGCATATTACAAACTCTTTTGCTTTATCTAAGAAGTACGCACAACTACTGCAAAGAACAGATGTTTGCTGGCCATGGTTACTGAAACCAAAATCTACGCTGGTATTTTGCTTTGTAACTGAAAACCTAATAGATAAAACTATTGAATTATATTTCCCATTAATCAAAGTACATGCCCTAAAAGCAATAAAGGTGATTAGCTACTAGCCTAAATTTGCGTACGAGGTGCGTTAACAATGTTTCACTCGTGATGCATTTATTATTTTGGGATTGACTTCATCACGTTGCGGATATATTAATTTAAGAAGAATAAGTAAAAACCGCTGCAAATTTAATCAATACAACCAATTGTCAAAATGACATTACGCTTCTATATTTTAACACTACACGATCAGTAATCAGGTTTTGAGCATTTTTTCTCTCCACACATTTTTTTTCTAAGACAAACGGTTCTCGTTATATTAGCAAAAATACATAAATTTTTAAAATGTGTTTTTTCCAAATAACTCGAAAACTATTAACTTAACAAAAAAAGAATGCTTTTCGATCAGAAATTTGATTTTCTATATATCAAAATTTAAAATAAAATCGTATCAGCAGATACCAAAATACGTTTTTTTGGATATATTTCGAAAATGTCTAAATTTTGGATGCCTTTTAAGATTCTTTTTGTGAGAAATTTTATTTCCTATCTGATGGTATTTTAATTTTTTTTCCTTAAGTGTCGCTTTTTTGCTAATATTTTCTAAACAGTTTGCTGCACCAAAAATTTATAACAACGAATACTCGCAGTTGTACTAATAATCAAGTACTAAATCAAAAAAAATAAAAATTTGCAAAAAGGGTAGTTACCCTACAATTACGATACCCTACTTACCCCAAAAATAATAGGTCGGTTTGGGCAGTAGAGATGCATATGTATGCCAAATTTKAAGTTCATATATTAAGTCTTCCGGAAGTTATCGCGTCCACAAACAAAACCACAGACACAGACACCAGACCCACACACACAGACACACAGATAAAAAATTTTTTTGCTCAAATTTTGTTTTTTTACGTTTTCGGCCATTTTAAAGTGATTGAACCAAAAAAAATTTTTGAAAATTTTTTCGCGATACAGTACTTTCCATCCGTTGGATGTAGAACTAATAACATTTCTCAATCAGAATTAAGCTTTGTTGAACATTATTAAAGCAATTTGCCAATTTTCATTGCCTTCTTAGAAATACTAACAAAATGGTGTGCCTGAGTTTCATTCACTACTATACTGAAATACACTAACTATAAACACTATTACTTCAATACACTATTATTCCAAAACTGATCTACTGTTCAAAACACTACATCTCACTGCAGTCACTCTAATAAAACGTTTTAGAGCATTTGGGTCGCTTTGTTCGCTTGCTTCGCAACTTTACAGACTGACTTCGTCGCGCTTTATAACGGCACACGTTGGGCTAAAATTCGAAATTTTAGGCCAAAACCCAAAAAATTTTCATCGCAAATTTCATACTAAAGAAAAAATCTGCGCTAATGTCAGTTTATTTATATGCACGATGCAGATACCGGGGACTACTAATATTTTTGGATAGTACGAGTACGTTTTAGACATTTTTATAGCAATGCATAATTTTATCAGCAGAAATTGATAGAACTTGCTCTCTTAACGAAATTTCATTAAATGTTTCAAGTTATGGCAAAATAATGTTCCCCATAATACATATAACGATATTTTAGATTATACGATTGCTTTATTTTTGTTATGCGCAATTAAACACCCTGTTGATTTAATTTAGAATGCATATTGGACCTAAATCGCAATATTTGGGATTACTTTGGGTTTTTTGGAATTGAGTAAATCAAACCTGTGATAACGACATAACACTTATACATATTTCCAAAGTACATATCTACACTATAACCCCAAAAGTACACGGACATTAAACAAACAACAATAATATACTGCATTACTTATAACTATTTGCAATTTGTAACGGATTGTATCTCATACGCTACAAGAAAATGGCGACGAAAAAACTTATGGGTAGGTTGTGTTAAATTATATTCGTACTATTGACGAATAAAATTTTCGTCTACGTAGCATGTCTATTGAAAGACGAAACAAAAAAAAACGTTTCAGTACTAAAAGCTTATCCTAATTCAGTTAAGCTGAAGTTTATCAATTCAGCTTATCGTGAGGGGGGCATGAAATCTTTCAAACAAATTTAGCTGTATTTTCTTCCATTAGTTTTAGTGACACAAAGCTACGTTCCGTCAGGCGAACACTTTTATCTCTGAAGGTCCGTCTCTTTGTGACATTCGCGTCAATTTATCAAACGCATTTCTCCCGACTCAATCTCCGTCCAAATCCGAACATTTCTCTATTGGAGACGTTGTTAGCGGTTCTTATTGGCGTTTTCGGATCGCGTGAGGTAATATTTCATGAAAATATTACACATAATAAGCGGAACTATAAATAATATTTCCTTTTTCTTCATACATATATTCAACTTGGGTTTCATTTGCACAGAGTAGTAAAAATACCTTTATCTGTACATGTTTGCTTTTAAACAGAAGTACACAAGGTAAGTTTAAATTGGTTTAAATTTTAAATCATTAGTGTCAAAATATTTGCAGTACATGTGTATCATATTTGTTTATACACTTTTGAAAATAACAATACTTTATTGGAAAAACCAAGAACAATTATTTGGGTGCGTCTGCACGCCGGGAGATGTACAAATACAATTTTTATCCGCTTCGTCAACACAACCGCTGATTGGCTGCCGCGGCACGCCGGTCCTGACATCTCTCGTCTCCGTGCCGAACGAGTCACCTAGTTCAAACACACCACACAGAGAGGGCGCCACTTATCCGAATCAATTTTAAATTCTTAACATACCCCCCGGCGTTGAAAGGCACTTTCAAAATAAAACACAAGAAATACAAATGAACATAAGTACATACATAAGTATATAAGTAATACATAGAAGTCAAATAAACAAAGGCTTAGGTAAGTTTAAGTTTAGAACAAGTTAACGTTAATATGGTTACATCACTCACTCGACCGGAAGAGGACATATTTTCGAAAACGCCCGTTTAACTTCACCTTTAGCTGTGTTGATAGTGGCTACCCTGGCCACTCCGTCCGCTCCAGGATGAAGTTTGACGATTCGACCAAGCAACCATCTCTGAGGAGGTAAGTTGTCTTCACGCAGAACGACTAGTGCGCCGGTCCTCAACTGACCCTGCGATGTTCTCCATTTTGTGCGCAATTGCAATTCTGCAATGTACTCCTTGTACCAACGTTTCCAGATGTTTTGTTGCAACTGCTGCATACGTTGGTATCTACTTAGACGTTTCTCCTCCAGATGTGTGACGTCAGGATCAGGCAGAGATGTTAATCGTTTACCAACCAAGAAGTGTGCTGGTGTGAGTGCCTCAAGATCGGATGGATCATTGGAGATAGGAGTGAGAGGGCGAGAATTCAGGATTGCTTCAATCTGTGCAAGTACAGTGCAACATTCTTCGAAAGTTAGATTCGCATTATACATAACACGCTTTAAATGGTGTTTGCAAGACTTGATTCCCGCTTCCCATAGGCCACCCATATGAGGGGAATATGCCGGAATAAAATGCCACATAACGCCTTCTAGAGAGATGGAAGTAGCCAAAGCATGTTCGTTAGACATGAGAAATTTGCCTAGTTCAGATAGTTCAGACTTGGCTCCAACAAATGTTTTCCCATTATCAGAGTACATATGAAGAGGTTTTCCTCTTCGTGCTACAAATCTACGGAAGGCAGCTATAAAACATTCGGTTGTAAGATCTGATACCAGTTCGATGTGGATAGCCTTAGTGGCAAAGCAAATAAATAATGAAATATAGCAACTTGTAGTACTACCTCCCCTCCCTCTTTTGGTTTTTACAGCAATCGGACCTGCGTAGTCAACACCGGTAGTATAAAAGGGACTCACGTATTCTGTTCTTGCTGCAGGCAAGTTACCCATTATAGGTATAGGATTTGTAGGTTTTGACTTAAAACAACGGACACACTTATGAACAACAAATTTGACAAGATTTCTCGCTCTGATGGGCCAGAAATTTTCACGAATAGATGATAACAATAACTGTGGACCAGCATGCATCAATCGTTCATGTTCGTGTTGTACAAGAAGAAGTGTGAGCTGATGACGGGCTGGCAATATTATTGGATGCTTCTTGTTATATGGAAAAACTGATGAATGCAGACGTCCACCTACCCTAAGTAAACCGTCATCACCTATAAAAGGGGATAAGCGCTCCAATTCTCCCTTACGGATAACCATTCCTTCGGAATCATTAGTTAGTAGGTTGATGTTAAAACATTCACGTTGGGAAAGTTTTACCAATAGCTTGAGGGCTTCATGTTGTTCATCGACGGTTAAAATACCACAGCGTTTTGCACTGGGATGTCTGCAATTGAATATAAAACGTATAACATAAGAGCACGTTCTTTTCAGCTTAATAAAACTTGAAAAACAATGAAATGGAAACAATTGTCGTTGTTCGGCAACCTTAAAAGATTGGACATTTTTCTTCAGTTCAGAGGCTTCTGAATGAGTTTGGAAGTTGGATGTTGGCCATTCATGCTCAGGGCGACAGAGCCAAGGCGGACCATTCCACCACAAATTGGAGCTCATCAACATGCTAGGAAGGGTACCGTGAGAAAGAAGGTCAGCTGGGTTGTCTTTGGTACTTACATGAGCCCAGCTGTCTAGGTTTGTCAAGGATTGGATCTGGGATACGCGATTGCTCACAAATGTTTGCAAATTCCGAGGAGGTATTCGAATCCAACTCAATACAATAGCGGAATCGGACCACAACTTGACGTCATCAATCTTGATTGATATTGAGCTAAGAACCTTGTGTAATAATCGTGCAAGTGTTAATGCAGCACACAGCTCAAGTCGAGGTATCGTTATGGTTTTGAGAGGAGCAACACGTGATTTAGAACACAGAAAATTTACATGGACAGCATTATTGGCATCAATAGATCGCAAATAAATACATGCACCGTACGCTTCTGAAGAAGCATCTGCGAAACCATGTATTTCGATTCGAACAGAGTGCTTACATATAGTTCGTCGAGGAATTTGCAAGTCGTTAAGCAGCAACAATTGCTCACGGAATTTCACCCATCTGGTTGTCATGTCAATAGGAAGACTTTCGTCCCAGGAAATTTTCAAACTCCACAACTGTTGCAGGATAATTTTTACCAAAGTGACGCATGGACCTAATAATCCCAGTGGGTCGTATACTTGAGAAATTTCAGAAAGTATTTTACGTTTCGTTATAGTGCCTGAGGGATTTTGTTTTATTGAAAACATCAAAGAATCTGTTTGACAAGACCAATATAAACCTAAAATTTTGGTTTCATGTTGGTTTCCAAAATGTACTGACTTTGTCGATTTGTTATTAATGTCGAAGTGCCGCAGTACTTCAGAATCATTGGACACCCATTTATCCAATTCAAATTGTGCTGATTTAAGGATTGAAAACACAGTCTCGCCTAGTTCAATCGCTTCTTGCACGGTTTCTGTTCCAGTCAACATGTCGTCAACATAAAAATCGTGCGCAATGACATGCGAGGCCTTTGGGTATTTGGAACAATTTTCGATACTAAGTTGTATCAAACAACGTATAGCAAGATATGGAGCAGAAGCCGTCCCATAGGTCACTGTATTGAGTTCGTATGTTTCAATTTGAGATGAGCACTCTTCTCGCCAAAGGATTTTCTGTAATGATCTTTGCTCCTTATTGATGAGGACCTGTCTGTACATTTTTATTATGTCAGCCCCAATTACTATACCATGTTGTCGGAATCTCAAAAGTATGGACAGCAAATCATCTTGCAAGGTAGGCCCTACAAGCTGAAGGTCGTTCAATGAAACCCCAGAATCTGTAGTGGACGAGCCATTAAAGACAACACGCAGTTTGGATTTATTTTGCACACCATGATGCGGCAAATAATATGATATTTGGTTATCACTATTATCAGAAATCTTTGTCATGTGACCCAATGTTTTGTACTCATTCATAAAGGTGACATATTTTTCTTTCAAGGAGGGATTTCTTTGAAGTCGGTTTTCCAAAGAATGGAATTGTTTTAACGCATTTTGCTTTGAATCTCCAAGTTTCGATACTGTTTCCTTAAAGGGGATAGTTACAACAAGTCTACCAGATGTGTCACGCGTGAATGTATTGACAAATATGTCTTCGCATTGACGTTCTTCTGGGGATAAATCACGAGATGATGATATCTCTTCTAACTCCCAAAATTTGGTTATTTGCGAGTGTAGGTCTGAACAAGTACTGAGATTACACTGGATTTTGGTGGAAGGAGGAATTTGGTTGCAAGGACCTGCAACTATCCAGCCGAATTTGGTTTTCTGCAAGATAGGAAGACAATTACCCAGACGTATCTGTCCAACGCAGAGCAGTTCCCAAAAGACACCTGCCCCTAAGAGTATATCCACAGTATTAGGCTTATGGAATTGAGGATCAGCAAGCTTCAAATGCTTGGGTATATTCAATTTAGAAGGGTCGATTTGTTTGCTCGGAATATGCTCACTGATGCTTGGCATCACGAAACAATTGACTGTTGTTTGGAAAGCACAACTTCTAGATTTTATTTGAATGGAGCACCTTGAGCTTAAATTACTTGGAATCTGATTTATTCCAACTACAATTAGAGATTCCTTTGTAGTAGGAAGACCCAATTTGTTGCAACACTCTGATGAAATAAAATTGGACTGACTGCCAGAGTCAAGAAAAACTCGACAAGAGTAATATTTGCCATTTACACCCAACACCTGTACAACCGCAGTAGATAGTATGACTTCACCAAAGCTTGATGAAACTGCACAAGAAGATAAGACAACAGACTTTGATTCGCTGCCACGGCTGTCATCGCCTTTCAATGAAATGTTAGGTTTTGCCCGTTCGAAGTGAAGCAAGGTGTGATGTCTACCCTGACATTTGCGACAAAGGGAAGACGAACAATTTTTGCTGAAGTGTTTGCCATTTAGGCAATTAATGCACAATTGAAGTTTCCGTACTTCTTCAATTCTGTTGTTGATTGGAATTTTTAGGAATTGTTCACAATTGCGTAAATGATGTTCGCCATTACACAAAGCACAAGTAGAAGCATTATTATTGGTGGCCACAAATGACTTTGACATTTTGTTTGATTTTACAGGTGGGATGTCTGTAGGTTTAGCGGTATTATTCAATTCAATTGTTTCAAGGAGATCAGCTCTATTTTTTAAGAAATCCTTAAATTCAACTAAAGTTGGTAGGTCACCTTTCAATTTAAATTCTTCCCACAGTCTAGAAGAGGTTTTATCAAGTTTGTTTGCCATAATGTATATGACAAGGATGTCCCAACCCGTAGTATCTAGTTTCAAGTTGTTTAAGGAACGAATATGTTTCAAAATCGCGTCTAACATCTGTCGAAGATCTTTAGATGACTCTCGCGCAATTGATGGAAATTCAAACAGTGATTTTAGATGATTATGGACCAACAATTTTTGATTGTTGTATCTATTGCACACTAACTCCCATGCGATGTTGTAATTAGCAGCAGAAAATTCCAGAGATTTTATTATTTCTGCGGCTGAGGCATCTAAAGAGGAACGTAAATAATGGAATTTCTGGATTGGCCCTATTTGATTGTTATCGCTTATTAACGATTGAAAGGTATCGCGAAATTCCAACCAATGAGAATAGTTGCCATCAAATTTCGGCAATTCTATTTGTGGTAACTTAACCGATTTTTGTTGCGCCAAATCTGAACTGGTATTTGCAGAACTACAATTATTTGCAAGAGACATATTCAGCTGCTGAACTGGATTTTGCAATAATTGGCGGCCTTTGGATAATGCTTGATAATATGAATTTTCAAAACATTCTCTTTGTGTCATTTGTTCATCGAGATTATCATGCAATAGTTCTATCTGGTTCTGAACATCGTCAAATTCAATTATTAATTTTGTGTGTTTATCTAATCTTAACTGAAGTTCTGTCATTAAGGAAATGGAAATGTCAGAACTTGTTTCCACATCATTTAAAGCGTCTTCATGATCTTTTAAATAGTTGGCAAACAATGTTGCCCTTTGCTTTAGAGAAGCGCGTTTTTTTATTAATAATTTTAATTCTTCTGCCATTGCACACAAAGGAAACAAGGAACAAGAAACAATTCAAACAGGAATGGGCACTTACTTGCACGTAGATACGTTGGTTTCAGTTCGATCGTTTTTCCGGACAACTTTATGTAACCACACAAAACTCGACTTGCCGATATCGATACGATATCGATCCGGCTCGAAGGACCACAATATGTTTATACACTTTTGAAAATAACAATACTTTATTGGAAAAACCAAGAACAATTATTTGGGTGCGTCTGCACGCCGGGAGATGTACAAATACAATTTTTATCCGCTTCGTCAACACAACCGCTGATTGGCTGCCGCGGCACGCCGGTCCTGACATCTCTCGTCTCCGTGCCGAACGAGTCACCTAGTTCAAACACACCACACAGAGAGGGCGCCACTTATCCGAATCAATTTTAAATTCTTAACAATATTCTTACTTTTATAGGTGCAACTGATTTTTTTTGTATTATATAACATCATTATCAGCAGCTATATACTATTATGTTTGTATATCCTGTTCAAATCATATAAATGCTTACCGTATAAGTTAAGTTCTATAACTTCGAGAGACTTATGTCTTGCTGTAGTCATAAACAAAATAGTGAGTGATAAACTTAATACAGCATCTTAGCTGTGAGTTATATAGAAAACATTATATAAATATTTAAACATATAAAGCAGAAAGTATACTTACTAAGATCCAACAATGAGCCCTTCAACAAACGCAAATGAATTCAATTATAACAAAATGTGCAATACAGTCACTATAGAGATACTTATTATCTTGATGCATCAATGGGATAGGTACACCCCAAACACTTGTCCTTACACAGAATTTTGTAAATTAGTCGTTTATTTTGAGCAGCTTTTCCGATGTTACTTTTAAAGAATTGATTTTTTTATGTATGGAATGAATACCCTTTTCACTTTTAAATAAGATCCGTAGATGGACAACAAAAGAGACGACTCTTGAATGCAACAACAAAATTGCAAAATTTACAAATAACTAAACTTGTTATAGACATTATATGTTTCTACAAGATGTTAATTTTGGTATAGGTATTCGTTCAAGATTTTGAAATGTTTGATGAAAGCATAACTATCAGTAATCGGTTTGCTGTTACTGTGACCTTGTATAAAACCTTTTTAATCACAGATAGGCAACTAGTGTAGATAATGTGTTTTAATACACCTTTTGTAAAATTTCTGAGCTTCCTACATTCCTACGTTTGTAAACGTAACTTTCGGTAAATCGACAGAAACACAAAATTTTCAGACTTAACCAGATTCAGTTGTTATGATTCCACAAATACCAGGATTCTAAGGAATTTAAAAAGCTTTGCAAAACTAGACAATCATTATTACTGCTAATTGGATTGAATATCTTCTCGTCATCCGCATACAAGTAAACAGTACAGCGTGGACTTATACATTTAGTGATGTCATTAATTAACATACATAATGAACAGTAAACGCCCTAAATTAGACCCTTGACAAACCCCACTGCGAACAATGAATTGCGAATGATTACCTAGATAACATGGACATTAAAATATTTATCAGGTTGTTATTTATACCGAAACTTGCTAGTTTGTGCAGCAGGATATTATGATTTACCTAGCCAAATGTTTTTGTAAAATCTGTATATATAAAAATGTTGAAATCTTCTGAGTAAAACTGCATAAATTAGTACAGGTTGACCTGTTCCTAACAAAGCCGTGTTGATTATCACTATTTGTTGGTGCAATATGGTTATAACTTTTTGCTGCTACAATTTAGCAAAATTAACTTCGATTGCAACAGGTTCTGTAGTTAGTAACGTTGTCTTTGGGACCTGCCTTGTAGACAGGAAATATTTTTGTAATTTTCCAAGCACTTTTTAAGATTAAGTTGTACAAATGCATCAGCTAAACATGTTATGCAGTCTTTAATAAAGAACGTCCATCACAAAACTAGCTTTTAGTTTTTTTACTACGGTTGTAATATCTGACTAATGGGGTATAAGACACTTTTCTGGAAAAATATGTTTTGTGAAGCTAAAGGAATGCTAATGCTAATTCCAAAYTATTCCTTTCGTCTGTGGAGTTTTAATGCCCTAAAAAAATTATTGTAAATAGGCGGGAGACAGCGCCCCTTTTTAAACGCGGCCAGTACATACGTCATCAAGACGTATGTACTGGTCGAACGTTTGACAACAGAGAAAGGCAATCAGCTGACGGACATGCCCGTAACCAATGACAAATGACACCATGACAGTGAAAGACGAAAGTGCACGTGTTTGTGTTTGGTTATGTACAGTACTCGCAGATTTTGCTTTTTGTTATTTGATGTTGTGATCAATACGCGGTAAGCTGCTCGATTAGTCTTTATGCTTCCTGATGATATTTTGCCTACAAACTGAGAAATGGTATTAATACACCCAGTTTTCGACAACTCTAAAGTACCCATTAGTTTAGGTTATGTTTACATAAACATAGGATCATGTAAATAAACTTGGCAAGGACATACAATGATGCCAAGTGTGCAAAAGACAGAATACGATTGGCTGAAAAGAAGCGCGAATTCGGCAAGTCTTTGAAACCAGGACGAACAGATCCTTCAGATTTGTAATTGTTATAAACTATTCGTATGTAATTTTTTTTAAATAACTGATGGTTGTGTTAGGATAGTAGAGCAAAATTGTAAGTGATTGTCTTGTTCAGTTTCAATAGTTGTCTTATACCCCATTTATGACAAAGTCACGTTAAGGATGTTGGCATCAAACATGGGGTTGAAAACACCAACTGTATTTGCATCAATTTTGTCTCCTGTCTGTCTGTCAATTTTGTCTCCTGTCCCCTTAATGTCCATAGGCCTCGATTTTGCTATTTAGTCCAGGAAAATTCCTTTCGAGCAAATAATCAGTTCTGTAGAATCAAGCATTCAATCACCATCCAAGGATACGGCGAACCGCATCCGTTTTGAAACAGCCAAGGTTCTTAAAAAACTGAAGCATTCCCCATCCAATCTTGCCAAAGAAAATTGCTCTCAAAAATCTCAAGCCCAACTCAGGGATAATCATCCTCTCGCACGATGAAAGTAACGCGACTGCAAGATTGAAAAAGAACTTATTTCGATACTTAAGAATACAGCAGTACCTCATATGTGGAAAAAAGCTAGTTCCAAAGGAATCGAGCCCTCCTCGTCTATACGGTCTACCAAACATTAACAAAAAAGAAAATCCACTTAGGCCTACTGTAAGCACTACATACTCACCCACTTGCAACCGTCAAGTTCTTAGCGAATCTTCTGGTCAGTGTGAGTGTCACGTCCTTGTTTACAAAAGTTTTAATTCCATAATTAGTGACGATTATTCGTCAATTATTATTTCGGGACAATAAGCCTGATGTATTCAGAGTTGGTAAAAAAATGTCTCACTTCAGCGTATTTCACGTTTTTTAATGATCTGTTTTACCGATTCTCCCCATTGTCAGAAGTAGGTAGTGGTAAACATATTCATGGAAGCCTTTGAACCAATAGCTTTAGTCATCAGGCCTAAAACCTAAAATCTTGCCAACAACGGGTATAATAACTGTGAGTTACAATCTGCAATTAATTGTTATTTTTGCCCCAAATTCAAACTAACTCTCGAACCCCCAAATTATAGATCGACTGATTTACTTTGATATATATGCCGCCTTGACCTCGATTCTGAATAGGGCCGTGATAGCTCAGTGGGAGAGCGTTTGGCTGGTATTCAAAAGGTCCCGAGTTTAAATCTCGGTCAAGGCCAATACTTTTTCATTTCATCTTACGCCTGCAAAAGCCAATCAAGTATCACATATATGCTCACTTACAATGAATTCAGGCGATAATTGTCTTTCATAATGTTATCTAATTAATATATGTCAGCAAAAATTTAAAGCGTTTCTTTGAAAGTAATGTGTCTTTTGTCTTCTACTTTACTACTTCGACGTCTTTTTAATGGTCCCTTCTTATAATATCTTAGTTTCATTTTCATTTCCTACACAAAATTTTATTCAACCCTAATGGTGCCTCTTGGTCCAGTTTGTAGTGTGGTATTATTATTGTTTATTAAAATATTCCTTCTTAGTAAGAGTGTTTACCCTGCACATCAGGAATGCATTTCGTAGAGATGCGAATTACCATAATTCATTCTTCGATATGTATTTACAAACGCAAATCTTGTTTCAGAATGCACTTGTATTGGCATCTGCTATCCTCATGCCTCCTGTTAATATGGCTGTGTCCCAGTAACGCCCTTTGTCCGTCGCAGTGCCATTGCAAGCAGAGCGAAAAGGGAAAGAGGAAAGTGACGTGCTCTAAAGGCGGCATGATTGATCCGATTCCAACGTCGAACATGGATCCGGGCATGGAAGTCCTGGAAATAACCGCCCCCACCGACAGGTGGAACGTGCTCACCATCGGCTCCGTCTTCCAGAAGTTCAGGTCCCTGGAGGAGTTGCACATCACCCGCTCGACGGTGCTGCAGATCGGCATGCACGCCTTCTGGGGCGTGCCCTCGCTCAAGGTGCTCAACCTGACGTTCAACAACATAAGTGCCGTGTTCGATCATAACTTTCGCGGGCTCGCCAATCTAGTCGAGCTGAATCTGGACGACAACGTGATAAGTCGATTGCCCAGTGGAGTGTTCAAACATTTAACGGAGTTAAGGATATTGACGGTGCAAAGAAATCAGTTGAGAGAGCTAGTGCCTCGGTTGTTCTTGAAACTTACCAAGCTGCAAGTGCTCAAGTTGAGTGGTAACAATTTAGAGGAGTTAGACCCCGAAGTGTTCAAAGATATTCTGGTGAGTATGGTTGGTTCTGTAGATAAACCTATAGTAACTAACCTTAGATAGTTGCAACAATAAGAGTTCCGTTTTGACTGGTTGATAGTGAAATCCGCAATTAAGAGCCAAGACGTCAACGTGACTGTTTTTTTTTTTAGTTTTGTGTAGTGAGTAATGAACTAAAACGTACTAAGTTTCCTGACTTCATTCAGTGTGCCAATTGCAACAAAAATTCTTAATATACAAAGTATTATACAACTGGCAAAATACTTACTGAAGTAGAAGTACAATTACAAAATTGTTTATTCGTATGTGGAGTAGAAACGTATACAGCTGACATACGTGGCCTCGCTTTGACGGGTAAATTCACTGGAAAGCTTCTGCAGTAGAATGAATCAAAACGGGAAAGATACTGCATTGTGGGCTAGAAACGACCTCCAAGTAATAGGTATAGGGTCAAGGCAGTACTATTAGCAGGGAAAAGATTTTGAAACTAGCACAAGTTTCTAGATAAATGAAGACGGGGCCATCATGTCACAGTTCTATATAGATCACCAACGGGAAACCTTCAGGTGTTTATAAGCAAACTAACAAAATTATTTAGACAATAGAAGGGCATATTGATATTAATATGTACATATCAGGCCAGATAGGCCTACCATATAAAACATCACAACAAAATTTCATTTATAAGCATGTCTATGCTATGCTGTCTGCACCGTAACCAACCGCAGATAGATCTATTTCGCTTTTATTATTTTTGCTCATTAGTGCAGTTTAGACCCAGTGTAGACATTTATATTTAATTATTTAACATAATCTCCTTTAAGACACACATAAAGTAATTCTAAACTCTTGGAAAAGATCCTTTATCTTGGTCTTCAAACAGCTCCTCAAAGGCAAATATGACTTCATTATTTGTCGAAAATAAATTACCTTTCCAACGTTTTTTGAGCTTTAGAAATTAGTAGTAATCTGACTGTACTAAATCTTGAGAATAGGGCGGGTAGTCAACCAATTCAATACCAATTTTATCAAATTTTTGCAATGCAATCAACGACTTGTGGGCTGAGGCGTTATATTTCAAGTAGAGCACACCTCTGTAACATTTTTCGCAACGAATTTACAATTTACGATTCGCGTACCTAATTTAGTTAGCAACTGTAATAATAATAGCATCACTGTAATTAGGGACATCCAAGTATGCCGCATTCATTGTAATGTTTAATGAGTTTTTGTTAATTGTCCATGTTGTCAATATAAAACTTTATTAAAACTTAATGCTTGTTTCACTGGCATCTTGGAAGCCAAACCCAAGCATTGAATCAATACTTCCACATCCAATTGTCAAAATGACATTTATGTTTTTATTTTTTATACTATACGATTAGTAATCAGATTTTGAGCATTTTTTTCTCTATACGCATTTTTTCAAGACAGTCCTCGTGATATTAGAAAAAAAATAAAAATTTTTAAAATCGTTTTTTTTCTAAATAACTCGAAAATTATTAACTTAACAAAAAATTACAAGAGTGCTTTCTGATCAGAAATTTGATTTTCTATATAATACCAAAATTTAAAAAAATCGTACAAGCAGGGTCCAAAATAGGTTTTTTTGAAAATATTTCGAAAATGTCAAAATTTTGGATAAATTTTCTAAGACACTTTTTGTGGGAAATTTTATTTCCTATCTGWTGGTWTTTTCATTTTTTGAATATATTAAATATATTTGGAGATATTGAGGAAACCCCGTTTTCTTTAWGTGACGCTTTTTTGCTAATATCTTCTAAACAGTTTGCTGCACCGAAAATTTATAAGAACGATTAATACTCGCAGTTATACTACTAATCACATACTAAAACGAAAAAAAATAAAAAAATAATAATTTGTAAAAAGTGTAGTTATACCTCCCAATTTCGCCCCCTTCCCGATACCCTACTTACCCCACAAACAATAGGTCGCTTTGGGTAGTTGAGATTTATACGTTTGCCAAATTTCAAGTTCATATATTAAGTCTTTGGAAAGTTATCGTGTCCACAAACAATACCACAGACACACAGACAAGAAATTTTTTGCTCAAGTATTGTTTTTTTTTGCGTTTTCGACCATTTTAAAGCGAATGAGCAAATAAAAAATTTTTAAAATTTTTTTCGCGATACAATACTTCCCATCCGTTGGATGTGGAAGTAATTACTACTGATCACTCACCTTTAGTGTCAATCTTTAAAAGAGACTTAATTTCTATTACACCGAGATTGCAACGTTTACGCCTTCGTTTATTGTAGCATAATTTGACCTTAAATTACAAACCAGGAAAATATATGTTCATCGCAGATACTTTATCAAGAGCATTTCTTAATGACATATTTCCCAACAGTGATATTGAATTGGAACATTCTATACATGCCTTTGTTAATCACTTGCCTATGTCTGAAGCCAAAAAAGAAGAGTTTATAGGAAAGCAGCTAAAAATGATGCTGTACTGAGTACGATAATCACTTATATTTCAACACAATGGCCACTAAATAAAAATTTAACTCCCGAATTTGTCAGAATTTACCATAAATTAAGAGAAAATATTACTTTGTGTGATGGTCTTTTATTTTCAGAGCATAAAATAATTGTTCCTTCTTCTGTACGCTCAGAGATGCTTAAACTAATACATGAAGGTCATACCGGCATAGAGAAATGTAAATCCCGTGCAAGACAGATATTGTATTGGCCTAACATGTCTAAAGATATAGAACACCTTAAGTCATGCAAAATGTGAAGAAAAAATTGTAAGGAAACATTACATGCATTTCCAGTTCCCGAAAGACAATGGCAACGTGTAGGCACAGATATTTTGTCTTATGGAAACAAACCCTATTTAGTATTATACGATGCATACTCAAATTGGCTAGAACTTTTAAAATTAAAAGACGAATCTGCAAAATCAGTTACGAAACTAAAGTCAATTTTTGCAAGATATGGTTCACCAGACGATTTAATATGTGATAATATACCAAAAATGTATTATGTATTCCAAAATTTCTCAAATGAATGGAATTTCAATATATCAACTAGAAGTCCCAACTACCCTCGCTCTAATGGCCTTGCTGAAAAAGCAGTAGCGATTTGTAAGAATTTTCTAAAAAAAGCTACTTTAGGGAAAAAAGATATATACATATCGTTGCTTGAATATACAAATTCCCCACTTAAAAATGTAGGTTTTTCACCTAGCGAACTGTTTATGAATCGTTTATGTAAGACTAAGGTACCTGTTTCAGCCGAATTATTAAAGCCTAAACTACACCCTGACATACAAAAACGTCTACAAGCTAAACAGAATATTGCCAAACATTATTTTAACAGGCATGCTCGAGATTTATCACCTTTGAATGCTGAAAATAATGTAGTTGTATATGACCATATAAAAAGACATGGCAAAGTTGTTAGCCCACATGAGACTCCCAGGTCTTATGTTGTTAAAGATCAGCAACAAAATATTGTCAGAAGGATTTAAGGCATTCACTTAATATGTATAAACCTGTTACTGATAATAAGAGTCTCATGCCTGAAGAGATTGAAGCTAATATTATTCCTAGTGTTGATCTACCTAGCTCTGTACAACCAGAATTACCTACCGTTACACGATCAGGACGCGTAGTTAGAAAACCTGTTAAGTTAGATTTAAGATATGCGGAGGGATGTAATATAATAGCATCAGTGTAATTAGGGACATCCAAGTATGCCGCATTCATTGTAATGTCTAATGAGTTTTTGTTAATTGTCCATGTTGTCAATATAAAACTTTATTAAAACTTAATGCTTGTTTCATTGGCATCTTGGAAGCCAAACCCAAGCATATAATACAGCAACTCACTGTAATACGTACCCGTGACAGTACCCTTGTTCAAGAAATCTAACGGAGTAATACCGTCTTTGGCCCAGAACATTGAAGCAAGAACCTTGCAAGCTGACTTTAGTAGAAGGAACTTTTGGATCATGGAGACCCAAGATGTTTCCACTGTATAGATTGTTCTTTAGTCTCTAGGTTATAGTGATGGATTCTTCTCTCGTCCATAGTGACAATGCTATCCAAAAGGTTTAAGAAATCTTCAAAACGACGGCACATTTCTTCAAGTTCAAGCATTTCAGAATCCATTTGGATTGCTCATCTTTGACTCTGTTCTTACTTTTTTAAATTCCGCAATCAAGTTTTCAATAGTGGTATGTGAAAGACATTGATCAGCTAAGGTTTCTACCATATCAGCAAAAATTCCCGTGCCCTTTAAAAAATATTAAGATTTTCCTAATATTAATAAAAGGTGCATTTTTAACCGGATTAAAATATATTTACAAGGTGGGTAACTCTGATGCCCAATATATCTAAATGACTGTGATTACTACGAGTCGAGCGTCATCTTAAATGTAGAATGATTCATTATGGGTTCTTTATTCATAGATTGTTAAAGAGAGGTTTTTCCGCATAATTATTACGACATGAATACCTTTGAAAAATTACCTTTTTATAAAACTTCTATAATCTGAGGGTATAGATGCTATTCTAATACCAGCTAGTCAATACAAATATAGAATGAGCATTGGACCAATTTCTATGTTGCATTTCTACAGCACAAGGACATCACAACATAATGATGTCTCATTTAATTTATTTTGGTTTATATCTACCGGCCGTTCTATTTAGTGGCGACGACATTCCAATAACATTTCCTTCCGTTCGAATGCAGCGGTAGCACAAAACCAAATACATTTGCATTTCGATGCACATTCATCACTTTACTGCCGACGTTCTCAAGTTCGGCTAGAAAAACAAGAGGTGTTTTGATAAATTGGCTTCAAACTTTTTAGATCCGATGTTTTCGTTAATTAGTCCGCGAATATCGGGTTGTTTTTGTGTACGATGATTAATTATGAAGTTTTGACTTTGCTAGTGCATCTAAATCTTGTTTACTTAAAGAGTTGCCTTGATGGAAGTACGTGGTAATGAATAGTTACAGGAAACAGGTTTCAGCGAATAATATAGGGGATTATAGTTTTCTCACAGGCGTTTTGTAAAGTATAGCTTAGTAATATCAACGTAATAAAATATAAATGAAATATTTTAAATTATAAAGGAATCATCTAATAAGGTGCGACATGATATGGAGAAAGGAACTTGAAAATCTGTAGATGTAATGTTAACTTTGCAAGTCCATTACCATTTGCAAAATGAAAGCTGCTTGCACATGAATTTTATAGCTAGATCTATCACCACACAGCAGAACTGCTAATGCTTCCGCGTAAAAGCTGTACAACAACTCTGTTTGATAAAATGAAACTAGCCTTTAAAGGTGCAACCGTAAAAAATGGTTATTATTTACCGTTTCCAAAATTTGTAATTTTCATGATAAACAAAGTAACGCGACTGCCATTTTAATTTTGTATGTATAGCTCTGTTGAACTTGGGTATTAAATCTACATAAATATTCTTCAAGGTGGCTTTTAAATTGTGTCACAAAATTTAAATACCGCTTAGTGTTTTGCAACAAAAAAGCCCTCCGGTCAAAAATTTATAATGTGCGAGGTTTTCCATAAAATCGGACTTTATAGTTATTTACATGGCAAGTTCGATAAAATGATTTCTATTGGTAAGTTGAAATATTTGCGTTTGATCATGTTAATTTTGCAGCTATAATATATAAACTAACGGTCTACTATTGTTTTATAAAAATACCTGCATATTTTACGGGGTAAAGTGCATGTATTCATAAATTACTCGAAATATTTAAATGAAGATTAAACTGGTCCCGGAGGACATCTTAGTAAACTTTGATATCACCTCACTCTTCACGAAGATAACGCTGGACGATGCCTAAAGGGAGTTGAAGAAACATCTACAAGAAGATCTGGATGAAAAACTAGTCCAACTAGCATAGATCTGCCTGAAATCTGCTTTCTTCATGTTCCACGTTCCAGGAAGAATACTATGAGCAGACAGAAAGTGCTGCTATGAGGTCACCGCTTTCTCCGCTGATAGCAAATATTTATTTGGAAGCCTTCGAGGCAACTGCATTGGCATCGACACGCCTTAAACCCAAGTGCTGGTTTAGATACGTGGGCGACACATTCACCGTCTGGCCGCATTGAGAACAGAACATAAAGTAGTTTCCTGGACCATCTAAACAACATCTACAGCGGCATACCAATGGCGCCCTACCCTTCCTGGATGTGATGGTGACAAGGCAACAAAACGGCACGCTATACGAAGCCGACCCACACGGATCGCTACCTACATGCAGATTCACACCACCACCTCAAGGAGTCATCAACACGCTGATACCACGAGCGAAGCTAATCAGCGAACCAGGCCCCCAGAAGAGGAATTAGAACATTTACGTAGAGCACCACAGAAGAATGAATATCCTAAGGCACAGATTGAGAAGGCCATCAACATGCATGCACGGAGGAAGGAACCAGACGAGCACATCGCTGCAGCATACTTGCTCTGCGTCAATGGATGTACAGATCGGACGGTTGCTGAGAAGACATTAGATAAACACCATCTTCAGCGCTCCGGGAAAGATAGCTAACGCCTTTCCGAAATATTGTTCGACGACCGAGGAGCTACAAACACAAGGTGTATATCGCACCTCATGCAGCTGTGGGAAGGTTTACATGGGCCAAACCCGAAGGCACATCAGCACGAGAATCAAGGAGCACATCAGGGACACCAGAGACCGGCAATGTGACTGGTCGGCTGTAGCAGAACACCTAATGGAGACTGGCCAGATCATCAAATTCGAGGAGGCACAAATGCTGTCAAGATAAACGAGATTCTGGCCGAAATTGTAAAAGGAAGTCATCGAAATCCAGAAAAATCCGCACAATTATAATCAAGACCGAGGCTTTGAACTACATGGAATCTGGAAATCGGTGTCATGCGTAGCAAGGCCCTCGCATCAATGAACCGGACGAGTATAAATACCGGAGCGGGGTAGGACACATCAGTTTCAGAGCTACTTCTGAGGAAGACACCGACATGAGTGCCGAAACGTCAAGGTAAAATAATCTACGTGTGAAGCAGCCCGAAAAACAACATGTCATATAGGGTAGGAGTTGCGAAATTGCACTTTCTCCTTGACAGTTATATGAATATGGCATTTCAATGCAAGATTGGTATTTAGATAACTGCTACGTGAGTCCTCTTCCAAATAACGTCCATCTCCGAAGGACCACTTGAATATACGATTTTAGCTAGATTGACTAGATTGACATATGCAGAAATTCAAAGAAATTATTTTTTTTCTATTTTTATGTACAATTTGTTTTATTATGTCCAGATATCTTGAAATAGTTAGCGCGTAGAATTAATAATTAGCCAAAATCATATTTTTATGGGTCGTCCCGGCAAATTTACTCTAGTCGGCGCGTGAAGCGTGGCTACGCCGTGCATCTGTGTATGATTGCAAGCGCTAGGTCAGCAGACAGCATAGTAAGAAAGCAATAGCATAATTTTCTTATAATTAATTGATACCCTTTAGGCACTTACAGTGATTTGTTATAATTATTATTTAACTTTATATACCTATACCTATATATTTTTAATTGGGTTGTAATAAACGCCCGTTAATTTAATGCAGATTAAGAAAATACTAAATTCGCGATAAAAATAATAGAAAATGCCTCATATTTTTTATAAAATCACAATCACCCTACGAGGGTGAATGCTTTCAGCGTCCATAAATATAAGATAATATTTTGTCGGATAGATCGCTGTCTCTTGAAAACACTGACAAAAAGTTAATAGTCTGACGTTTCGATTACACCTGTAATCTATCCGACAAAATATTATTTTATATAAAATACCCTATTTGCACGCTATGTTTCGGTCGGTACTTTACTGAAATGTGCACTATAAAAATATATAATTGCTCGATAATTTACGTTCACTATTGAATTAAATTTAACATTTTACAGCAATGCATTAGAAAAAAATATAAATGCTCGATAAGTCATGTTCCCTGTTAAATTAATTTTGTGTTTTATAAAATATTATGTAAACAGTTACCAAAAATGTGTTTGCTTAGTCAATTGAATGTTTATTTTTTCTTTCTTATTTTCAATGAAAATATAGGTACCTACAGTAATGTTTAAAAGTGTTATACAGCTACTGCTTAAAAGTTGTTGGAGAGGCCATATTTATTGAAGGCAAGTATCTATTCTTTCACCATCAATTTTCCATTTAACATTTACCGAGTATTTATTATACTTTAGCGAATATTTACTAATTGAGAAAGCATTCGAATCTGGCACTGAGCATTCCTTAAATTAATCGAACATCTATTATTTATTTAACAAATATTTTTAATAATTCAGGAAACATATACATATGTTACTGCAAAATAGTAACATTTATCGAGTGTCTATTATATTTATTATTTTAACATGTATGTAAAATTTCTACCGAGCGTTCATTACATTTATCGAGCGTCTATGATATTTATCGAGTATTTGTTATTTTAACAGCGTTAAAATTTTATACCGAACATTCATTACATTTATCGAGCATCTATAATATTTATAGAGTATTTATTATTTTAACCTTTTATATTTAGGATTCATCATTGCATTTATCGAAAGTCTATTATTTTTATCGAAAATTTAGTTTTTTGTCATGTATTAGGATAAATTAACTGGAAAATGCAATATGCGTTGTAAATAAGATATCGAGCATTTAATTTGTTCACTTTTTGATTCATGTTAATAAAAGCGATGCTGCGTTTACATCGTGGGAAAACTAATGTGACATGTACACTGTACGACAATCACATCTATAGTTCTATCAAAGAGAAAGGATCCCTTCTGTTTGGTTCTACGCTGAAACCATCAAAAAGTATCTGAACTTTATACGGAGCTTTTCAGTTTTCCAGTTATTGTAAGAGCCGTCCTCCTAAATATACAATTTTAAGAAAATCTAAACATTTAACAGAATTCGTTAAATACATATGTTTATCGTGTTTATAAATTTAGTCAATCTGAAATTATTGAAAAATTTCGCACAAAAAGATGATAAAATAAGTAACTGCCAATACGCGTATAATCGCTTACTGCTCTCTCCCGGACTTTTGAATACATACTTCGGATAGGATTCGATATAGACCGGCTGTCCTCTCCAGTGCGTTGCAGGTGCGCGCATAACGTTGAAATAACGAGTCAGGTACAGAGTTGCTAGATTATGCTATTTGAAGCCAATTGGGCTATCTTTTTAGCTTATGGCGATATGAAAATTGACCGAAGTTGCAAGTCGCCAGTTTGGGCTACTTTTAGAACATGCACAATCCATGATAGCGGCATTGGGAAGAAAAAAATTACAGACGATTAGAACAGGTTAATATGCTTAACCTGACGATTTCTTCGGATTGTTGTAGAATTGGCGCCTTTGAGTGGAGTTACTTAGACTACAAACCAATCTACAATCGTTTAACCTCAAATTAAGATATCGTTTTGCGATTTTGTTTTTATTAATCATCAGTTCTCTCCCTCGACAGAAAAACATGTTAAATTACTATTTGGTACGTTCGTGCAAACGCTTTTCGGTTTTTAAATCATGTTGTTTTGTTCTTTCTGCATTTAATACTTTCACCACATATTATAAGTTTGGTTATATATAATTCATAGCGTTCGATATCAACTTGATTTGAATACACTTGGCGGTAAATATCCCAAGTGTATTGCTTCTTGCGAAAACTACAAAGTGTGTGCAATCTAATATAAGCTTGGTTATTACCTAATTAGTTAAAAGCTATCTGAGCTACTTTACAGTGAGGACTGGCTACCGTGTGCTCATCATGATCCGGCAACTCTAATCAGTTAGGTGTTAGGTAGAAGGCTGGCAAGTTCGAGGTTTGTTTTGGTGGTGTGAAAGGGTGAGATATGTAATTTATTGCCATTGCGGAAGCAAAACAGGAAGTGATAAAACAAAAAGGGTATGTCGTGGAATATATTTTAAAACGATGTTTTTCTAAATTTTTATGTGATGCTAAGATTTTTATTAAAAGTTTGCTTCGTCTTTCTCCCACATTGCTAAAGTTAGTACAGAGTAGTTCAATAAGTAGTTCGAATAGAGGATTTTTTGCATTATGGTTTGAAAAATGCGATTAGTTCACAAGAAGTGAAATTAAAAACAAACTGTTTTGCTGAACATGTTTACTTTTTGCTGGAGCGAGTAATTTATAAATAAATAATCAATTCAGTTTTCTTCGTATGTTGCGTCATTTCATTAATTATGATGGAGGTTAGTGAGATATACAGACCACATATGTTTTATTCAACACTTTATTATTGATCGACGTTTCGCCACATCATACGGCTTTTTCAAGGCAACTAATGGTGTGTGGTGTGGGAATCACTTTTTCCTCACGGTAATATGCACAACGAATTCACATTATTTTCCTTGAAAAAGCCGCAAAGTGTTGAATTATGTGGTCTGTCATATCTCAACAAACTCCCTCATAATTAATAAAAACTAGAATGAATCAAAGTTTTTACAGTCGACCCAGTAGATATTGTCACGAGCCACCACTGCATACACATCTCAAAATGTTTTATTATTATTATTATTATTATTATATCTTTACATAGGTACTTGATAAAATTATATAACACACAGTTAATTCATTAAACATTACACAATTGGAGCTTCAAAGGTTCTCTACCCTTAGTGAAGAAATTGCACCCGAGAATACCATTTTAGCCACAGAGCCTCTTGGTTCTGCTTTAATCTAAGACATCCTTTTGCGGCATAAACGCTGCTGTTTTTAAAATGAGCTCCGTAGCAATAATTTTCCTCGGTCCCAGGAAATAAAGTAGATCCACTAATTTATTTTTAAGGATGACCGGGGCAATTACCCCGAGCAACCATTACAAAGCACTTGAAAAACAGAACGGCGCGACCGCATAATATTCCACTTAATCTTTATTTTCTTTGCAGGAATTGCGTGTCCTGGAATGCAGATCGTGCGCTCTGCAGAGGATCAACACACAAATATACCACTTGCTGCCTTACTTATCGCATCTAGACCTGGGCAACAACCGCATACAGTTCCTCACCGACGACGAATTCATCGATTTGAAGCGGTTGCACTCGCTGTGGCTAGATGGTAATCAACTGCCAGTAGTATTGGAACGCACATTCGTCAACCAACAGCAGCTGCACAAACTGTGCCTGGCCAGGAACAGGCTCGCCAAGATAACCAACGCTGCCTTCTTGAACCTCACATCTCTAGTCGAGCTGGACATAGGGTACAACAAACTGTCAAGCCTGGAGGCGGAATCCATGCAGCCGATAGCGGAATCCGTTCAGAAGCTCATATTCAGCGGCAACCGATTCCCGATTTCCGTGATAAAAATCGCCGTGCAGGTGGTGCATCGCGTGGTTCACCTCGAAATCGCGGACATGGGGATCTCGGAGGTTCCCTCGGGGTTTCTGCCGGATCGAGTGAAACATCTGAACGTGTCCGGCAATAATTTAAGCTCGCTGCAGGCTCTGCCGCAGCAACTTGTTGAGCTGGACATATCCAGAAATAAATTCCGGGGATTGGAGGAACGGGTCATCCTCCGAATGGAACGGCTCAAGAAAGTGCACCATTGGGGGAACCCCTGGACTTGCGACTTGTGCCACATGGGCTCGATGGTATCGCGCGTAAATCATTCTAAGCTGTTCCACGACGTCACCTGTGCCTCACCCCCGTTCCTCAAGGGCCGCCTGCTGGACTCGATGGACTTGGAGGAACTAAGTTCTTGCGATGGTGAAAGCAGTGACGATTTCGTTTCGTTTCTAAGCGATCACCTCGGTGTAGTGATAGGAAGCGCGTGTCTGTTCGTGTTCCTGGCGTTTTGCGTGGCTTTCGTAATCTGTTCGTGCTTGAGGCGGAGGACAGCCAACGTGCGAAAGAGGCAGAAGCGCGTTGCCGAAACCGAAGCGACCTTGGAGAACACTAGTGCCATGTTTTCGGGTAAAAGTGAGATAAGCTTCAAGTTCGGACTCGACTTGACGGAGCGCAGGGTGTCGGTGTCGACAATCGACGATATCAAGAGGGAAACGCAGCTGCACAACCTTCCCAACGGCACGGGTATCTGAAATTTGTGATCAGCCGCGAAGGGCCGACGTGATATGCGAGATTTTGTTGACGGGGGTCGCGCGGGACATCCGTTAACTGAGAATTCGTGTTGAGAGGGCGGTAGCATGAAAGGGTAACTGCCCGTGTCATCGTGTAAACATATCGAGTTACTAAGCGATTACTAAATGGTCAGTCGGTTATTGGCGCTGGTATACGCGAGGAAGAAGTTTCGCAGATGAAAACGTTTGTCTTATTTGAAGTTAATAAGTCTTAAAAAGACCCTATCAAGGAAATTTATTTATTCCATCTTGAAGATAATTTAAATGTGAGAAATGATGAATGTGAGCTCTTGTTAGATTAAAAAAGAAAACTAAATTGAAGTGAATCATCCCCAAACAAATAAGGAAAGTTCACAAGTTCAAAATTAGTAGCAAACAAAATTGAAATAAATTGAAAGCACTTAAACGTTGACTTGACATAACAATTTTTGATTCTTTACTGGGTTAGCAGTTCATCCAGATTGAATTGAATCCTTGGTCCATAAACAGATATTTATTTCATAGTGTCCCTTATTATCGACAATATAGGCTTGTAAATCACACACATTAAATTGGTTTAGTGCAGTACTTTACCTGATTGTTTATAAAATTCTGTCACAAGTTCAACACAAATTTTAGACCAATTTAATGAAATTTGAATGTAATAGAGAAAAACTTTAACAATAAGTATAAGTTCATACAACATTTGCTGACATTAGTAACAAAGTTGCAATTAGTAATATTTATTTAAGTATGACAATTCTATCGCTCGTCAACGCTGGTAAATTCTTGGTGCAGCACCTACAATTATTACATATTATCTTAAAATATTTTGTTTTATTTTCAATTATGATTCTTCAACATATTTTTCAGCAACTGTATTCCTTTTCCAGCCTCCATGTCATGTTAATACTGAAATATCGGCCATACATTAGGCAACGTGTTGTTGACGTTCTCCCAAAGCAGTGGCCTGTGTACTTATTACTTATTTTTTAGATATTACTTCAACAGTAAAGTTTTATGTATTAGCTTTTCCACAACCTACAGAAGTGCTTTTTTTCGGGAAGATGTGCAGGTCGCGATGTTTTCTTGTGGCTATCAGTCGCCGCAAAACCGATCCAACATACGTTTTTGATTGACGATATGAACCACTAATTGACATCCGGTACTTTCTGCGTCATTCCCAGATAAATTATATAGGTAATTCTTCTCTTCTACATCATTAGCATACTCCTAGCAATGTCATTTCCTTTACAAGCAATGCCTTGTCTAGTTAGCAGCTTTGACTGATCCGAATGATAATCTACACACCACGTTTTTTTAAACTAACTGCTTAAAAACGTGATATGTCGATATTTAGTGATTTGCGATGAATACTAACTTAAGCATACTTGGACCATAATGTGGCACTGATACTTCTGAATGAAATGTAATGTTAAGGGAAACGTCCCTGAAAGGAAAATCAATTTAAACCAATGGCTTCTCACATCTTTGTGGTGACTTGATAAGAATAGGTTTAAGTTCATCTTTCACGCTTTTCTCCAAAATCTCGCTTAAGCCGGCCATATAGTATTTTCAATGTTAACTTTCAATGAAAATAATATGGCTGCCTTTATTAATATCACTTTTGACTTAACTATTTTCGCTTTTTGTATTTCTGTTTCAAAATATCTTGACTATTATGATCTAATCGCGTGTTTAAGATTCTAATTCTGATTTTACTTAAAATCGTGGACAATATGAAATAAAATATTGCGAAATACATGTTTGAGAAGTGCTATTTCAGTATTTAGCTGGATATCTACTTGAAATATAGTATTATTTGCCGGACTTATAACGTGTAACTTTTTAAGTATACCTAATCCATTTGTCATGACAACGATAAGGCAATGTAAAGAAATTTGATATCTTTGAGGTGACTTTGCTTGGCATTCCTATAATTATTTCAACAACCACTTTAAATGAGAATGAAACACACTATTTTTCTCCAATCGTACAGAGTTACGTTTAGAATAATCGAAAACATTGATAAATTCTAGACTCAAAAATAGGTGGCTAAACCGAGCTTTAGTTTTGTTTACAAATTTATACTGTGCTTGTTTGTAAAAAAGTATGCGCATTTTGTAACATGGCAATTTTTTCCTATCAGAAAATCCTTAATATTAGTTTTATAAGTGACATAAAATGCGAAAAAGCGAAAAAAGTGCAGGCCCGGCAATTTTATCCAATATTTGTACTTAATAAGTACCTAGAACGGCACAATCCACGATCCTCCAGTTGTGCTAACAGTTCATGCATAGTAAAATGCAATATCAATCTATCCTAAGCAACGTCTTGTGATTAGTAACCAGCAACTAAAAATCGCATCTCGCTTGAAAACTTGACCCACATAGTCCTGCCTAGAGCGATGCCATGTAGCCATCAATAATTCCTGAGCATCTGAACACTAAATTAGTTAATGTGATTCGTATTGACCGACCCAGCGTATGCCAGCGCCACGGACCATAAAACGACGGCATTCGAACAAAATTGCATTCATATCAGAAATCGATGAACGGATGAAATGATAGTGAAGACTAGTGCCTATATTTTTTCGCCATATGCATAAAGATGTATACCGAGAGTTTGTTTGCACGGAACAAGTTAATAATTTGTTTGTTTGTTTTTTAGGGACCAGCTACCGATCGCTCGACTGTTCGTTTGAAGTTTTGTTTGTTGGTTTATGCGTTGAATGAATTGTTTTCATAAATATTTATACTGGATGTTTGCTCTGTATTGTTATAAATTTTTATTAAAACGCGATAAATAATGCCTCCTGTTTTGACTGAACTACCTATTCCTGCGGTGTATCTTATAAACAACAAACACAAGCTCGTAAACAAGCACAAAAGCTCCCAGTGTATTAATTACGGCATCAGACTGTTTTATAAATTAGACACATCTTTTGTGTAATTATTCCATCCATTTAAATTGAAACAAGAACAAACAAACAAATAAAAAACACAGCTCAAGGAATCCAAAGATGCAAGAATTACCTTACAGCAATTTAATTTGTTGTTTTTAAAAACCGGATAGGAATCGGTACTTAATACTGTGAGGACGTGATATATATGTATAACTTATAAACATGAAATGAAAAATATCGCGTTCATAGATAGCGGTTTTATTGAGTTACACAGTGATCAGATTTTTGCGGCGAATATTTATGTTGTTAATATCAATAGGCAGACAACTGACTCATAATAAAATAATTCCCAATAAATTTTGTGGGCTCTTAGGGCTTGACAATTCTTCACCTACTTCATCTACTACTGCCTGAGACATCGCGCATCGATTTAAATTTCAAATTGAGAAACCTTAAAAACGAAATCTAACATACATGTGCGCTCTACTAAGGATATTACTTCCTATGAATAACATTTTTTGGATTTGCCGCCTCCAGGTTATTTTTTTTCAAATTATAATCATACGCCATCTTCAGTAAAATTTCAGTTATTTAATAATTCCTATTATAAAATAACATAGTTTCTGTATTTTTTTCTAGGTAACATTTACACATCTATCTTGGCTCCATAACACAGCCATTGGAAGAATACTTTTGCGGTTTTCAAGTGTAGGGATGAGGATTTTGGAACCCACTTTTTTAAGTTGAAAGCGCGCATTAGTGCTTTAAGCATTAAATTGACTTTTATGCGCATTAGATTAGAAATATCGCATGAATTTCACGTTTCTTATATAATGTTACTCAGCACAGATAAACACAATTGTAAACGACTAAATTAAGGACTTAACAATTAATAATCGTAGAATATAGAAACCATGAAAGCTTCATTTACCCTAACTTACGAAAAAGCTAGTGATACAGTTATAACCATATTATCAATTGAGAAAATACTTGAAATACGCCTTATCTAATAGCAAAAACCACTTATCTACCCCTTTGTTTCAGAGTTTATAAAAAATTTTCAATACTTCAAATGTGTTCAAAAGCGTGAAACATGTAAACCAAGCAACATTTAGTTTTTACACCAAATTCGCTGCAGTTTATGTTGATCGTAAATGAGAATGCTCCATTTACTTTACGTGGACAGCCAAAAACTAATGGAAGTTCATTTGGCGTGTCCCAGGTGAGTATCCTTTTCAGAAATATAATTTATTTTTTATAAAATACCAGGCGCGATGATTATTGTTTTAGACGGTCCGGGATAGACTCGCATTCCTAATGATAATTTTGGTATAATGTGTGCAGTAATTGACATCAGAAATCAAGAACGTGGAAGAAATATAGATAACATGCTTTTTTCAATTGCTGTCTAGCAGCCTCCGTTTTAATAATTTCACATAGCCTGTTTCGCATTCTAAAACGAAAGAAAAATAAACAATAACAAGAATTAAATGCTTCATAAAATAATCTGGTAAGTAAAAAAATATATAGGTTAATAGAAACCTATTTCTAACCTGATTACTTTTTGACGTTTTTAAAAACCAATCAAAATATTCAATTTCGGTCAATTATGTCCTTTTCAACGAATCCAAACACTATTATAGTGGAAATTTTCACAAGAGCAAATTCTTGCTGTAACAATGTTCTAAGAAGTAGAGACCTGTAAGACAAGCAATATTAGTAACAATGTTCTAAGAAGTAGAGACCTGTAAGACAAGCAATATTAGTATACTTAATTATCAACAGTTATCTCTCGCATGCAGATTTTCAAGTTTTCTTACTAAGTTTTTTTGCGCGGACAGCACTGACCGAAAGACAGAGCTTGGCCAGCCGCGTGTATAGGCAGATGTTTTAATTCAACTATAACAAAAGTTCCTAACGTTAACGCCAATAATTTACTTTGTGCCAGCGTCTCCAATCACGTAAGTGTCTGAAGGGTTGTTTTAGCGAAATTTGTAATTCGTTACTTGCAGAATATATCGTAACTAGCTAAGCATTTATCTTTTCGACCCATTACGTTACCTAAAAAGAGAAACCCTCGAAAAGAGATGAGTTAAAGGTTTTCTCTAAAGATAGTTTTCACAAAGACGCCCTTTGGCGCTTGCAGGGTTTTTCTTTTATACCGAGGAGCAATTACCTGGACGTTACTGGTATTTGTGCCTATTGCTGGAGTAATAATAAAACACAACAACGGGCAAGGGACTGGAGGTCAGCGCAGTAGCACCGGTCAGAGCGAGAATTATCCCGGAACCAACCTTGAAGGGCACCGTCTAACAGGCCAGATATTTTCTTTGCATATACTTAATTAAGTTTACGTTTCATATATTAATAAAAAAGTCACTGTCCAATTTATTTTAAATGTGAACCAAATAGTACTATTTCGGGCCAAGTTCTTGTAACTATATTTTTTTGCCAATATATATACAGTTAAAATAGTCATCAATTGCTTAATTTCACATAACGTTTGGTTTCGCAMTTTTACCAAGCGCGGTGTTTTACAACTGCGTGGCGTCCTTAAATTCATTTATTTTATTTAACTTAAAACGACCCACGGCCCGTGCCCGACTAATAAAGAGCAGCCGATCAAAAGTAGCTGTACGAGAGGTTACATTGCTCGAATAATTTAAGGTAAGTTTGCCATAGCAACAAAAATTGTTGGTTTGACGTCATCAAACTCTACTAAAAACTTGTGGAACAGGATTTAATACGTCTTCACTCGATAAATAATGTTTCTGGTTGTTACCTCAAAAAAAAATTTATCTGAATACCACACGACACGAGAGTGAGAATAAATTAGAAAATAATTCTCCAGAACTTTTATTCTCGAACTTTGCCATTTGGCAGTACCCACACGAGCGTATAGTTCTGTTCTGTAGAATTATTTTCCATTTATTCTCACTTTGTGATATTATAACTGACAACTAAACTGGTTTTTTTAGATTTCCACTGTCCGTGGTAAAGTCACAGAAACATTTTTTGGGACGAAGTTATATTCATCTAGCGCAATCGCAAACAGTAATATTTCTGACATCTACGTTATAGGTGAATCAAATAAAACTATTATGAATCAAACAAGTGCAACATAAGAGCAAAAATCATCCAGGTTTGATAGCAAAATAATTATGGACCTTTTATCTAACAGTCAACAGCACAGTGTAAAGAAATACTTAAGTTATGCACCTCTTCATTGAAACAGAGGTATTCTTAGTATGCCCCATTTCTCCAGCTGGCAGATATGAGCTTGTTATACTGTTAAACCTATTGCTGTCATCGATTCTTTGCTTCGCTTGTCTCAACGTGAACCATCTTCAGATTGAACGAATTAAAATTTTCTCAGCACTATCCACTATGCACTATGCAGCATTATAGCAATTATACGTCTTTCCGGAGTTCTTTCTAGATCCGCGGCGAGTAAGTATAAATCAAAGCATTGCTCCCATTTCTTCCATTCGKCTGCATAGTTCTGCTTGGAGCTAATTATTCCGATTCCGTATACTACTAAAAGTTGCCACAGTCTTTGGCACGTGTTCTWTCGACATGCTAACGGTTTCTTCTCTGCATTTGGAATGTTTACGACTCTTCTTAGTTTTCTTTGTTTCTGACACTAATTATATAACGCCTGACACCACGTTTTAGTAACGAATACGACTTATGGCTTATGGTATCTATATACATATATACAAGTTTGATGCGCCATCTGCAACGGTCAATATATTTAAATGACACCTTTTGATACTGCTTAACCCGTGGACTTCAGATAGCACCACCACACAAAGAAAGCAGGCAATACCTATCACAAACAAAGCCGCTCCCTTGTCATTTCTTTCAGGAGCAGAGGGCCCTCCATTGACAAATGCCAGCTCGTATTATTTCCAGCATTTCACACCGGGAACCACATCCCACACAAGCGCCCCATCCCTTACTGCAATTTAGGATATGCCTGCTTTCCTAATGGACGTGTTTACACATACTTAGTAACTGACAGCGCTATAAATTCTCCCAGGATATGATTAAGGTCCTCGTCGGAACGAAGCAGTCCAGATATCGTGCCGTACTCCCAGGCACTCCCATCCGGTTCCGTTATTTAAGTGGAAGTTAAAAATCGGCCCGCCGAGGAACTTCTTCCTACGCACGATCGCCATTTATCACAAACTGGGAATATATACACCACGTTCGAAGTGTATTCATCAGCCGAAAACGGCCCCCGGAATTTTCCATTTCCGGGGCGTGTGTTTACCGCAATTCAGGTCAGTTGTCTCGATGTGACTGGGGTGGTGAGGCCAGTTTTTGGATGACGCCATGGCTGGGTTTAAGGCAGCAAATGCTTACGATTTTTATCGGCGGACCAAATAGTGCATTTCGTCTTTTCTACAGCAGACAGGGTTCTGTTTTGATGTTATTCCAAAATTTTCCTCTCTTGCTTTAAAAGCAGATGTAAACTTAGGTAGCAATACAGTTCATGTGGCTGCAAAGCACTTATTACGTCAACAAATTGCAATAGCCTAGGAATATGCCTGCGATTTGTTCTAAAAAATCCATATCGGTTTCATTAAAGTTGTTATTTTTCCAAACTTAAAACATGGTCGCTGTTCAAGACACTTTGGGGGTTGAAAGTGTAAAAAGTTCAGACAAGTGCACGCTGAAACAGATACGTCAAGATACTGGTGGAGCTGTGGAACCACTAGCGTCATCAGTTCAGACCTCAGTCAGTCCCGAACACTAACTGGGGCCATTCCCGGACTATATGGAGAGTTCGCGATTTTGTCGAGTCTATAATATGAAAATGTAGCTTGCTCAATTTTGTGCATGATTGATTGTGGTGTAGCATCTGGTTGGTTTAAAAACCTTTTTCTAGCCTCAACAAACCCAAAATTTAGTTTCTGTCACTTTTTTTGGGTATATGATTACAGTAGAAAGAAAGGACACTCTCGCTATGCTGTTCAACATACAAAGCCAGTTTCGTGGATCAGTTTATTCCAAGAATCGATCTGAATATACAGAAATGTAAATTGAAGTTCCTGTTGGTAGTATTCTCCTTGTCCACAATATTTACTGAAATTAGCATCAGAAAACCGATAGGTCTTCTTTAATCTGAGTCCTAAACTATATCAGTGCCAAGATTGCAAAAACAGGTTCGCTACCACGGCGTGACCTAAAAGTACAAATATTGTTAAAAAACGATTTGAGCATAGCAAATGAATGATAAATGACTTTTAATTCTATTATAATTTCTATGCTGAGCACATCTACAAGTGAGAAAAAAGTATACGTACTAATGGTCCCTATTAATTTTCATTTTAGTAGACAAACCCGTCAGCAGGGATAGACTCATATTGTGGGTTATCTTTTTGTATCTAGAGCAGCAAGAATGTTAAATCGCTCTTCATTCTACAAGCATGCACTTTGTAGAATGTTGGACTTTCAAAGTAAACTGTTTACCTTCCCCAGGAATTGTAATATATTTTATAGTTTACTATTAACGCTTGGGTTATGTGCCAAAGATACTAATCAATTTTGTAGCGTAGCGAGATATGATAAAATAGGCTCTCCGCTCATTAGTTCAATTGAACATTYTAATATTACATCAAGTTATAATTTGTTACTGTTAAAACCCATTAAAATGCGATGTCAGGGGATCTATTAAGATCCAGCTACAAAATAACACTTAGATTTGTAATGCGAAAGTTTTTTTATTTATAGACTTGAAAGTGTAGCGAAAATTAACCTTTTTCGGTTATTAGGACTCGAGCACCTTCAAAATCATACTTACGATCAAAAGCATTTTCTGCCAATGCTGAATAATTGGTAAATATCTAACATCCCTTTTGTGCTCAGCAATTCTGCTGCCTACCGGTTTGGCTAATGCAAACACCTTCACATTTATTACACTATATACTATGTATATACCAGGTTAGAGCGGAACAAGGCAGGTGCTATATTTTTGATATGTGGGAAACGTCTGGACATATTAACACAGTAATATGCAAATTTCCAAATAAAGTTTATTTCGAGGTTCCTTTAAGATTTTACTCAGTTCCCACTGAGTTCCTTGGTTTATGGGAGACAACAATATCCCTGAATACCCCAAATGCTGATCGAAGAACAGAAATAAATAAGAATGGCCTCTGTTATTAAATTTCATTGAATACAGTCACTAAATATATTATAGTATCGCAATAGACGGTCATTTTAGGACAAAATATTGGCGAGATCTCACCTTAAAGATTAGAGAACTGTCAGATATCAGGCTCTGATCACACATTATATGCAGAATAGAATAGATTCAGCCGATATTTTAATGAACCGATTCACACCGTGAACCCGGATTCTGAGTACATTGGAATGTATGGCACAATCCCACTATGAACGTTCAGCAAACAACCTAAAAAAAGCTCCAGATAAAAAAAATATGTGATTTGAACCCCATATACAATCAGATAATACTCTTACCTGCCCAGTTTGCGTGGTTGTTTGGCAAATGGAAAGACAAGGCATGAAAGATGCCAGGTTGGCATTCTTTTTATAGAGAACATAACTAAGAGCACGACATATGGCAAAGCATAGTTACTCTGATACTGGAGGGGGAGGGGGGGAGGTTTTTTTTTGAACGCGGAATGGCCGTGAGAAGCATTTTATTATATTCCTTAAACCCATTACAAGGTAATTTWTTGWACTAATTTTGTGGTATGAATGAAGGTGCAGATGACATGTCTTTACGGGGTGTTCACTCTAACAGTACAATAACTAACTTTTTTGTTTGAAAAAAAAACAATTGAACATCATGTGTTAAAGATATTGACTACAAATTTGTTATTTTAAATAGAATGACCCAATTTTTATAGCGCACTCAATTAAGCGCGTCTAATTAAACAAAAAGTACTAAGGTACCACTACCCTAGTCATTTGTTTTTTAGATATTTCAGGTAATATTAATTGTATTCACCAAACAGTCTACAATAGCTAACTTTTTTATTTGAAATCGTAGTATAGTGGTTTAAATGGGAAAGTTGCTTCATTTTTCGAGAAGAAATTGATAGTGTTTACAAAAAAAACAATTGAACATCATTCTAAAAAAGTTAGCTATTGCAGACTGTTAGCGTGAACACCCTGTATATACCAATGTAAAATGAAAACGTTGTCGTCATTTCTGATGAGCTTAGTATCCAAGAAAAAACCCTTATATTAACTTTCCTTTTAAATGTTAATTAAATATTAGTGATGCAAGAATTGAAAACTAAGAACATTATCAATACTGTTAGGTGGATTTGTCAGTATCAGGTCTATAACACAAAATTCTTGATAAACGTTAGCTGAAAAAGCACMCGAAGTAGATCTTCGAGAATACGTAAAATGCTAACATAGGAAAAGCTTTGCCTCGTTTAGGTGGCCCAAACTGCTGATTATAGATGACATTGTTAAATGAGAGCATATATATTTCCTGTCATTTTGCCTCAATACTCCTTCCATATAGCTTTAAGAGAACGTTGCAAACAACGAAACCACTTATGATGACATTATTGTCTGTACCTACCTAATAATTGAAAGTTAATAACAATTTTGGAAAGAATCCCGAACAAAGTATGATGAATTATTCGCATACTCATAAGCTTGGTTAAAATATCAGTTATCAGTTTTGATGTTAGTGCAGTGGATGTTCAAGGAGATAATTTTATACTAAGAATCTATATCCTCCAGTAAAGAAATAGAGGAACACGCTATTAAGAGCTAATCTCTTGAACCAAAATCTTCATAATTACGATCAAACTTACCAAACTGCAGCTTCACAAGCAGCTGCACATCCATGTGGATTTCGAAATAATAACGCCAGAGCACCGCTTGAGCGCCTCTCACTGTACCGACTTCATTTGCATGCTAATAAGTTACTTCCACTGAAGTTGACAGCAGTTCTGGGCGTTAGCCTGGCAAGATACTTCACTTTCCAACGATTACCACAATATAAGGGCATCGTTAAGTTGAATATATTACCTTGTTAATTATACCATTAAAACTTTTTAATACTCGTCGGATGGTGCATTCTTTATGAGTGCTCCGCGCAACGGCCGGCGCGTTTACAGATTGGAGTTGCGCTCTCGCAATAGGCGCTTTGTAAGTCGAACTGAGAAGTAAAGTAAATGGATCAGTTTTCAAAGTTTTATAAATGCTTTTAGTTTTTCGCGCAACGCTACTGGTGGAGGCATTTATGGTTTGGAGTTGGAGGTTGTCGTAGTGTTCATTATATTTTCGTATATACTTGGACTGATTCAAGGACTGAAAATCAGTTCCTGAGTTGTTCGCTTGGTTTAACCATCAGTTTTTTGGCTGACTTTTTGCAAGATATCTTCTATTTCTAGGAATCTTTTGCGTCTTTTTGCTGGTTGATATACTTCATTGTCTTCTATTGTGCTTTCTATATCCACTGATGTTTGATTTGCTGCTCCTGCGAGGCTGGCTAATGCCTTCAGAGTGCCATTCCGAGTTGAAATTTTTTCTATGCTTATTTTGTAATTGTATTAAAGGAAATACGAAAATAACACCTAACGATATAGGTAACCATTAGGCTAACTGTTTTTAACAATATTATAAACGACAAAATATTTTAAACTGCAAAATTAACTATTTTTCTCTCAAAAACTGATAGGACGTACCTCTGACGGACGAGAACTGGTGTTTTCAACGCATGATATTACGATTAGTCTTAGTATCATGTTTTCAACGTGGTATGGACGTTAGTGATGTTTTGTTAACTTTTGCGCTCATCAGATTATTACATAAATAGTTTTTAAAATTACTACTTTTGGTAATTTGTGTATTTTGTCTGGTAGACTAAAATGTCAAAGATGTTTGATGAAAGAATGTGCGGTGTTATGCCAGTGCATAATGTGCGGTAGAGACGAATTCAGAATTCATGCTCATCCCAATACAATGTAGAAGCACACCATGGGTTACTATTAGGGTGAATAACGAAGTTTATTGTATTCTCCGTAAGGTAGCGAAGAACAAACAAAGCGCACTGCAGCACGATAAATCCATCTGATTAAATCTTGGTATGTAAACTTTTCAGGGCATTGTTTCTTGGAATCTTGAACCCTTAGATGCAGTAAAATAATAACATCCGCAAATATTTGGTTGTTACTTTGTAGGCAGTTTGGAACTAATACGGCAAATACAGGACTAGACGCTTTCAGTAAGTTTTACCCAATAACATCTACGATGAATAAGAAATGCCAGAAACATTTATATTATAATTTTGGAACTAATTTTCACAGTTTTATATGCAGCCGACTTTTTAAATCATATTGATTTCAAATAACACTAATGTTAACTGGTATTAACTGGTAAAAAACAATTTTTTTGTATAAAATCTCGTCATGGTTCTGATAAATTGCGAAAAACTGTTCATAAAATTACATGTCACGCATAAGTAAGTTAAAAGTGCATGTCTATGCTATGCCGTCTGCACTGTAACCAACTACATATAGATCTGTTTTAATGTCATTACAGCTCATCAGTGTAGCTTAGGTCTAATGAAGACAGCATGAKACAGAACTGGTTTTGCCTATATACCAAGGGCTTGGTATAAGTAAGTTGTCAATATAGTGTAAGCACGCATAGCTTGAAAATTTGTTTCCTGTTTTCGTTATAAGGATTAAAGCTTTCAGGTTCGGAACTAGTAACATAATAAACTTCCTGGATCACATATCACAAACACATGTCAAAATAAAATTTTGTGTGCTTTTTAGTGTGTTGTCCATAACGAACAAATTACTGCATGATTTTTTAATTTCAACATTTAGCTGCTGAAATTAACGTCCTAATAGTCAGCAAGTGTTTTGTGCAAAACAACCCCGACAAAGCTGAAATAATTGCAATATAAAATGTAAACAATTCTACATGACTGAAATCGTGGCAGGGGCGTCGACATCACGTTCGGCGTTCGGTTTTCAAGCGCCAGCCGGGATCTGTCACTCTGACACATCGTGCATTGACTATTTTAATGTTATTTGGGTATTTTGCCGCAGATTAGTGTGTGTACAGTTTTTTCTCTCATTTGAATGCTGTGCACCATTTTTCTAGATATCTTCCAATTTGGGCACAACGAGATAAATTTGGTTTGGAACGCAAAACCACATATTTTTACACATCGCTAACCACACACATTTTTTTTGTATTTTCCGCTTTCAGAAAAATGTTCGGCAATCATATTTAACTACTAACCCTCACAAAGAAACAACTCCACGAAAACGGCGTACATAGATGGTAGATGCATCAGACGATTCGCATGAGATCACAAACGCGCGATAATCTAGAATGAAACATGCTGTCACACGTCGATTTTAGGGGACGTGATTAAATTAAATTTTCAATTTCAATTTAATTTGAAACGATAATTTGTTTCTATAGCTGTATTTTTGAAGTATAGCTTATATACAGGGTGTCCTCGAAATACACCGACAACGTTTGACAGGTGACAGAAAATGCAATTTTAAAAACGTTTTTCCAACAAAAATCTCCGAAAACGCTTTGCTTTTGATATGTAGGGTGTTGAAATTGATTTTTAAAAAATGATTTTTTCAGGACTATTTCTGAATTATAAAAGATATCAATTTCAAATTGGGTGGGCATCATAACGGCATAAGGTGCAATAAAAAAAGTAATCGGGAAGTTTCTAAAGCACCAGTGGCGTGCGCTGGGGTAATTCCCCGCCCTCCTTTTTAATATAACTTTTGGGTCTGCGGATTTTTTGACAAAACTAATACATTTTTGTATTCCCTAATCAATTCTGAATAAAACATGTCCCTTTAAAATTTGCCGAAAAACCACTCATTCGTTATTTTGATTGTAAAACACTATACACTGCTATTATTTTTTGAAATAAAAAAAATATTGAAACTGACAAACTTAAAAAGGAATGGAAAACGCAATTTTAAAACCTTTTTTTCGAATAAAAAATTTCCGAAAGCGCTTTGTTTTTAATATTGGGTGTTGAAGTTGAATTTAAAGAATGATCCTTTAAAGTTCAATTGCAACACCCTGTATATAAAAGACAAAGCGTTTTCGGAAAAAAATTATTTGTAAAAATGTCGTTTTCCATTACTTTTCAAGTTTGTCAGTTTCAATAAAAATTATCTTGTTTTCAAACAATAATAGCGGTGTAGTATTTTTCAATAAAAATCAATTTTTAAGGACGAATGAGTCGTTTTGCGGCAAATTTCAAAGAGACGTGTTTTATTTAGAATTAATTAGAGAATACAAAACTATAAGTTTTGTCTAAAAATCCGCAGACCTAGAAGCAACATTAAAGGGGGGTTGTGTATTACCACAGCGCACGTTACTCTTTTTATTGTACCTTATGCCGTTATGATTCCCACCAAATTTGATTTTAATCTTTTACCTATAATTCAGGGATTGCCTTGAAAAATCAATTTTTAAAATTCAATTTCAACACCCGGTATATCAAAACTAAAGCGTTTTCGGATTTTTTTTATTCGAAATTAGTTTCTAAAATTACATTTTCTATCACCTGACAAACGTTGTCGGTGTATTTCTKGGACAGCTTGTATATAAAAGAAAACAAGCAATTTCTCCAATGGGTCGGGCCCCCCCCCCCCCACAAACCAAAATCCTGGATCCGCGACTGTTTATGTATGCCCAAATAAGTTATTGTTGTTTAAACATTTGTCTAGTTAACTTAATAACAATAAGATAGTATATCGTTTAGTTAACAAAGAATGAAATTGAATACAAAATAATATTGATATTTGAGTTGTTTCGATCAATACTGAAGATAAACGTCATTAAAAACTAAATACTTCTAAAATTTTGGTTATCTACATAATGCTAATTTTACAGTAGACTTTCAGAGTAGGATATTAAATAGCTTACGTGTAGATAATAGCGTAATCTACATGGTGTATACTACGCGCCCATCACTGCTTGTTTATCATTATTCAATAAAATCCAGGCGTTGGAGACTTAATAAATGAAACAGCTAGGGCTCCAGTAACACATTGTTTTAAACAATTTCAGTTCTTCGCGAATATCTCAGACACTACAAGTCCAATCGCTAAAATGGTAAAGGGAATTCTAATTATTATTAAATTTGTGACAAAAAAGATATCTGTAGTTTTTGTTCCCCATCTCTAACCTCCAGCCGCGCCTCCAGCGCTACTATAAAAACAGTAGTATGCTCAGGGTACGTGTTTTGTATATAATTTAATATAAGTATTCTGAAAAAGTCACTGTTAAATACCCATTTCTACTTTATGTACGGTATTTGTTATGGTGTTATTAATTTTTGTATTGCAATCATTCACGTACGCGTTATGTGACATTTATATATGTGACAGAATTTAACAATTAGATATAAGAACTTGTAAATCTTACCCCGTATTTAATGGTTAAATGTTTAAAATGCTTACAACCTTACATTCTTACATCCTATCACCGCCAGTAAGCTTAAATTTGGCAGATAAGTCGGCTAGAATAATCTGATGCTGGTAAAGTAAATTTGTTTCTGTTTGTTCCATAAATAAAGTGGTTTAAGTAAAGATTACTATTTTTCTCGCTATCTTTAGTATAATATGCAGAATCGAATCGATTCAGCCGATACTTTAATAAACCGATTCACACTGTATTTATTTTGACCATCCGCAATATGCATGCCGAGAACTGATTTTTAGGTTTTTTCGAGATCGAGAATATCAAAATTACGTCTCGTCGTGTGGCTGCACTGCTCGAATATTATATACCTACATCGTACACACTTTTATAGCTACAGCGTGCCTAGGATCGTTGCAAGCGGGATTGGCAGCAGTTTTAAAGAGAAAGTATGATTTTAGACTTCTGAATCTTCTCTCTTCTATCTATTTTAGTTTTTTCTGGCAAGACATTAGGAGTCATGCATTCACAGACAACCTAAAACGTATTCAAAAGCTCCAGATAAAAAAACTCCATATACAATCAGATAAAACTGCTACCTGTCCAATTTGCTTGGATGTATGGTAAATGGAAAGATGAGGCATCAAAGATGTCGGGTTGGCATGCTTTTTATAGAGAACATAACTAAGAGCACGACATATGGCACAGCATAGTACGCAGTTACTCTGATACAGGAAGAAGAGTTAGGCTTATTGTTCATAATTCGTTAAACAAATTTAATAACAATTAATATTGCTCCCTACTATTTTTAGATTAGGCTTGTAGTTTACACAGTTTGTTTAAACAGGCAACATGCTTGAGCTCAGGATGTTTCGATTTTACGTATAATTATTATTGTCCGCATTAGGAAGAATTTAAGCCATATTTCAGCTCGCATGCACTTATATCATGTTCTTGAAGAATTCAACCTGCGTTCTGATGTTCAATTGTTTGAAGGATTGTTAAGCATCTAGCATGTATAACCGCGTGCAATTTACTATTCACACTAAAAAGCGAAGTCCATATTTGCGTAGTCGGTTAACAAATGTTGGCTATTAGTCGTTTAACTGCACATTTCAGGGGAATAAGCTATCAAGGGCACAAACTTGAACTTGAAAGAGACCAGACAAAATGCAATTTAGAAAGTAATATGTACGCTACAATCTTGATGAAATCTTGACCATCGTGTTTTACGATGTCTCCATAAAATCTACCCTTATATCTGATGCATCTGGAAACACAATCTCATCTGCTAGCCGACAGCTCACCGAAACCAAGTAGAAAGTAGGTTAAGCCAATTTTTGCGCCATTGTTATATTATTAGTTTTGAAATACAATATTGCTTCTTTGTATAGACCTCTCGATCTCATTCAGGATCAGCGATGCAAAAATCATACATTACACAGATTGTAGTATATCATTAGTTTCATGCTAGCCATTTCTAGTTTGAATCCGAAAGTAACCTGTGGTGGTAGATTTTCAGAATATTATCTAGTTTCAAGAATTAATTAAGATTAAACATAATATGCATTTGCCCTTAGGATGGGCTGTCACACATGTATTTTCTGTAGACGACACCTTACACCTGGCAACATAATGCAGCCTACAAATAAACGAAGTAAGCCTCTTGGCATTGGCACTGCAGCTGCATATGGATTTTGCACCGATATCAAACTCGATATCAACAATATAGACAATAATGTGTTAAAATAATTATTCCGCTTTGGATGGACTAAGTAAAAAGTGATAGAATACGAGGGGGTATTGTAAGTAAAATACAGAGAGGTTTAATATTTTAAAGTGAAACCTTTTTATTACTTGACATAATGCTTCCTTAACTTATACACTTTAGACAGTGGTCCTAATCCTTTCAAACTAATTCTTATTCCTGATCTGCTATCTAGCTTTCGACGCTTTCATAACTTGCGTGTTGGAGGAAAAATTGTGCCCTTTCAAACTCCTTTTAGTTAAAGAAATAGAGTAGTCAGGTGAATGTAGATCTACCAGTAAGAACCCCAAATCATATATTGTGTGGCCATGTGCGACTTGTCTGCAAGCGCATTGTTAGAAAGCATTTTTCGACAAATGTTTATATGTACTACTTTCTTTTCATAAAAATATCTCTGAAATCATATATTMAATTTTTGATGCATGTTTAGAAAACACCATGTATATTATTTTAGACAAATTAGTTGGTATCTAGTTATATTTTGTCATGGACAATAGGGGATAACACAGATATGGGTCTGCTAGGTTTCTGGACATAGTGAATGGTAAATATTCTTTTTTTAGCGAAACAATAAAATTCTTGACAGTGGCATAAAAAGGGCAGCATTTTGTAGAGTTGACGCATTTGGCAAATCGTAGATTACATTTTTCATTAATTTCCAAGTAGACGGGCTAACCTGACGTAGCTTTGATGTAGGAAAATACTACCTTGAACAATGATATAATTTCTCATTGTCGTAGCAGCCATTTGAAAGCAACGCAAATCAGTAAGCTATTTAACTTAATACTATATATCAAGAAACGTCTCCCGTGCCGTCGCTTGAAGAATATCTTTCATTATAAAATATAACCGGGTCAGCGTCAAAGGATATAAAGAGGACCGGTCGGAAGTGTTGGGAAATGGAATTATTGAAGCAATATTGAACCCGGCCGGCCGCCGGCGCTGCTGACCTCTGGAGATGCCCCTAAAATATCTGCCGTACACTCTCATAAAAATCTCGAGCTCTTCGCGCCTTTTGGGTCAATTCGTTTGACGATAATTAATGTTGGTGTCTACTGGCAGAGCGGGCTTTTTGGATTTATTTCTGATAAAGTAGTTATACTTTTTTGTGTGTCGGCGTATGGATGTGGACAAAACCGACGTGCGGATTTTATGGCGTGGAGTACCAAAGAAGTGCTGCATATTTTCACCCAGTGCTGCCATATGATATGAAATATAAGATTTTGATCAAATTGTAATGTAATACCTAATAAAACGCGATTATTAAAATTATTAAAAGGTTCAACACAGGAAGCAGATTTAAGTTTTTAGGTTGCCTAACTGATATTTTGAAGCCAGACCATCTACAATATCATATTATTATCATTAACCATTCAAGTACATATTTAATAATAGTATAATAATCATTATTGTTTTTATTAACATTTCACAAAAACATAACAATGTGTATAACAAGTAATAGATTCACAAACAATATAGTTATAAAGCTGGATAGGGATCGGCATCTACTAAGTAGCACATATTGTTTTAAATGTGCTATATAAAAACTAACATCACTATAAACTAAAAGATTTTATAAATGAACTCGCAGGGTATAAAACTATAATGTTATTTAAATATTGCAATAAACACTGCTATATTACTATTAAGCTTTACTTTCAATGCTTTTATTGCACCGTTTGAAAATATGCATACGATCTAATATGGTAAACCACTTATGCACTATATTATAAAGCAGAGTTAGAAACCTACAATAGTATAATAATCTTACCGTAAGATAACACCCACGCTGTGGCAGATTAATTGTGTCGTTCTGTGTTTAAATGCTTTAAATGCAGCAACGAACTGTTAGCTTTTAGCATTTTTATGGCGGCTAATTTTACAAATGCTTGCCACAGACATATAAGTTAAATAACGCCTTATTGGTGCTACTTTTTCGGCGGCTTTTTGATGGTGTTAATCGCAGCGCCACTCTATTACGTTAGAGAACGGATTCGTGTTAGCGTCACTTAAAAACTTTGATTCAGTATTTTAGTGTATTTCTTATAAAATACAGTTCTAACGTCATCAAAGTCTAAACTACGAATGAATTGGAAGAAAGTACAATAACGCTATCCTAGGTGCCTAGCTGATGGATTCGCTGATGCAGCGTGTGACATCAGCTCGCCGCGGCATCACAGAGCCCGGAAGTGTAAGGTAGCCATCCCGGGACGTATTTGGGCCAGGGGCGTACTCAGGCACATCATTTATATTGCAGATCCTAAAAACATGTAACTGTGTCTGCTCACAGTATTTAACAATTAATTTACTTCAAGGAAGTGTTATACATATCCTTTCACAAAGTGGAGACCAGAAAAACAAATGGAACACAAACAGTAACGTTTACGTTACTTACAATCGTGTTAGAATATAATATTTATTATACATCCGTGTACAGTACCAGTGCATAAAATTTTAATACCAATGAAATTTTATTATATATATCAGTATATACTGTATTAGTGGCCTTAAAAATCGTGCGCCTTACAAACTATTCGAGAGATTAGGCATTACAAAACAATTAATTCTATGAGCGCCGGTTCAGTTTTTAAATATTCTGTGGACTGTATTTGGGATTCTATTTTTCATTGAATGGCAATGACTGACCGCGATGATTCAGAGGGTGCCAGAGGTTCTCTTCCTTAGGGAATCTCAGACAAAATGAGGGGGGACGAAGGGATTGAAGAAACCCAATGGAATCCTTTTCTTCGCCGTCAGATTTTATTTCTAGAATCGCTGACGAAACTATCAGAGGCAGAACTGGTAGTCATTGTTTCCACGGTCGGTAAAATTTTGACTGACTCTACCTTCGGCGCGCGCATGACAAGTGCTTACAAAAGGTTTTAAATTTGGCGCTAACAAAATCATTATAGCAAATACAATGTAATGTAGTACATAAGGGTGTACACATGTTTACACTCCTGTTATACGAAAGAACAAATACACAAATGTTTCAAAATAATACTTTTTTTCAAGATGGATGCCTTCTTTAGTTGAGTGCATTAGAAATAAATGTAACGTAATAAATTGTATAACCTTTATGCCTTATTGTTACTTAGGAGCGATTTATTTATAAAGCATCTGTTTAGACGCTTTATAGAAAACTTTTACATTGCTTAAAAATAAAACCTTGATACATCAGTTAAGCTTTGAAAGTTAAACATAGTTGTTGTCTATGACAAATAAGATTTAATCAGGGAAGCAGCATTACTATCTAAATAAACCAACGTAACATAAAATTGATAAGGTATGAATAGCCTTTGCAAAGCAGAATTAAAACGAAAATGGGTGAATAAATTTTATCTGCAACAGCAAGCGGACTGTATGGGCGAGAGTACATTACATTTGTTTAGATGCTCTCAATAACAGCTTTGACATGTAGACAATATATTAACAGGTATGAGATCTTTAGTCGTAGGAGTGACTTTTGTCTTAGGCACGGGAACAGTTTCTGCACATTTCCATACTACAGGGCCGTTTCTATGCAGCAGTTAACAGTAACATATAACAATATAACAGCAGTAAGGGATGTATATGAAGATAACATTGCCTTAATAAAGCAACGCTTATCTTGTCATAGCCAACAGGGTTAGTTTTTATTTCCTCTAGTAATTGGATGTATCTTCTCCAGTAACGAGCTTGAAGGTAAATAGAACAGTAATTAAATTGTCTATTTCTAATATAGTTCAGTAATATTTTTCGCAAATATATGTTATACATATAATTAATTAATTATAGACTAGAACTGATGTCGAAATTAGTTGATTGGTTAGAATGGTTATTTACATTGTTGGACCTTTTACATTTCTGTCACACAGTTCGTTTAACATTTTCCACAATCAAATTCATTATGCATTTTCTTGTAGCTGACCTCACCAGGTTCCTAAACCGTTTATAGTATCCCCAATTCCCAAGAAATTTTCTTGTTTTGCGGAAACCTAGTGTCAGCTTCACTTCGAAGCTTAATCATTATCTTTATAGTGTCAGTTATCGAAGATTCCTGTCCTTTACTGATTTTGAAAGTCCGTACATGTGCATATAAATCAAAAAGCAATATAATATTAGTATTAAAGAACGGTACACTTATTGTTTTTTCATTTTATTACATTGTCTTCGGATTAGAGTTATACATAAAAACTAAGTAAAATAGTACATTTTATGCATTTGTAATGGCGCATGCATAACAACATTTAACAATGAAGTTATAATTATTCTATCACGTGATATTTATTACTTGAAATTTTATACATGTACGACAGGTGATAGTTTGCATCTGGAAGTACCCTTTCACTTCTGCTGTATTTGAAGTAAATTGAACTTCACACACTTCTAATGTGTAATACTGTTTTATGGGCACTGCGGATATAATACCCATTGGTGTATTTTATCTGATATTGTGATCTTCAATATACAGTAGTATGCAAGACATTTGCAGAAGTTTCTCCAGTTGCTGTCTGTGTTAGCGAGTTAAATAATACGAGAGAAAGGGAATTTCAGTGAACTGTATTATACTAATTTTATGTGAGCATATCCTCTACTACACTGTTTTATGAATATCGCTAAAGAATATTTCAAATACGAACTAGGTAATGAGATTTTCCCGTGCTAATAGTTTTTACAAGCCAGTACCACATAAATATTGGGTTTGTGTTATGATCTACAGCTTCTCTTACGTTTTTCTAGACTCAAATTTATCTTCATCGATGTAAGAATCACTGAAGCGTTCATTTTAAACTGGCTATGTCCAGTCTTTATCATTCATTAAGTTTTTTTTTGTTTATTTCGAGCGCCAGAAGCAAGACAAGCCATGCATGGGACACCATATATCACCCTTACAATCCTTTCAGAGAAGCTTGCAGTTGCCAGGGCCCAGTCCTCGCATTATCTGCTTCCCGGTGACAAGTGATGCTCGCTTGTTTACTTCAGTCTTCGCGTGTGTCGCATTCCCCAGCTAATAGATAGCTTGCAGCGCTATTTGTCGTTCCACAGAAGTGCATTAGGTGCTATTTGTACGCCCTCCTTTTGTAAAGGATCCTTACGAGGCAATAGTTTTTCACGGGTAGTGTAACTCATGAAGCTGGTGGACGATGTATTTCAGGTTTTTTTGTATCAGTTGTACTCTACATGAACTGTTAAACTAATAAGTCATGTTAAATACTACGATTTCCCAATCAAATAGTGGTCATGAGCGTTAAATGAAAACGATTTTCTGTGATAGCTGCCAACTCTATAGATCTGCTAGAATCCTATATAAAAGACATAAAAACTGTCTTTAGGAAAACGACGTAGCATTTTTATTGAAATTTATTTAATCTATACAAACTAGTAGCAAATATCCACATGTTTCTAGGAATACAACTTTTTTAAGTTGGGACTGTTTCGTAAGGATGACAGGAAAAAGTAATAAAAACTGAAACACTGGCTTTTATAAAAGAGTTCCCATTCGGAAGTTCACTTCAAAAATTCGTAAAAGATTTGGAAAGAAAACCTAAGTTTAGTAACGTGTTTCACTAAACATCCATTATAGTTCCTCTTGTTGCGGTGATAAATCGACAGGTATAGTGTCAAATGCATTTTTAAAAATATTTTGTGAAACAATTGATCTCCTTGTTGTGGCGTATGTACGACGAGACCTTAAGGAAAGGTGAAGAGGAAAGGCACGAGCGGATTCACATCAGTAACAGTGTTCTAAAACTATATGCGATATAGTTTGCCTACAAAGAACCTCGACATTATTTCTGAAGGCCTGGAAAGGATAGCAAAATGGGCAAACATAGATGCATACTTCGCCAACAGAAGCAGTATGAACTTGCGATCTATACCCATACGCTATACTTTCATGTAGTTCCAAGTAAAATTCAAAAAATAAAATTCGTAGTAGCATGGCAAGTTTTCAGTGCTTCTGTTGCATTCGTAATTGCACTGATGAGTCATTATTGTACTGCTGGTGTGTGTAGACCTAGACGAATGACTGGATAGGATGAAAATTGTTTAATATTGTCAGTGGGAGTACCTGAGGCAAAAGAGTGAAATTTCTAAAGACTAAAACTGAGTGAAAGGTGCATTCAGGAAGGGATCCTAGATAACGGTTTAGCTTTAATAAGAAGCATCACTTTTATTAAAGCTAAACCTGTAGAGCGGGCACATCCTCTGGCGCTACAAAACTGGAAGTTTACTTTTAAGGGATTCAAACCCTTGCGGCCAAAACTAAAACATACCAGCTTTTCGGAAATTGCTGCAATCGTTTTAAAAAAATTTTGGCCAAGCTCGCTAGAATGCTGTCCGGAATATCAATCCAACGATTGCTACTTTTAGACACCACCATAAGACTTACTTAATAATTATACTAAGCGACATTCAAAACAAGCTAACAGTACATCCTCACCTGCTCCTGAATACCAGTTGTCTTTATAGCAACTACACTTACTAGATTACATGAACATTTTGAATTATACCTTTTTTCATTTATCAACTAGTTATATCCTAGTTTATGTGCTTTCCAAATAGATCCACTTCATCAAGTATCTCTACGGATAGTAATCGAGAGGTGCAAGACTAGGAGATCGCGCACGGGAAACAATCGCGCACATTAAACCTCTCCATCGACCCATTCATCACACATTTGTAAATGCATAAGCGTGGGAATTGCGCCGCCTTTCTGAAACCATATTCTATGCCTCAGACAGTAATAATTCTGTCAGTGATTCTTGCCTCAAATTTAGTAGCTCACCCTTGTCAAGAATGAATGGTCCTACCAAAGAAGTTTTCTATGGTACTGCACAAAGGATTCACCGAAAAGCAATTGTAAGTAGTGCCTCTCGCACATGAATCTTCTTCTATAAATAAGATTTGAGACTATTTGCTGTTCGAAAAAAACAAAAGTTTTTAATTTATTATTATATTTACCTTTAAACATATTTATATAAGCAATTTTTTGAATCCATATCGGAGCTCTATATTTAGGCCCCACTTAGGACAAACTGACAAGAAAAAGGGCTACGACGTGGACCTAAGAGAAGCTATTTTTTGTAAGTACTACTTATTGTCTATTATTCCTGGACAAATAGTGTGACCTTTATGAGACAGCTTTAAGAACTGATACTGTTCAGGGAGTTCAGGGTTCACAAAATACTTAACTTTGAGATAGCTACTAAACGCTCCATTTTGTTAAGAATGACTTATGGCCTTTGCGTCGAGTTTAATTTTTAATATTGCATTTACCTTTTTTCATTCGTAACCAATATGAGCTTATCAGTTGCTAGCTTAGTAACTTCAAGCATGTCCTTTATTTGAAGTGGATCTATTCAAAGACTAATTATTCTAGAAGCCTCTAGAGACAATTCCTAATGACTTTTAATTAATGTTCGTCATAACTCCGTCCTCAATCTGGCTTTTCATATCAAACAGCGACAAGATCGTCAGAAACAATGCCGGATTAATTACTTGTCGAGCGTTCTGATGCAAATACGTGTCTGGATGTAAATTAAAATGCGGACTAAACCCGGGACAAAAGAACGGATCCTTTGTACAGGCGTGCGTACGAAAAAATAATGAAATAGAATTACCCTGTGAGTCGGATTAATTCTTTATTATTGTTCAACCCGGCACCGCGGACTCATCGTCCGGGATGACAGAATACAAATCCGCTGACAATTTTTTAATGAAAAGCGTAAGCAACGCCAAATTAGACATAATAAAGGTTTAATTTAAAGTTATGGTGCGACGTTTCGCCGCTTTCTTACTTCAATAAATCAGAAGTAATGGCGCCTGTTTGTGATCGAGAAAACAATAAATTTTATATTAAGTAAAAGTGAAATTATATTAGAGATGCTTGGGATCGTCGACACTGCGCTGCTTGATAAATCGCTGGTAGGAAAAGGAACGCAAAATTAATGTCGACCCCGTGGATAAAATCTTTGCCTTTGCGAAGGACCATTTTCCACATTATTAGTCTTTCTTGATTAATCTGCGCCGAAACAGAGTCGCCACGTTCGCTAGTGTGACACCTTTAGAGCAGGAACAATAAMCCCCAGAAAGTCGACACACTACCACTATACAAACCAGACTGAAAAGAAATGCCTTTGTCTTTCACTATTAATTTCTTCAGTGTAATTCGAGGTTATAAAACCTTCTTAATCTAATTGTCCATAATAGCAAAACGAAATCGATGACATATTATATATGTTGGGAATTACTGCCGTACATTTTGGTCTAATTGATTAAAACTTAACTTGTGTCTAACTTGTATATGTATGCCGTCTTTAATGTGTACGATTTCGTATGCAACTTTACGTAAATGGTTCGCTACCCCAAAGCTAAATTTTTAGCAACTCTTATCCATAATAATCTGTGTTTACAGACACATCCCAATACATTATTCCGTAACACATTCGTCCATGTTACAGCAGCAGCGTGCAGAGCAATGTTAATCAGCGAGCGATTGGGCGACATACTTAATAAGCCTTTTATCTATTGCTACACAATTGCCATTTGTCCACCATAACTATATCAAAACGTACAAATTGGAAACCGCAGTGCGACCTCGCAAAGTGAAATAATTTGTCCGGCAATCCTGAAAATTGACACGTGAATACTGAATCGGCTTTGTTTCGCTGCATTAACAAACTGCTAATGGCGAAGTGTTATCAGTCATGCACGCAGATATAGTGCAATTTGCGAACCCCTGTTTATTGTGTCTGTGTGAGTAACCGCTTGCAATTTTGGATATGCCAATGCCACGTTTAGCCATATGTTGCTATTAAATATGGACATATTGTACATCATGTTCGTTTCAACTGGAAAAACATGGGTTTTAACATATTGTGTTAACGCTCGTTGATGATGTTTCTCAGCTAAATTAAAATTTATTTCACATTGTCGCGATGTTCCGTTGCGTTGATTTTGTTTTGAAATTATCTTCAATAAAGCAAAAACTTTATTTTGCTTGAACATACGTATCAAAAAATTTTAGCATCTACAAACCCAATTGCTGATCTGCTTATCAAACTGCTGTTGTAACGAATTTATGTCTTTAACAAGCATTTGACAAAACTGAACAAATTATTGCATTAAAAGATTCGCAACGATTTTAAACATGCGCAAAGGCTAATTTAGAAGTAAGGAAGAAAATTTCTGAATTTAGTCAACATAGAGTGTAAGTGCTACTGTAATTTCTGAGACCCTAATAGTCTAATGCTGACACCATATTAAAGATCCGTTGAACTACGAATTTTACAAGTTTAAGCTGTGGGGCTGAATACAACTTAGGTTTCTATGTTCTCAGTGGTTTAGCTATCTGCAACTTCTTTACTGTGTTGAGCTGTTGATCATACTCAAATTTAAATGTTATTAACTTTTAAACACCATTCAAATTAGTTGCATAAAGGTGAACAAATTCGTTCAAAGCAATCTTAGGCATTAATCTAGTTCGCAAAGTCACTATACTATCTTTAGGTTCTACAATAACTTTAAACAACATCATAAACATAGACAAAAGCTACATTTCAAAAACATTTTAGCTGAGTTCTTACAATACAAGCTATTGCTAATGAAGATGGCCCTGCGCCATTAAAGAAACCCTTGAAACATATGTACACATGCCTACTACACCTCTCTGAAAAACAGTATTATTTTAGGACGGAGTACATGTAAATTCTCTCCAGTGAAACCCTACACGAAAGTTATCCTTTTATGAATACAATCCCCCAACAATATGAGCTCTTGATTTAGTGAAGGCCGAACAAGAAATTCACGGACGAGCATTCCAACCAGCTATTTATTATTTTCCCGTTTTTGTTTTCAGGTTCGCCAGATTCTTTGCAGCGCCCGAGTTGCGTATTCGTAATTTAAAAAAAAGCGCCGTCCGCCTTTTAATTGAATTTCGTAATTTAAAGGTAACATGACAAAGGGTTGGGTATAAATAATACTGCCCCTAGAGGGGTAATACAAAACGCGGAAACTTGAGAGCGATCCAGCTTGCTGAGGTACAAATGTAGGGATTCCGCGGTGAGCCAAGGGAATAGAGGAGAACAACTCTTAAAGATGCTGATAATTTTGCGTGTAGCAGCGATTTTAACAAGTTTCAAAACTTTGAAACGAGAAACCATGACAGCCATTAAAATATAACTGTTATTAATTGTTACTTCCATCTGTTTAGGCCTTTCTTTATACTGTTCTTATCATCTAATTTGCCTCTCACCATAAGTACAGATGTAATGTGTAACCAGCTGGGGCCACTGGGGCGGTTCAAAGAAAGTGGGCAGTGGAATCAGTAATGGCGTAGTGTTGTATTCAGCGACGAATCTAAAGTCTGTCTGCGTATGCATGATTACAGATTTATCTAATCATTGTTAATAAACACATAAAAGTAAGAAGCGCGAAAGTTTAAAACTTTAAAAATTTCGTGAATTTTTTTAACAAGTGCGCTTTTCGCACGAACCGAACTTGAAGCTTGCACGGCCACACATACTTGTGATTTTGACGTCATTAAGTCACTTGGAAATCGATCACCGGTGACGTGTTCGTTTTTGTTTGGCCTGTACAAGAAAATGGACATGGCCTTGTCTCTGTAAACAACACAAGAAAGCGATAAGCAGCAACTTTTACTAATAATAATGAAAGCCAATCCTCAACATTGTAAATTTTGTAAAGAGAAGTTCTACGATTTGAAGGGCAGCTATGTCACGATGCGTGTCAGGAATTCGCACAAAAAAGCTTCATGAAAATAAAAATGTAAAACCTGATGAAGCGTATCCTCTGCCTGAGCTCAAAAAAATGAAGACTATAAAATGTTTATAGCGGAATAGCAGATTAGAATATAGATCTCAAAATAATCGAAGCAATAATAAAATATGAACGTCCCAAGAATATCAAGGAAGTAAGGGGATTTTTAGGAGCTGTGAATTATGATAGGATTTCTGCAAGGACCTTGCGGAACTTTCATAACCGCTGTTGAGATTATTAAGAAATGGATATAAGTGGAAGTGGGGAGGTGAAGAACAAGCAGCGTTTGATGCAATAAAGAAAGCATATTTGGATGCTCAGGTAGCATCGCATGTTCAAACCGATGCATCGGATTATATACAATAAGAGGTTGCCTGTTCCAGAAGGGTGATCAGACTGGAGAAAAGAGAMTTATAGCTTTTTGCAGCAGYGTGTMGCGGGGAGCGGAGCTGTTGTACAGTGTCACGGAGCCTTACAGCTATGGAGAACTATTTTGTTTGATAGAGAAGTGGTAGCGGTTACTGATCATAAGGCCCTATCGTTTGTTATGACTACCAACATTAAGAGTGGTTGATCGTTGGGTAACTGCCCTGCCACAATCATGTTAACGGACGTGTTGATGTTAGGATGTTAACGGCCATGTTAGCAATACATGTGTTCACAATAGTGTTAACGCCGATGTTGAGTTGTCAAGATTTTTTAATTCCGAGCGTTCCCGCGCAATAGTTCTATAACCCGTATGTTTGACACATAACCTTCACTTGGTTCCGTATCTCGTGTTTTGGTGTTGCTGTTCCTGTTTTGAAAAATGTCATTTCCAGATCGCAAGATTTCGTTATTAACATTAAAAGTAATGTTTTTGAATCGCATTCATAGAAGATTAATGCGTAAAGAGAGGGAAAAACCGAAGAGGCATTGGGGTGTTCGACCAATATTACGAAAAAGAAGGCAGTGTGGAGAATTTGTATCCTCATTTGAGCTGTACATGGTAAGTTTAAAAAATAATTACAAAAATCCGTACAACTACTTATTTAATTAAAATTTTCCAGATAAGGGATCCCGAATGGTTTTTTATGTACACCCGAATGACTGCGTCACAATTTGATGAAGTCCTTGCTCTTGTGGGCCCTAGGCTTTCCAAAACAAGCCATCGAGAGCCGCTCAGTCCCGCACAACGGCTAGCTATAACTCTCAGGTAGGGAAATAATAAATGTAAATAAGACATATCAATAACGTAACAATACAAATATTGTTGTAGATACTTGTCGCAAGGTGATTCGTTGTTCAGCATTGCATCAGGCTACAAAGTGGGACGATCAACTGCCTCAAGCATAATGAGGGAGACTACAAAAGCCATTTGGGAATCCTTAAATGAAAAAGTATTGGAAGCCTTAACAGATGATAAGTTTAAGAAAGTAGCATCCCAGTTTTTGACAAGGCGGAATTTGCCGAATACCTTGGGTGCTCTCGATGGCAAACACGTAGCAGTCAATTGCCCATCCAATTCGGGAAGCCAATATTTCAATTATAAAAAGCACTTCAGCATTGTGCTTTTAGCGATGTGTGATGACCATTATAATTTTATTTTTATAATCGTGGGAGCATACGGATCTCAAAGCGATGGGGGAGTACTTGCAAGTTCGGCATTAGGCGAAGCGTTGCGATCAGGAATTCTACCAATACCGCCTCACGAATATCTGCCGAATAGCAACATAAAATTGCCTCACTTTTTTGTTGGGGATGATGCATTTCCATTAGGGAAAAACCTAATGAAGCCCTATAAAGGTGCAAACCTGACCACGGCTCAAAATATTTTCAATTTTCGATTAAGTCGGGCAAGGCGAGTTATAGAAAACACTTTTGGAATTCTTGTTGCGAGATGGAGAACTTTTACTCGCACGATAGCGGCATCTCCTGAAACTGTGGACAGTATTATAAAAGCCACCGTGTGCCTTCATAATTTTGTAAACAAAAGAATACAGCATACCAGATAACAAGAAGAAATATTGCCCAACTTCATTTTGCGATAGGGACACCGATAATAGAGTGATACCCGGCGATTGAAGGCAGGAAGTGGGACAAAATGTAATATTAAATAATGTCAGAAAAACTGGAAAAGGTGGAAACAACCCAGGAAAGGTCGCTCTAGATATCAGACAACAATTAACAGAGTACCTCGTCAGTCCTGCGGGAGCATTGCCCGGACAAATACAATATGTGAATAGAGGAAAGAAATAAAATATATGTTACGAAAAAAAATCTTGTGTAATAATTATTTTTTCTTTAACTGAAAATATAATCATCAATAAAAAATATATTACAGTACGTTATTTAAAAAGTTTATTTTAATTTCATATGTAATATTTTTGCTATTTTAAAAGAAATGTTTAGTCATTAACTTACCATGGTTATACAGAATGTAATTTAACTGTTTCAATAATTAATTTGTAATTTAATCATAATGCCGCAATATAAATTAAAATCAGTGGTTTTAATTTTCATGAATTACTTTATTTTAGTAACATTGAAAATAAACATATTTGCACTAAAAAAATTGTAAACATTTTTTATTAGGGTGCAGTGGTGTTTAAAAAAAATTGGTTTCAGAATTTTTTAATTAAACATATTGATGCAATAAACTTTGTATATGCAGCCATAAATATTCATCTTTATTATAACTGTACTTTTAATGTTGGTGTACCAAAATAATTTTTTTAGAACAAATGTAAAACGCAACAAAAAATAAATAAATTGTACTCAAAACACTTTATTACATATAACCTAAAACTATGAAATACACTTACAATATACACATATAAAATTGAAAAATACTGAATAAAATAAATTCAACAACCATACATATATAAAAAACTACACAAATTTACAACTCGTCCAAACCGGTCGCAGTCAAAAAGATCTTTGCCTTTATACGCTGTTTTTCCTTTATATTAGTAATCTTCCGCAACTCACACGCAACAGCTTTGCAGAAGATATCATCTTCATCTTCCACTTGCTGTGGCTGCTCCATTGATTGTAATGTTCGCAGCATTGCCAACTCAACATTACAGTGGTCTTCATTTTTCTTCCGTTTGTTTGGTGCTGTTGTTGTTTGGCGTTTGCTCACTGTGGTTGGTACATCGATTACAGATGGAGTCGCAGTATCCTCGGAATTCTCGTCCAACTGCGAGTTGTTAGAATCTGTCTCTGACGAAACTAATCTGCTGTTGCTGGTTTTCCTGCTTAGGATGTGGTCAACCAAAAACAGCATGGAATCAAACCACTCCCATTTGGCTGATTCATCTTCTTGGCTTTCCCCCGTCCCAGTACTAGATTCGTGAATCTTCATTTCTTTGGAAAACCTCTCCCGCAAAGTTCTCCACCTTGTTTTTAATTCTTCAACTGTTATAAGAGACAAGGTGTATATTAAAAATAATATTTATTAGTGCTAAATAATAAACATGTAGTTTTTACGCAGCCTAGAATATTTGTTAATTCCTATGACATCAAAAATGTAACTGAAATTATGCATTATTCCACACAGGCATATTTCAAAATTCTCTCCAGAAAGTTTTTACTATTATCATAATTACTTAATTGTGACTGCTATTAATGAATTAATTTCTAGCGACAACTACAGTTTTATTCTTGCTTGCAAGAGAGAAATGCTACTATTTCTTGAGTGTGCCGTAGATATCACCTCTAAAAATAATCATGCATTTCCCTCCCTCAATGTATAATCTACTATTATTGCACAAACAAAAGAATACTCGTAAATTATTTTATGAAAAATCTTACCTTCACAATTCAACGTTTCTGCCAAGTCTAACCATGCATTATTTTTTTTCTGCAGATCTCGAAAATCGCTCCTTTTCTTGTCGTACTCGTACAGAAAGGGGTACTGCTGGATTAATTCCAGAAGCAATTGTACGTCTACTACAATCGTAAATAATATACAAAATTAGAAATAGCACAACAATCAACAAACACAACTTGCACTTGCAAAATAGCGAAGACAATAACAAAACACTGACGCTAGCGCGCCTGCGCGCCTGACAACTGACAAAGCTTGGTCAGCTGTTCCAGCAACACACTGCGCAGGTGCGTTAGTACGGCAGAATCGCTTTCTGATTGGTAGATGTTAACGCCGATGTTAAGAAATCTAGAAAATTTCTGACCCTTACCATCAACATCTTAGGTTAACATTAACAGTAACATCATTGTGAACACTCAATACAAGTCCCTCTGTTCTGGTTCTTACCATCTTAACATTACCATTACAATTAACATGATTGTGGCAGGGCAGTAATTGCCATTCAGGAATTTGATGGGACCATTGAGCATTGTAAAGGCAAGGACAATCGGTAAGCTGATTTTTTGTCTAGAAGACGTTCTAAAGTGACACTTTAGAAATCTGAAGGTGGTTTTGTTTGTTTGTTTGCTATAGGTTTAAGTGAAAAATACACCCAAGTTAACGAGAATTTTAAATGATTGGGGGGTGATCAAAGGAATGATGTATGGACGGAAAAGATAACCAAGCTGCTGGAAAACAGGATGGGATCGGAATGCCCTGACAAGATCGTGCAGTGGTATGCACTTCATAACTCAGTACGGACGCAAACCCGGGATATAAGTTGTGTGTGCCGAGGAATCAAGTGATAGATTTGGAGTTGTAACAACACGCTGACATGGTCCTCGAAAGATTTATGACCTAATGAAACAAACATTTTTTTGGCCTAAAATGAGGCAGGATATCAGGAGAATTGTAAGTTCTTGCGACATTTGTCAGAAGGCAAAGGTTGTTAATGTATGTAGGGGCGTAATCCGATCATTGCTGCTTACCTGTTTGTTCTTGTAGATCTATCTGCAAAATTGGTTAGGTTATATGCAATAAAGAAAGCTTCTGCTCGAGTGGTGCTAAACAAAATATTTATCAAGTATGTTCCAGAGCTAAGCAAGCTTTAGGCAATACTGAGCGACAATGGGTCTCGGCTCGTATCAAAAACTTGGCGAGATGAGATAAGTAAAGAGGGCATAAAGGTTAAGCATAGGTTGATGTACTTTGTACAAGGTATCGCGGCGGAACGTGTTAACCGCAAGATTAGTCGGTTCTTATGAACGTGATGTCATCAAAAACATACGAAATGGGCTATCATGCTGCCAGAGGTAGAACTTTGTATAAAGAATTCCATTCATGACAGCATAGGTTTTGCACCTTATTACTTGCATTTCGGGAAAGTTGAACCAAATAGGTTACCAAGTTAATTTGCTACCCCGTAAACGAGAGCGCAGATGTATACCGGGAAGATGTTTGGGTTTTGGCTAGGAAATCATTATTAAGTAAAGCCGAACGTAGACGCGTTTTTAGATATAAAACTTTAAAACCAACTATTTTTAAGGCGGGTGATCCGATATTGGTTCGGAAACATAACTTGTCCTCAGCAGAGCAAGCCGAGGTAAAGAAGCTTTTCCTTTTGTTCAACGGATCTTACTATGTGCATAGTAGAATTGGACCAAATGCTTACTTGATTTTCAGCAAGGATGGTCAAATTTTAAATAAACAAAATGTGGTGAACCTGCCAAACCTGACTATATCGCCTGCCAATACAGTCATTGGACCATCTATAAATTTAGGTGGTTAGCGGTAGAAAATGACTCAAATCTATTGTATATATTTGTGCCATTTCCTATGGGGTTAGTGTAAATGTGGCGTCCGGCACTGCTCACTCCATCACTCTTTTGACTCCGATTTGCTGAGCATGCGCCTAATGTGCTGACAGTGACAGCTAGAGCAATGTAGTTTCTCGTTTATGGTAGGAGTTTATCAATATCGTTTATTTTGTTTTTGACCAACCAAAATATTGATATTTCCATCGGGTCAAAATCATGTAGTACCTACTGAAATCCCTTATTCCATAGTGCATGTAACGAAGTTTTCCATTGTTGACGAAGCATTGACCGACCAACCACTCCCTCAAGTCTTCAAAAAGATTAAAATCACTCGATGCGAGGTCTAGACTGTATAGTGGATAGCGGAAAACTTCCTAGTTCAAATATTTCTAAAGGTTTTTCTTTACAATGGCACGATGCGATTGTGAATCAAAACAGTGCAGGAAACGCATAATTCTTTGTTTATTTTTAATCACTCGGCGCAGGTAACATAATTATTATGTTTCACAATGAACTTCCATTGGTATCGTCGCTTGCACCATGGTTGTACTGTTAAATCCTCGCCACAAACAAACAGCTTCAGAGACTGTCAAAGCATACCTTTTTTTGTTGGTAAAGTTTTATGAAGAGAGGAACAAAAATGTGGTCACGCGATATGACAAATACCTCATTAGGTAAAGAAATACTAATTAAATTATGCTTACAAGCAACCAGAGGTTGAAAAACAACCCTCACATTTTGCTTTCAAGCTGTGCTTAAGTACTGATTAAACTTGTTTTAATAACTGCTTCATCTATCTCTGTTAATATATTTAGTTAAAATACAATAACTATATAGTAGCCAATCAATATTATATCGGTTTAAAATTAATATTAAGGTACTCAATGAAAGTTAACACATTATAATACATGTAAGAAAACGCCACACACACAATCGTAATTGTATACAAACAATTGAGAATTGAGCACTGACACTTGCTGGCAGTGTTGCCACTGGCACAGATAGGACTTTGCTAGATTGCAGCATCGAATCCGCCAAAATCCACTAAAATTCTTAGGATAGGGAAATCTATTAATATAAAACAAAATTTATTAATTATCTTACCATATGTTATTGCAGGTACCCACACATTATGTTAACATGTTGAAAATTTCGTTATTGTCTTCCTCCCTGAACCAAGAATTTTAAGTGGAACTGACAAACGATAAAGACGCGTTAGTTATTAAATTTTGCATTGGTAGGTAAAATCAGCAGGAAATATTTGTTCCCGTCAAGGAAGTATAATAAGCATCGATTCACCTAGCGTAAATAAATCGATTCTACTTTATCTAAGTTTTTCATATAATTTATTTGGTAATTCTATACGCTTGCAGCCGTCAGGTTTAGATACTAAATTAAAATAATTGATAATAAGCTAAAAAAGTTTCTTTCCGCTAAAATATGCGCTAACTGCTAGGCGAGAATTTTATCCGTTAATTTAGCAACACAACCGCTATGTTGGAAACAGCAAGTTGCTGGCACTTTCCGAATGAAGCGTAAACAAACCTCCTCCTGAGTAATGCGTATGGGCCATTTAGCGGGGACAGAAGAGAGATAACATTATAGGGTATTCCTTTAAGTGAAAAGATTAAGCTATAAAACGGTATGTTGGGTATCCCGTAAACATTGTCTATGATTGATATACACGGCTTGTTGGTATCTAGTTAAATGTAAAATCACTGTTTGGAAGTCGACGAAGTAGGCGGCGTGGAAAGAAGAAGTATCCGGCAACGAAAAGTGGCAGTTGCATGAAGTTTACTTGCTCGCGGTGAAATTTAGCCAGTACAGTAAGGCGGTCCCGGAAGAGGTTTCAGCGAAGTGTTAGTTGGAAGTCGTTGGAGGTGCCAGGGAAGTTGGGTTAAGGGCTCTACCCGGCAGTTGCAGTACCTACGGTGTGCTCCACGGCAATCCAGTTTTTGCTTTTACGTATTGGGCAACTGGTGCCGCGCCATAGCAATCATAGTTCTGACTGCCAGGATTCAGTGACGAAATGGACGGTCTGATTCCAGGGAATCTGCAGATAAGTTGCATGTTTTGCTAGTTTGCGTTGAATATTTATTATTCCTTTTGCTAATCTCCCGCGTTTACGCATCACTGTTTGGTAATTGTATCTGCGCGCAACTTGTGCCTACTAATTAAAACGTGAACTAAGCCTAGGCCGCTTTGCGGCGTACTCGAACTACTGTTCGTTTGTGCCTATGCACATAGCACGACATTGAGAGACTTCATGTTAGTTTTAGTTTTAGACTTAAAATCGTTATTGAATTGTCGGTTCTTTTGTTGTTTATTAGTCAATAATTGTAAGGGTTCGTTATTGACTTGATTTTTATTGTGTGCATCCGCCCTAACCTTAGTAAAATTTATCTAATCGTCAAGTTAGAGCAGTGGTGTATTACAAAGTTCAGAAGGAGCTTGGAAGAAAATGTTCAAGAACTACGACCACGATACAAATCAGCGGATAGGGCCACTAGAATACACGCACTCCTAAACGACATAGAACAAGAAGGCTTCGGTGAAGGAGAAGAAATCATATCGACAGCAAAAGAAAGAGGGAGTAAGACAACGAAGACGTACAGAAACAAGGAAGCCATGGAAACAAACCCGGCCCCAAAAAAATATTTGAACGGCCGTAGAGAATCTCCAATAGAAAAGAACTAATACATACAGACGATAAATATCCCCGCAGAGCAACGTGACCGCATCCACAGCTCCAAGAAACGAACGGATAAAAGCATATGAAAACACCCAAAGAAGCGTCAATACCATCAAGAAAGAGCAATCTAAATAGACACAGGGATCACAATTGCCACTTAAAAACACAAGAAAATAATAAACAAAGATATCCTAAATTTCCACACAACTTCAGACAGAACAAGATGCAGCCAAGCTAAGCCAAATCAAACACAAAAAGTCTAAGAAAAGCATTCACTTCACATTCACATTCACACTAACTACAACCCGACTTAGATATATCCGGCCTGGCGGTATATCCATGTACACCATCTCTGCATAAACCTATCAACAAGAATTGTAATAATCTGTTCAGAGATCCCAAGAGGGCATGGAAATAAACCCACCCACAAAAAAATTGGAATGAAAAAAAAATAATGCACACGGACGAGAAATATCCCGTAGAACAACGTCACTTAATCTATAACTCTATTAAACGAATGGATTAAAATAGACAAGAAAATAATAAATGAAGAGGGCTAAATCTCTATACAATGATGCCAACATTGAAGACAAAACCATCTAAGCACTCACTGCCCGAATGCACCGTGCAAACCTTCCCATTCCAATCCTCAGGTTTCCGTAACATGCGCTACGTGGGAGCCCACTATAACTAGGATCACCCAACAGATGAAGTGATCACGTGTAGTCCACACATCTATCACGTGATCGGAACCCCTTCCCTTACGAAAAGCGTAACTTAAACCGCACAACAAATTTTAATATTTATTTTTTCTAAGGCAACATAACCTCACTTTCAGGTTTGGAATTTGCAACAGAAAAGTTTATTTAAAGATGTCGTATAGCAATAACTTACAATTAAATTGCCCAAGACATAGTTTTGTAATTTTAGTTTAATTTCGGTCGATCGGTAAGGTTGGCTAGTGTGAAACGGGGTTGAAGCAGTTCTCCCTCGGTTGCGGAGTACCAATAGGAAAGCTGCGTTTGAAAATCACGTGAAGATCACGTGTGTTTATTACTCCGTCTGTTGGGTCATCCAAGTATAGCAACAAGCGTGTCACCCCTCTATCCCAGCGTAGACGTAGCCGGCCCGACTGTATATCGGGGAGCGCCAGAAATGCCTACCGTATGCTGGTTTATTCAATCAACAAAAATTACCTACAAACCACCATATTTGTTTAATTGTCCGTAGAAGCGGCTGTGCTTTGTATATAAAACCATAAACGTACAGATTTCATGCGAACACCAGGAAAACAAAGGGAAGCCACCGCTTAAACGACAGTGATAATTTAGTTAGGTGCGTGCTCGAATTTTTGTCTCTCACATTATGAATACAAATAGCGTTATTAACATGGTGTGCAAACCCGATGATAATGCTTAATCCTGACGTAAAGCTGTGTTACAGTAGACAGAGTTGCACTAACGCAAATTCCACAAAAAAAAAACTGCACTTGCGGCTGGATCATTTTTACACCAGACTAGTACATATTTTTGTTAGCGTATGCTTCCATTATTTGCAACGCATAAGATCTGATATGTGGTAGAAGGGTGCCGCCTTCGCGTTTAAGATTCGATCGGCTTTGAGGTAGAATGCTTTTACAAAAAGTCTTAAAGTTTCAGATTGGTAGTGATTGCTATGAAGTGATATCGTGTGTGTGAACTGGGTAGCGAGTACCTCTCTTACTTTACAAGCTTTCTAGGAAGTTAAGCTCTAAGAGCTGCTACTTGAATGGACAACCGATGTAAACTCAGATAAACGGCTTCTAAAGCGGAACGATATCTACTCAACACTATTCTTGCTGCCCTAGAGGAAAGAAAACTTCATAATGGCGATGAATAAGGTGTGTTGTAATAAAATAAAATAAAATTGTACGAAAAGGGGTGGTGTTGTTTGTGCTATAAATTAGCAAGTATTAGAGCATACATTGGAGTGGTGCAATATCTTTAATTTCTAGGTTATATATTTTTTTATTTTTGTTCTGTAGTGCGGGCAATATGTTCTTATCATAGTCTTCACTCAAAACTGTTGCACTTGAATATAATTATATTTGCAGCATACTGCTGAAGCTCTACCCAACTATCCTTTCTACATATTTACCCGTCTTTCTATCAAATGTTTATAATGATTGATTTAAACGGACTAAAATAATAATTTCTAATTAAATAGCTTGTCTGTATTATCGATTTTTTACTTTACTGGCATGTTTAAATACAGGACGGTTAAACCGTATTTTTTCTTTGTCTATCACATACTGATATTATTTTATGTGTGCGTAAGAATACAACTATCCCTTCTTCAGTAACTGTCCCTGCAGAAAGAAAAATTTTGTTTTACTAAAATTTTGAGATAAAAGTGAAAGTGCAATTCTTGATTTTTTTTATATAATTTATAATAATTATAAGAAGACTTAATTTGGTTTTTGCAGGTAAACATATTAATGAAAAAGTATCGCCAGGTTTCACAGGGAATCGAATCCAGGACCTTTTGGTTGCTAGTCAATTGGGTATTATCACTTTTTTTGAAAATTACATAAAATGAATCTTGAAGTGCATATATATCGTACGCCATGTTAAAAAACACAATGATTATGATTAATAATATGTATAAGAAGATTTAATTGACTTTTTGTAGGTAACTACATTTCTAAAAAAGTATTGTTCGGTGGGAGCACATTTGACTAGCTTTCAAATGACCCGGCTTCGATTCCCGGTCAAAGCTGACATTTACTTTTTTTAAAATGTATATACCTGCAAAAACCCAATTAAAGTTTCTTAATAGTCATTATAAGTTATATAGAACAAAATTAAATCAGTTCACTTTTATTTTAAAATTTTAGTAGAAATTTTGCAATTATCAATAACACCAAAATAATCAAGCACACATACTTACATGAAAACACACAGAAAAACTGATAACACATAGCGTTTACAACATACCGTGCAAAATTATGGATGTCTGGTCCTAAAACCTAATAGTCACTTCTTTGGAAGATCATCCATTTTCTCCTTCTAAATTAAAATATATAATAATTTTAGCCCAAATTTAGCAAAACTTACACAATAAGAAATTAAACTTTGTTTGCCAAAACATTAAATTTATAGAAAGTTTCTGAACACTTAGTTATTTAGAAAAAAGCTATAAATTCATATTTTGTGTATAAAGGGTGTAGTTTTTGTTGCGCTTACTAGTTGCTTTGTCGGTAATGATTTGACGCTATGCAAAATGGCTGTTCTATTATCTATTCAATCCCTTTGTTTAGACTTTAAAAATCTCTATAAGGTGTTTTTATGGGGGTAAAACACGAGTAACTAAGGTTCGTTAACTTGACGTAACATTGTAGCATTGTATATAATTTGAATCGATCGTCTTATGAGCTATTTCAAAACAAAACAGTTTTTCTACAGTTTCCAAAAAATCATGTTAACATCTCTTGCCGAGCTTCTCTCGTTTTTAGATTTGAATTATATTAGCCTTTCATTCTATCAGATGCAGGCATTAGCTGCATTACTCAAAATGCAGCACCATGCTACCAGGTTTAAAATTGCATTATGAAAACGTCGAGCCCAACTCTCATAAAACGAGGCATGCACGTCTCTGACAAGAACTCCACATAAATTAAAAATAAGTATGTACAAGAAGAATAAAATTGATTGTTTAAATAAATGGTTCAAAATAATTTGTGGTGTATGAAAGGCACGGCCATATTAATTCTTCATTATTTTTCTATCTTCTGAAATCTGAAATATTTTTATAAAAACTTCATCAATTCATCAACAAAATTGGATATTGAACATTAATCTGGGAGACAGCCAATACGTCCACAAAGGAGCGATTATCACATTCGGGAAGCTCTAATAATAATAAAAAAAGAAACATTAACAGACCTGTATTGTGGATGAGCTCTTTCTCTGTGTTGAAACCAAAAGGAGCATATTAACTGGAATATAAAATAATAATTAACTTGTTTCGTTACTCAAAAACTAGAAAATACTTTACTATTGGAAATAATATTTCCTAATATTAACATTCAGATAATAAAAATAAAGAGGTTCTCACCTTTAGTAATTATAATTATGACTCCATCGTAGTCCAGGAGAGTTTGCTTTGAATGTTGAATATTATAAGCAGGCACTACTATTGCTGTCTTAAAAGTATCCGTAAATTCAACACTGACCAAAGAATAATTACAAATAAATATTGAACAATGGTTTTTTTATGCAAGAATTAGAATGTGGATAATACAATGCCATTTAGTGGCAATTTAACGGCATTATCCACTCGTTTCTGTGGGTAATTAATGGCATAGAGTAATTTTGTGATTATCATGCTTGAGACCTATGTCGGTTTTTAAACGCCCACAGCAAAGAGGGCTATCGTTCAGATTAGTTCCCCACAGATAATGGATAATACCATTAAATTGCAACGACATAGATTACCCATATTCTATTTCTCGCATACATCACCTACCTTGGACTATAAAAGGGAAGCCAGATTATATGACGTGTTTTCTGCTTTGGGACTATAGCTGTGCTGAAGAGGCTTTATAAGCCGAAAGAGCTGTCCTCAGATTGTTTTGACGCAAGCGAGATAGCATGACGTAATTTTGTTATTATTAAGGTTTTTTTTTTAGTAAGATAATTTTTGTTTTAAAACAGAACTTGGTATTTGATCGATAGTTTTCCGTTGCAGCAAAAAGAGTTTTTGGTGGTAGGGAAAGATCCTGTTTACTCAAGACTTACCTACAGCGACAACCAAATAGAACATCACTACCTTCAGCATGCAAACTAGAGCTCACTTCATCTAAAGCGAGCCGGAGTACGTATCGCATTTCCAGGCGAGTTTATCTTGCCGGTACACCTCGGCGGATGTTACTTGTACCGTGAAGTACGGGATAATTTTTGGAAAGCTGGCGTTTGCAGGCGAAAATCCGGCAATTTACTACATCCGTTTCGCTGCAGCTCAGTCGCCGTCCCCGCTTTGTGCCGCCGAGTGGAGCAGTACTCGTCATTTTTTAAGTATGTAAATACGCAGCTACAGTTTTTCCCGGACTCGTTTATTTATCTTTGTTCGTCATGATTAAAATGGTCCTCGTAATTTCTTTCATCTCGCCGTACTCCTTGTGCTGTAAACAAAAGTGGATGAAATATCAACTCGGGTACAAAGCAGTTACGTAAGTCGCAGGATGAAGTGTAGCTAAATTTGATAACAAATCCCAGGATAAAGCATCTTACGGAGTATCTGAAAATAGAAAGACAAGCAAAGAGGCATGGCGTAACAAATTCTTTTACAATGAGAATGTGAACAAAACAATAACTAAACCGTTCAATGGAATATTTATCGGATTCGATATTCCTGTAAAATTATTTTCAATTAGGTCAATTTATTCGGTTTATCAGTTTATATAGTTAAGGTGAGTAGTGCATATCTTACAAAAAAATCTGTACCTCTAAAATTCTTCTTGATTTCATTAGTTAATTGTTTTGTAAAAAAATATGTTTTCGCAAAATCTTTCGTGATAGTTGATCTTCAAACCGCTGCAAACTTGCCTAACTGTTAAAGCAGTGTTTCTTACATGCGTCATTTTTTATCTTCCTTGTTGATCCTGCGTAATTTTCAAAGAGCGAATTTTTGTAATCTTTCCTAACTTCTTTTTACTTTTTAAATACCCTTCTAAGCGATGTTACATGTATTTTAGTCTTCACAAAAGTTTTTTCTATTGCCCAACTTCTCCTTCCGACAATTTCAAATAAGTAGCGACAAATAAGTAGCTGAAGCCCAAGTTTCACTTCTCGAACATACAGAAACTAAAAATCGACATAAATTAATTACTTTTTTTTACTAACAAATTATAACTTCACGTACCTTAAAAAAAGACGAAGTCTTCAGAAAGACTATTTTATAACTCCCATTTGCAAATGATTTACTCTGAAAATTAAAAATACTCGAATGAAAACACCTCAACATTCCAGGAAACTCTTACAAAATTCACATCGGGGCTCTTCGAGTTTATTTACTACTTGTTTACTACCTGTCCATGTGACGACATTATTAAATCGGAACATCCTGCAAATACTTCGATTCACAATCAGGAACTATTTGATTAAGTACTTAACGTTTATAAAATTCGTTATGAATTGGCCCATTGCCTACACCTCATGGGATCTAAAAAAACCGCTGCAAATTGGATCTATACTTCCACATCCAATTGTCAAAATGACATTTACGTTTTTATTTCTTATAGTATACAATTAGTAATCAAGTTTTGAGACAGTCCTCGTGATAACAAAAATATATAAATTTTTAAAATCGGGTTTTTCCAAATAACTCAAAAATTATTAAATTAAACAAAAAAAAAAATACAAGAGCGCTTTCTGATCAGAAATTTGATTTTCTATACAATACCAAAATTTAAAAAAAACGTGCAAGCAGGGTCCAAAATAGGTTTTTCTAAATATTTCGAAAATGTTAAAATTTTAGATAAATTTGCTGAGAGACTTTTGGTGAGAAATTTTATTTCCTATCGGATGGTATTTTCATTTTTGAATATAATAAATATATTCGGAGATATTTAGGAAAAACCGTTTTTTTAAGTGACGCTTTTTTGCTAATATCTTCTAAACGGTTTGCTGCACCGAAAATTTATAAGAACAAATAATACTTGCAGTTATACTACTAATCTCATGCTAAAACGAAAAAAATAACAGAATAAAAATTTGCAAAAAAAAGTAATTACCCCCAATTTCGCCCCCGTCCCGAAAATCTACTTACTCCACAAACAATAGGTCGCTTTGGGTAGTTGTGATTTATACGTTTGCCAAATTGCAAGTTCATATATTAAGTCTTTCGAAAGTTATCGTGTCCACAAACAAAACCACAGACACACAGACACAGACAAGAAATTTGTTTTTGATCAAATTTTGTTTTTTTGCGTTTTCGGCCATTTTAAAGCAAATGAGCAAATAAAAATTTTTGAAAATTTTTTCGCGGTACAATACTTTCCATCCGTTGGATGTGGAAGTAATTATTTTTCATTTCTCAGCTAAACCGTTTTATATAATTTCGATAGCATCCATCATCAAAAGTAATGTCCAAGGAATAACAGCAAAACTATTTATTGTAAAAACGTAGAAATGAGAGGTACACCAATAAAAGTGGTGATAGATTTGGTAGACGTATGTATAAATAACTCTTCAACTTTAAACGGTTCAGTTATGTAAGACACTGTATCGCAGGCTTACTATTATTTAATAGTTTGAAACACCGTATTTGAAATATTAGAACCTAATCTCATTAATCCAGACTTAGCCAACTTCAAGCGTGTCAAAGGCGGTGATGTTTCCGGTTTTACGATGAGGAGGCATAAACTTAAATTGAAGGATCAAAACTGTAAACTCGTAAATACGGTATATCTCTGGATTTAAAGATTAAATTTTTTAAATTTTATTATAGATGTCATAGCACAATAGGTACTTAAGCATAATCGCATGTCATAATTATTTTTAGGTCCATGGAGACACACCACCTTTTTATTTAAATGGCAACCACATTTTATTAAAAATCTTTTCCTATTCAACTTTAAATTCTCTTCAAAAATCGCATCGCATAAAGTACTGAAATAAAACTAAAACTAATGCTATTTGATGAAGGTTGTTACTAATAAAGGGTTTTGACTTTCTGGCTCTTTTTTGACTCTACACTGATCTGCAGGAAAGATTTACTAACACTAAAATTATACATAAAAACCGTTGCAAATTGAATCAATATTTCCACATACAAAATGTCCAAACTGTAAATGACATTTTCGTTTTTATTTCTTATACTATGCGATTAGTAATTAGGTTTTGAGCATTTTTTCTAAGACAAACAGTCCTGATATTAGCAAAAATATAAAAAATGTTTAAATCGTTTTTTTTTTTCAAAAAACTCAAAAAMTAATAACAACAAAAAAAAAMTAAAAGAGTACTTTCTGATCAGAAATTTGATTTTCTATATAATACCAAAATTTAAAAAAAAATCGTAGGAGCTGGGTCCAAAATAGGTTTTTTTGGAAATATTTCGAAAATGTCAAAATTTTGGATAAATTTTCTAAGACACTTTTTGTGAGAAATTTTATTTCCTATCTGATGGTATTTTCATTTTTTGAATATATTAAATATATTCGGAGATATTTAGGAAAAACCCTTTTCTTTAAGTGACTCTTTTTTGCTAATATCTTCTAAACAGTTTGCTGTACCGAAAATTTATGAGAACGAATAATACTCGCAGTTATACTACTAATCACATACTAAAACGAAAAAAAAATAAAAKTTTGCAAAAAGGGTAATCCCTAATTTCCCTCCCTTCCCGATACCCTACTAACCCCACAACAATTGGTCGCTTTGGGTAGTTGAGATTTATACGTTTGCCAAATTTCAAGTTCATATATTAAGTCTTTCGAAAGTTATCGTGTCAACAAAACCACAGACACAGACACACCGACACACAGACAAGAATTTTTTTGCTCAAAATTTGTTTTTTACGTTTTCGACCATTTTAAAGCAAATGAGCAAATAATGAAAATTTTTTTTCGCGATGCATGTTGGATGTGGAAATAATTGAATACATATATCAAACAAAAAACTGCCAGAGAAAGAATGTAAATAGAACACATAAAATACATTCCATCAGCTGCCACGCATTTGTTTAGTCGCGCAATGTTTTGGTATACAGGGTGTCCCATTTTCGTTGTAATTGTAGGGTATCCCGGTAGCTATTAATGCTAGAGGCTTGCGGTTTCGACATTACTGTATTACGTTTTTATTCTGAGTTTAGCTGTACCGTCGCCCTTTTTGTATTGTCTTTTGTTTTAAAGCCATAGCCAACTTTTGGAAAATGTAACATTTCTGTAGCTCTCAATTTCTCGCTTGGGTATGTAGATAAAGAAAAACTGTAGAGATTTTTAATAGATATTTTTGTTTTGCATCTAGTGACGTACCCTGTAATTTTTTAGGAGGTCACATTTTTGAGATATAACACAAACTTGCATATTTTTTAATGGAAACAATAGTTGGCTTTGCTATGGTTAAAAAGGCCTATTTTGTCTGATTGAAAAATGTATACATTGTTAGGTTTATTTTTACTAATTTTGGAATTATTCAAATTTTTTAAAATAATTTAATCATATTTTACGTTTACATCCAGAAGGCAATGGAATATGAAAACACACGATATAATTTATATTATTAAGTAAAAATTTTAATCCTTTAAAAATAATATATGCATATTTGATTACATACATAAGGCTCCTAAGAGCGCTCATGCATTTTTTTATCATCAAGTATTTACATCTATTTTGACGAAAAACATAAAAGCTCTTGAAATTATTAGAAAAATTGGAATAATACCAAAATTAGTAAAGATAAACATTTTTTAATCAGAAAAAAATTTTCTTTTTAACCACAGCAAAGTTAACTCTGGTTTCCATTTAAAAATGCAGGTTTGGTTGGCTATGGCTTTAAAACAAAAGACGGTGCAAAAATGGCGATGGTGCAGCTCAACTCACAACAAAAAAGTAATACGGTAATATCGAAACTGCAACGCTCTAGCATTAATGGTTACCGAGATACCCTACAATTACAACGAATATGATACACCCTGTACAACCAGTCGTTTGCTTTAAACTTTGCAGTTTAAATAAAAATCAGAAGGTATAAGATTAGGTCACTTTACTGGGCACCAGATTAGCTCACCAATTGTGCTCCGCTGGGAATTTAGTGGGGATAATATCCTCACGTGAAATCCAGCCAGATTTTTTAAAAGGAATCGCTTATTTCTACTGAAGATGTCAGCTTTGCTGTTGAAATACGTATTTAGCATTTCTAAATTAATGCGGTCTGGATTTTTCATATATCGGGTAGATCTGTCTTAACTTTTAGCAAGTTTGTAACTTGTTAAGTGTGTACATCGTATACACTCCTTCAAAACGAAACCGCAATGTCCTCTTTCTAGCTAAACCAGAACTGTTTACTATGCGCACTTTAATAACTTCAGTCATGCGGCCAGACATGCTACACAATCTCTACTGATTATGCTAGTGACTTCTGATTAGCTGCGCTTGCTAATTCAATGAATACGTTCACCACGTTACGCCAATATTCACATTGCATAACGGAATGGGCTCGTACACGGACCGATAACAGAACAGGTCAACGCCTGCTGATGTAGTGTCGAAGAACTTTCTACCGACACGTCGCGGTTTACCACGGCAGCAGAATCTCATAATAATGGGATCCACGTAGACTGAAAAATCACGGAATAATGCACAAGTTTGAGCTCGGTAATKAATGCATTAATTTCCTGTCGAGTTAAGTAAAAAAAGAATGCGCTATTTGTATACCTGAGAATATGGCTTACGGAGCAAACCATGCCTCTACACTTTGACTTTTCGTAGAAATACATCTTCATCTTCCGTGTATTTCTGAAAGATCTGACAGTACCTACAGTGATTTGCATAACGTGTATGGTAATGGATGCAATAACTTGCAGCTATGATTAGAAGTTAGGTATTAATAGAAATGTATTTTATATAATCAGATTTTAAATTCTGCCGATAAATTAACCTCCAATTTAACTGCTACTTTCTACTTTACCATCACTGCATTGATCACCGAGAAATGTATTCACTTGTTTACGAGACGTGCAAAGTACATTTTTAATTTCACATTGCCCATTGTTTAAAAGTTTAACTTAGATGTTACTAGTTATTTGAAAAAACTTCTCATCTCATCATCCTCACATCTGCAAAAGCAGAATTCAGTGCCTGATGTGCAACTTGAAGTAATATTTACAACTGCATCGCACGCACACGGCGTGCTCGAGATTTTCCAGAAATTAAGGTTTTTATTTGTTTGTTAGGAAGTGCAGATGGAATAACAAGGAGTTTATGGCGCTCAAAACTATATATTGGACGAGCTGAAAGTTTGCTTATGAGCAAAAACCTCACACGCCCGGTGAATGTAGAAGTAAGGAGTCCATCTACCTGACTACAGTGTTGTCGGATGCACGAAAATTACTTTTATCTAACCTATATCTTCTGATGGCGGTAACGATACTACCACAGTTTGATAAATATATGCATAATACTAGGTGTTGAAAAAAGAGAGTAAATGGACTAAAATAAATGTCTGTCTGTGGGTCCGCAAAGTAACGGTTTCCGAGATTTCGTTTGCTACGGCTGCTTATTCCGATATGCATTCTATGTATGGCCATGCTATAGCATTGTCACCGAAGCGAACATCTTTTATGGTGAAGCTTATCGAAATCGCCAAATTCCTTTTACTTCGTATGTATGGAAGAATTTAGCAACGATACGTGTCTTGTTTCTGCTAATTTCACAATAATTTGATAATGAAGGATGCGATTTGCCTGGGATGTTTACCACTGCTTTTCTTAACAGAATAGCCTGCAAGCAATTTTAACAAACTTATCTCGTTTTATTTAATTTCTTCAAGAAGTAAGTAAGTAAGAGTTTAGAATAAATCCCAATCTCGCTGAAAGTCTTGAAGATGAGTCCTAGTTCGTTAAATAAAATTGAGGCGTTTATAAAATGTAGCTCTAAGAAGCTTTGCAGTGTCGCTACTATGACAACTGAAAAAAAATGTAACAAAACTTTTAGGTAACCTACATCTTATTAGCCAATTATTTGCATAAGATGTGGTGTCCCACAAGGTAGTATATTGGGTCCGTTACGGCGTAGCATATACACAATTAACTTATGTTGGAATAGCATTAATCAATGTAATTATCATTTGTACGTGGACGACACACAAATTTATTATCCATTTTCAGTGTCTGAATGCGCCCGCGCGAATCTAGTTATAAATAATGAATTAAAATCTTTACAAAATGTATCGAAAAGTCATCTGCTAAAACTCAATCCCACCAAGTGTTAGGCATTGTTAATTGGAGGTACAGCAGAAGCTTTCAAAATATTAGGTGTTCGTCTGGGTTTTGAGGTGATACCGTTAGCCAGAAACTTGGGCCTCATTATGGACTCCTTCCGAAGATTTCATAAACATGAAAATTATATGATAAAAAAATGTTACTCATATTTAAAATTAATATACAGTTTTAGACATGTTCTTTCAGTGGAGACTAAGAAGTTGTTATGTGATACAAAATTCATGTCTGAGATTCATTTATGCCATAAAAAGGAATTGTAGAATATCACATAAATTTAAGGACATCGGATGGCTGGATATGTTTGACAGACACACGCTACACCCAACAGTATTTTTCTTTAAACTTATGAAATTTAGATGTGACATACGCAACATTAATATAAGACGTAAGAACTTGTTTGACATACCCAAACACCGTAAAGAAATTTTCAAACAAAGTTCTTCATTCTGCACAGTTAACATAATCAGCAAGTGTCACACATACAAAACTTTACTGTCTTATGGAAAATTTTAGGTCTTCGGTAAGACGGCAAATCATGTCTCAGTAAAAATCTTAATTCATAAATGTATATTTGCAAAGCAAATTTATTTTTTTACAACCTTTTCCTTTCGTTCTTCACTCTTTTGTTGCTTGTTCTTCCTCATTTTCTTCTTTAGATTAGATTATTACATTGAAGTTAAGTGCATCCTATACTTTAGTACATTGTGCTCAAATTAATTTATATCTTTTATTATTATTATTATTATTATTATTATTATTATTACTGTTATTGTTATCTAATTGTTATTATTTGTAACATGATGTCAAATACGCATCCTAGCGAGATGCTTAATGAAGTTAACTGATACATGTAAAGCGAGCGTAAGTGAGAGTGCAAATAATACTGCGGAGTAACATTTAGATGAAGTACATCATATGCGAGCAAACCGTACTGTTGCAATGAAACAATGTATATCCAGTAGTATATCTCTCCATTGAGCATTATTTTAGGTTGATACCCAGAAAATAGATGTCAGAGTGTATAATTAGCTGCTCATTGGTCAAGGAATAATCTTGTATTTCTGTTGCTTCCATATTCATCATACACTGCCATAGGCAGCCAACTTTTTATATATTTACTAAATGCCTTAGCATAACCTTAGTACTTTCATAAATAATCGTAATGGCGGTATTCTAAGAAAAAAATATGTCTTGACACACTTGTCAAGTATCTTGTTGTAAGCTATTTAAGGTAGAATAAAATTCACATGTTGGAATCGTCATTCTTGCAATTTTTTATATATATTTTTCTATTCAACCAGTTTCATCCAATAAATTGTACGTGTTTTAATGAAGCACATATTAATACTTAATGCGAAGAGCTGAAGCTTACATCAGGAAATAATTAGATTTTTTCAAACTGGCAGCTGCACCGGTGAAAAAAATTGTACCTCTTTTCCAATGCGCTTACCGAACCCGAGCAAGTAAATACGTAAATAATGAGCGATAGAAGCGTCGCTGCTCCCAGCAGTAACCATCAAAGACCTGTGCTTTTAATAATTGAGGCTTTGAATATTCATCAGTTGCGGTTTGCTTGGAACCTTGTCAATTACAGTGTAAATTAAAAACGGTAATGACGCTTTCCAGTTCCTCATTGTTTTATATCACTCCATGTTTTAACGACAACCGCAATACTTCCGTGATTAAAGAACTACGGAAGGAATTTTTATAGCTCATTAGGGGACAGTAAATAGAGACAACTGTAAAAATTTATGTGGCAATTTTAAATGAAGCTATAAAGGGCTTTAGTGCGTCGCGGAAATAGACATCTCTGCGAGCGGAAACGAGAAAATCTTTAAAGTATTTAGATAAATAAATAAATTCTTTAACCACCATTTATATCGAGTTAAAAACATCTGATAATGTAAAGAAGTTTATACCAGATAACCATCACTAAATTGCAAAAATGAACTGCTGCTAAATGAATTTGCTCCGAAGCAGCATATTCTTGTTATTTGCCAGCTTGAATGCAATCTTCATCAGGCAGTTTGAATGAACAGAGTAAACATTTACTTTCGCGAAGTGAAGCGGCACATCAGCTGAATTGGACCGGAGCATGAACATTTTCATCTGATGAAATGCACTAAAGAGCTGCAATATCCACGTTGACCTAGGTGCTAACGGTCTTGGTGTAATATAATGGTGATGTTAGTGCAGACGCTTCTTTGCATAAATGTTGTAATTGGCTTGCAAATAAAAACATCTATACATGACACAGGTTGTCTCTTGGCTAAAGTTTGTGCCCCCTAAAATACCTATTTTGTTATTGTTTGGAAAAAACGCTAAAACAGGACAGATTTAACTTGAAGTGGGATCAAATTTTATCTTGGTTTCAAGGTTATTTCTGCATCTCTCTAATGACGCATCAATTTGAAGTTGCTTTTTCCATCCGTTCCTGAGAATAACGAAATTGTTTAAGCTCATTGCCGTATTTACGATTGTCAATCGGGAACACTCGTTCAAATTTTAAACAAGTTTTTTGTGGTATGGATGGAATAAGATATAATAACTTTTCTGCATTTCGGTTAAATTATTGTCTTTTACACAGTTTCTATTGGATTCAGGAAATATTTGTCCTACAATAACTAAACTATAAAATAAAAGCGCGTTCCTTTTTAAATGGTTTATAGTACAGAACAAATAATTGAACTAGCAAAACTCCACTTTAATAATGATACATGTGCCGGTATAAAGAGCGTGACTGCTAAAAACGTGGAACAGCAAGTATGTAATCAGTACGAGACTAGTTTAATTGTGAGATTTGAGGCAAACGGCTGGTGCAAATAAAAACATGACACCAGGAGTCCTATCTAAAATTACGCTGTTAAAGTGACCGTTCTTGGTCATATTTGAGTGAATAACAGACAAACTCTGAAAACAAGAATCTGGTATGTCAGAAAGTAATGTTTATTGTTCTCAAACTACATGTAATGCTCTGGTTTGTGTTCGTCTTTACGTAACCATTTTATGTCGTCTCGAAGTGCTGCTTTTTACCAGTCGGCTTTCTTGAACGTTTTAGTTGAATGTGCAAGTAATCTACATTAGAAAATGGTATGCCATGTTAATTATTTGATTTTTCTTGGAAAGCTGCTCTGATAACCCCACGGTATTGATCTGAACATAAATATTGTTTTTCGTTTTCTTCTAAATGTGCGTCCGTACATTTTTCTTTATGCAGGGTCCGCCACCTAAAACTCCCCAGGCTCGTATTTTCTTAATTTTTTTAGGTACAACCTTAAGTTATATGTCAAATTGTAGGTCTTTTTAAACTCTTTAAAAATAGCTTAGTGGGTGTCCAAAAATTTTTTTTCAGATTATTTAACCTCAAAATCATACCCTGATATGCTAAAGAACATTTGAATTTTACCTAAAACGAAGTGTTTCTTATAGTTATTAAAAATTAAGAAGAAGGATGATTGATACACAACAGAACGTTTTGACCGGACTGCACTATAGGTACAGGATGAGTAGTTTTAGGTTAAAACTTAAAAATCTTGGGCATTTGAAAATGGTCAAGTCTGTCGAGTGTCGGAAAGTTTTCCAATAATTATTTTATCGACTTTCTACAGAGAGCGGGAATGTATAAAATTTTCCATTGTGAAAGTGAAGATACATTCTTGCAATGATCTAATTTGCTTTTATAGGGAATACCAAAAAATTAGTGATAGAAAATTTCATTGCAGCTTTGCATTCACTGAATTCAAAACGTATACTTGTTGTGGATAATGCCTCTTTATCAATCCGTCTCGACTTATGCAATAATAGTAGATTTATAATTTATGTCCTTTGAACCCGCTAGTTTTGCACAATTATTGGACAAACAGTTTAGAAGGGTTCTCGACGCTAATAGTTCATTCAAAATACCGTGTACCGTATATATTCTAGTGCTTTCGAAAAGTAGTCACATGCGTTGAAAGGAGTGGTAGAAAATTATTTTTTGCGACTAGTGGATAAAACTTTTCGCGAGAATAAAAATAGAAAATCTGTTCGCATATCTACCCAGCCTGATCCTCATTAAGTACTTTATGCGCACTGTGTATCCGCATGCCTTGTTCAAGGCACCATTTTATTTCTCTAAACCGTCAGCGCTACCCTCGATATAAAACGGATTAACTTCTTGCGTCGGAGCCAAAATTATGTGCTAAATATTGAATAGCTTCCAATTCAAAACTGATAAAGACTGATAGCCCCGAGGGGACGATAAGGCCCGATTTTATAGTTGCCCCTGCCTTCAATATAGCTTCTTGATAAAAAACACAATGAGAAATTCAGTGTTGCTATAATATCGGTAGGCGATGGAAAGAAAAATTTATTTTTCGTAACGCCCCCTTTATACGTTAACTGGTTCATAATTTTCTTTGCTGTGAGGCCTCCATTTTCCCTGCAGCGCGGGGGCGATGCCGTATTCAAATTTAGTTACATAAATCTTGTTTTTCTTGACATGATTCGAGATAAATTTCGTTTATCTCCGAAGAAACACGGAAGGATAACGATAATATTGAGAAGTGTTTTCGTGATACGCGCAGCCTTCCGCATAGGATTTATTTTGCGATGTCTTAGGTTTTGGATGATAGATATTTCCCGGAAGTCAAAATCAGGTGACATCGAACATATGTAGATATTTCTGCTATTCCAGAATAGGCTCGTTTTTAATAACAGGAAAAATTTTAGCACAAAATGTGCTTTATTAAGAATTTACTTGGGAATAAACAGTTTAAAATTTTCACTTTCTAATTAAGGTATAAGGAGTAATTTCTCAATTCCATATCTTATATCGTCTCTAAAAACTACTAGTGTACCTGTAGAACTCTACCAATATTGTTAATTATATAATTTCGGTTGTATTATTCACTGGATTGTTTTAGATTTTTTGAAGCCGAGCTAGTTACTTTTTGTTTCAGGTAGCATTTCCCAGAATTAGTTAGGTAACTAAAGTCTACTCCTTAATTGACTGACCTTCAATACTATTTTTTTATTCAGAGCACTAATACCTTGTTGCAGTAATCTACAAAATATCAATATCCCCATTTATTTGAACGAATTGGTTTATAAGCTGAAAGTTACAGTACCATATGAAAAATTTTACTAAGATAAGTCATTTAGACGGTCTTTCGTTTCTAACACATCATCACAATTACTCACATACCCTTCGCGATTTTCTTTACTGAATTCCCAAAACAAAAATTTTAAAATGAATATTATGTGGTATAGCCTTTCATTATATATTTTTGTTATTTTATAAGTATCTATATCTAAGTATTTTATAACAAGATCGTTACGAAGTGCAAATCAAAATAAAAGTATAAGAACGCTAATTACGTAAACATTTTATCAATGGCGTTTCTATTATTTTACGCACTTATACTTCATACTTCATTGTATGTATAAAAAAGTAAAGTAAACAATCATTATATATATGTAAATATTTCATGCAAAAATAAAACTAAATAAAGCAAACACGATGCTAACGCGACGCTCCATTACCATGCCTGGCCAGTAGCAGTACCGCAAGCGATTCAAGATCTCAATAATTACGTAACAAGGTTCACGAGTGGCGTAGCGTGATCAGATATACAAATGAGCCAAAACTATGATAAATGCCAGGAAAAACAAACTATTTACAGTTTAACAATACGATTCTCTTGTTCTATGAACGTTTACAGGTAAGTAATCTAATTGTATAGGTAAGTTAACCAAATTAATGCCTTGATGAGGCCCACAAATTAATCAGTTTGTACACCCTCTCTTATTTAACAAGGACGGCGAATATTCCCGAAGATGCTGTACTTGAATCAGGCAACAACCCTCGCAGGATATCCCAAAAGAAGAGTATGGATAAATCTGATCTGGTAGAAGATATGTCGTAACGCCTTCGTAGAACGGCTGCTTGGAGCTACCCTGTTGGACAGAAGCCTAACACTCGTCTCTACCAGTGGTGGTAGTCCCTCGATGACGTCCTGGGGTGGTTTCCAAGATCAAACCAATTATCTATCCCTCACGAATCGATAAATCAACAACTTACCCCCGAGAGTATTTCACGCCGGGTGACAGAAAAAACCCTTGCAGCTTGCAGTAAGGGTTGAATATAAAAGTGAACAATCTTTGTTTCAGCACGTGGTCTGGAATAGGTGAAGTCAGATCCCTAAGTTCTAGGTAGAACAGTCGAAAATATTGCATCAGCAAACCCTATCGACTATTCAAACAATACTGTTGAGGGTAGTTTTATCCCCTGTTGGGTTGTGAAGATATTTCCCAGAAAATTTCACTCTACACCTCGTCAGCGCTATTCACCTTCCAGAAACAATCTCCTTATCTCTCGTTAAAAGGTACTTCTTTTAGAACCACAAAAACTACTACAGAAAACATCGCGGAACAAAGAAATCTCTCATTCAGAAGATTAACATGCATACTTAGACACACAGATGGCATATGCTCAACAGTTGATGAAATAAATATTTTCAGTATTAAAAGGCTTTTATTTATTCCCGAAAATTTGAACCATAACAACGTCAGAAACTGACATATATGCACAGCATGGCCATCTGACGCCACGTCGCTTACCTACAAACAGTGTATCGCCTATAACGCCCTTCTTGCTTCTGAGGATTTGTCGCATTTATAAATAGTATTATTCAAGTTCTGTTACTCCAGTGCGGTAAACCTGCAACAAACAAAACAATCATTACCTACATGTTTTGGAAAACAAAGTAATGGCGGGATGGTACTTCTACACAGTCTATGCCCGTATACAATGTGATTTAGAAACTGATGTCTTTAAACTGCAGCATTTCAACAATGTATCGGTAGTATAATTCATTTTTTTAATAAAACTTCCTTATCTGGTTCCCAACCTAGTGCACTGACCCATCTCAACTTGATAGCGCCTATACAAATAGTGCCGCAAGATTTAGAACATTTTTTGCGTATAAATTCAGTCTATTTTAACTTGCAAACCATCGTGAAAATAAAATACGAAATCTGTCATTTTCTGAATTTGTTATGAAATATTATAGGTTTAAGCAGAATATCACTTTTGCAGTCACGTAGTATAATAGATGAAATAGTAGATGAGGCGATGTACAGATTTGTCATTTGTCACACGTTTTCAGTGAAAACTGTGCTATACTAAAATGCATGTCTATGCTGTGCTATCTGCACCGCAACTGCAGATGGATCTATATCACCTATGGGTGCATCTTTTATTGCCCTCACTCTTGGCCAAGGAAGCTTAAGTCTGAATGAAAGTATCAACGCAAAGAATGGGTTGATAATGAAAATGATTATCTCTTTTTAATAATTAAACTAATCTGATTATTAGCTATATAGTCCTTCAGACAAGGCGACGAGTGCTCTTTGTTTGACACCCCGGCAGAATCAAGCTCCGTGCCGGAAACAAATTTACAGGTGCGTTGTGCACTTGAAATTAGATTTCCTACTAACTGTAGCGTGTTCAATTTCTAGCTGCGAACGACTACGACAGACAAACTAGGCGACGTGTCGGTAACAATGTTAAACGCGACTAATTATTGTATCAATATGAACAAGGGAGAACTTCGTTTTGCACGAACGCCCCAGCTAAGCTTTAGTTATTTTTAGTTGAGCAGGAAACACGTCAAAGGAGCGTTGTAGTGTTAGTTCATTAACACTGACATTAGCGTTGAGATAATTTTAACCTTTATTGAGCTCCTCATAAGACTGAACATAAAGAGCCAGTGTTTTTTAAGTAAGTGGCGAACTTGCAGGAGAGATTTCACATTAAAGAAGGCTACATAAAATTCGCTCAATGAAGTTTTTTTCGTTCTCAGATCTTGAAAAGTAGTTTCAGGTAAGTAAAAGGAAAATTAATTCAATTATTTCATTATAATTTAAAGTAGCTTTATTATCTTTTTAACTAGAACTAAGTTTTATGTGTGAATTAAGATGCTTTTGTAAAATGTTTGGGTCAAATACTTTGAATATATGCAAAATTTGAACACATGAAAATACTCACAATAAATTAGATTGTAGGTTCTTCTAAGTAAAGTTACTTCAAAATTTATGATTAAAGCATTACTTATATAAAAGAATAAAAATAACTTTTTTTAAATAACGCTGAGTCTGAGATGTTCGCCGGCGGTATTTACCAATGTATAAAACAAATCCGCCAAATGGCGGCATACGCGCCGTCCAAGGGATGCTGGTGATATAGTTATTTACACAAATACGTTAAATTGCTTTCTATTCATGCTCAGTACATTAAGATGTTAGATAATGTGGTAGTTTACCCTCTGTACTTATGTTTTAGGACAGCATAATATTTGCGAGTCTTTACCAAAACAACTCTAGACGATCTCAAGGAAATCTCAAAACATTATTTAATGTTGAATATAGGCACTTTTGTGAAGAAGTAAATTAAGAAAAAGGTTTGTAACTCATAGCGTTTTAAAAATTTTGAAGTAAACTCTTAACTGCTTTATTTAATATTTTTAAAAGTAATCACAGATGTTGATTATTAGGTACCACGTTGTGGGGTGAAATATCTTACGATAGTGTCATTACAGTTTAGGTAATGACGTTCATATTTTTTAATACCAGGTTTTGTGATAACATTTTGCTTAACTCAAATGACTAATATAATTAATTCAATAAATTTTAGTATTGGAGAATAGTATCTCAAGGGTTTCAGGGTTCGTTAATGAGCAAAAATGTGGTCAAAGACTTTTATACCATTTTCTATTTAAAAAAATATAAAAATTAAGTTACCTCTCTGTTGGGAATACTTTAGACACACATAAAATCGCATAGATGCTGTATACGTATTTTGTGAATTTAGCTGCAATGCCAGTGCTGCCGTCCGAAGGTACATACATATGTAAAGTTTCTTCCTCAAAGGAGAGTTCCAGATAGGAAAACTATTATTGGTCTAGCACAACGTTTGCGTATGGCAGACTCAGTGTTACAAAGAATCAATACATAGGTAGAGAATAATACGTATAGGAATGGTGAATATAGAATAGGAAATTAATCTAGGCGGTTATAAATGATTCTGGATGAGTACGTACCTATCGTTTGTAATAAATATTAAGCCCATTAACTGTAGTTTAACATCAATGGGTCGGTTCCTATACTCTTTATTAAAGTCGATGTTATCTAAAATCGACCCAGTAATCCTAACAACACCTTGAATTGGGGTGTGTGATTGGTTTGGATTTTAAAAATAGAGTTGATTTTAGCTTAAAATAGAGAAGAGAAACCGGGCTAACGGGTCTGTTTGTCTTCTCCTTGTTAAAGTTGATATTAGCTAAAATCAACCACGGCAACACCTTCATGGAAGGTATGTGATTGGTTTGATTTTAGCTTTAATAGAGAAGAGAAGCCTGCTCAATGTTTAAAGTAGGTATGGTAGAATACTGTCACTATCACAGACAAATCTCTTACAATTATTTGCATAGCAAGCTCGGTAAAGACATTGCGAGCGAGTCGCGTACAACAACGTTTTATTTCTTGCTGGTCAAATCGCGTAAATTCTAAAAATTAAAACACTAGCATTACTAAAAACTTATAGAATACCATGCTGACAAAGTAAAATTATGTTGTCGTCGTCTTCGCTTATTGAGAGTGGTCGCAGTGATGGTGTAGTCGTCAAAATGTAAGTCAGCCACTGAAAAAATTCATACATTTCTGTTAAAACTTAATAGGCACCTGTCATGTGTGATGTAACATTTGAAGTTTAAATTGACTCATTGAATTTTTCGAAAACGATATTATGGTTGCTTTATTCTTACACATTAAAAAGAGGTTTTGAAAGGCCTCCTTCCTATTCAAAAATTAAGGTGATAGCTGCCAGGGGTAAACTGTCGTTCCGATATTTTCAAATATTACACCATAACAGACTTTGAAATACAAACTACCTGGATGTTTCAGGTTTTTACTCGAATTTGTCTCCCATGGGAATTATTGAGGAGGCTAAGACTAAAACTTCCGGTAAGTACATGTAAGACAAAACATTAAAAAAAGATTTTGGATGTGAAAAATTTATTACTGCGCCGTTTTACATTAGCTGCAGACGCTTTTAAAATAGTTGCTGTGATTGATATACTTAAACTAAAGAACAATTCATAAAAATGCTGCCAGTTGTATGAAATTGACTAACTTAAAAAAAGAATACCATACTCAAAAAAATAATATAGAAATAAAACCAATGTCCGAAAAGGTAAATTAAAAAGCGCAAAACCACATTCATCAAGAAGCACACCTCTTGGGAGTATATACACATTTCAAATATATTATAAACATTAATCTTGCTTAGTCACCAAAAGACGAGTTCTTGAAATAGCCACTTTGATGCGATGCAACTCTCTTAGGAAACTGGAAAGTTCACCCATTAGGTTGAAGTCATAAATAATATAAACTCCTGAAAGCTTCATTTGTGTCGAATATTACGTACATTTCATATTATATAAGTGGACGTTGGTCATTACCTGGAATCGATCACCTGTTCCAAGAAGTTTAAAAGCGGACCCCGGTAATCCACTTTTTTAGCCTTTCACGGCAGTTAGCCCAAGTTTCCTCAAATCCCCAAAAGGGACAAAAATGAAAAGCTCTTCAGCCCGGCAACTAAAGCTCGGCTTTAACATTTCCGTCACCCCCACTAACTTCTTCCTACGTGAACCAGCGAACTTCCTGTCTTTTTATAATCACCCACGCTGCAGTTTTGCAGGTTTTTAAGCCCCGCCTGGGCATCGTGTAAAACCGGATATCCAGACCTGGAATAAAGCTTTATGAGAGCTCTCGAATTATGCAGTTTAGAGGGAGCTCGGAAATAGGTGCGCTGCGCTATACAAAGTACCAGATTCTGTAGACCCACCGGAAACTGGTATTTTTGTATGTTAAATCAAAAGTAATAACAAAAACTTGTTTAAATTGAACTTAAAATACAGGGTGTAAAATTAAATTAACTTATGTGCTCTGTCTCAGCCCGATTTGTACCACGTAGTATGCTGGCAATTGAAAAGATCGAAGTGGAAGAGCTTCAGATTGCTTCTAAAAGAAGCAACTTAAATATAAGTATTAAAACACATGACCCTTTCGAAAATAAAGTTAACTATGTGCTTCTGGCTTTTCACCAGCTGAGAACCGAAGTAACTTCATCTATAATAGAATGAAACAAGTTATACGTTATTGAATTAATTAGTTTTCTAAGCTCTCTAATATGCCCAACTACTTGGAGTATCTAACCCAACAGATTACCCCATTTTTCTGTATCCTAGAGACTTAGATGATCCATATCCTGTTTAAGTATAACCGATATGCGACATTTAGTAGTCCCATTAGTCATTAAGTTAGGTTATTCCTTATCCTATGGCTTTGGCAGGAGGGCATTCAAAGAAATATAACATTTCTTCTGTAAAAAAATACTTAATAAATAATTAAATAACGGAGATTGCTTTGTTGCCTTCATGCAGATGCTAATTATGAAACATTATGAAAAAAGACGATTAACAAGAAAGAGAAGTGTGGTGATAATGAACTTAAAAGTTATTTCACGTTACGCATACAAAGTGGATAACACCAGAAATACATATGTAAACTAAAAAGCTATGCAACATTATTAAATAAATATTATAACAATACTACATTACTGATAATAAATTCAAAATTTGAAATTTTGATATTAATTATGAAACCAACTGTTGCCAAAAATTATAATACACAGATAAATTTTAGGTTTATCACATAACAGTTTATTGATATTTTCTTATAATCAGAAAAAACACACGACCGCAATTACAAATTTCTTCAAAGTATAAAATCACCTCAGCGAACTCCTGATCATCTTCCGAATCAGAGGTATCTAAGCTTAGGTTAGTAATGGATGGAGGAATGTTATCCACGCCCAGGAAACTCATACATATTGMGGCGGTTGCGMTTCAAATATGCGTGCGAGTGTGCGGTTTGAACAAGAGAGGGCGCTGCACGGAGTGGATTGGAATTCAAAAGAAGGAGGTGTGTGATTGGCCAGGAGGGGATTCGAGGGTGTGCGCGGCGAAGCGGCGATCGACAGGTTGGTGAACAGCACGCTGCTGTTACACCGCAATAGGTAATCGTTTAGTTGTATTTGGCCGTAGTTGTAGTTTTCTTAATAAAAGTTTAATTACCTGTGGTCTCGGATTTCATTCAAAAGCTGGCAGGAGGACCCACCGCACCCAACGAGAAAAGTGCATAGCATAAATTTGGCTCCCAACGGGCGACTGCCAAGAAGAAATTTAGGAAACAGGTGAATAAGAAGAATCAGTGCATTTAGCTAACACGAATAAGGAGGTTAGTCAGCTAACAGTCTTAGAATTGGGAAAGTGATGGAATTAGTGACCTTGGAGGAAGAATAGTCTTGTATCGGTGACGTAACAGACGGTAGGCGGAGTTCCAGTGTAGCAGGTGCAGACGTCGGATGTTGTAAACACGGCTACCAACAGCTGCGAGGTGGTTCGAAGGACGGACAATAGAGGGAGCTAGAAGTCTCAAGAGCGCGGATATTAAATAAACAGGTGTGTTCATTCCATTTTACTTTTTGCGCAATAGACACATTTAGTGCATTTCGTGTTGACTGATTATTTCCTTTGTTTGATATTGTAAAAAAAAGTCACGATGACAAAAAATAAAGATGTAAAAGTGTCAAGCGTTAACAGCGCGAATTCATCATCGGAGGCGGTTGATTTGCAAGATTTAGTAAAGTCATTAGCGGAAAGTATGTTAGTTATGCAACAAAGCGTTGCGCAGATTGCAGATACTGTACAAAAACAAACATTAAGATCAGATCCAGCTGAAATTAGGCAAATTCAGGTTTCATCTGCTTTAGGAAACGAGATCAATTCAGTACCAGATAAAAGTTATGTGTCGCGTTGGAAAGATCGAGGTTACCAAACCATTTGTTTTGGCCAAAGTAATGTACATCCGATGTCATTCTTAAAAAAATTAAAACGCGCATTCGAGGAGGCTGGCGTACCTGAAGATGCGAAAGTGGGTTTAGCTATAGATTGTTTAAGGGGATCTGCAGCTGACTGGGCTGAATATAAGGAGAAATCTTTCAATAATTTTGATAAATTTGAAGAAGCTTTTCATGTTAGGTATTGGAGTGTAGAGAGCGAACGAGAATTATTTTATAAATTAAAATACGGCGAATTTGTGGGGGGTAGTCGCGCAGACTATTTACTACGATTGGTAGGCGAGGCATCGTATCTCACTGAACCGGTAGATGAAAGTGTACTAGTTCAGTGGCTATCAAAACATTTTTCGGAAGAAATACAGAGAGGAATTTGTTTGGGCGATTACAAAACTATAGATGAATTGGAGAGATATTTAAGAAAAATAGATAACACTATGAGAACAACTGAAAACAAAAGGGATAGTAGTTATTGGCGGAATACAGATGGTAGGCGCGAACAGAATCGTGGCAACGTAGGTCAGGGCGGAACACATAGAAATGTTGAGACGTCGCGGGGAAATGAAAATGGTGTCGAAACGCGAACGCGAGAAAATTTTAATAGACCAGTAAATGAAAACCAAAAAAATGATACAAACGACAGAAGAAATTTTCCAGTTAATCTTATGTCTAGAGTAATCACAGAGCAAAATGAATTGTTGTCTGATTCAGAGGCCGAAGAAACAGAAAGGGATACATTTTTGTCACCAGTTATTAATGTAAAAATATCAGGGGAAGTTTTTGAGGCGTTAATTGATACAGGCAGTCAAGTATCTGCTATTTATATCAGAAACATTTGCGAATTATGTAGAAAATCGAGATGGAAAATTACCCGTGTTCCCGATTTCCAATACTACCGTATCAGTTGCGTTTAGTAATAAAACCCAGCGTGTAACAAAACAGGTTTTTCTTTCTGTCATGTTAAACGACAGAATTTTTGAGATAGTCTGTATAGTTGTACCAGGGCTAAATAGGGACATTATTATCGGATGTGATTGGTTGGCTAGAGTAGGAGCACTTTTAGATTTTGAAAATATGTCATTAAATATTCAAGAAAAGGAAGGGAAGTTAATGGTAACGTTTAAGTTAGAGAAACAAAAAGAGAAAACTTTGTGTTTAAATGAGGTTCGTGCAAATACTGGTATACTACGTCATCAGTATTCAGAAACAGAGTTGCGTTTGGCGGCTGAGAAAGCTCAAGGGCTCGGTACCGAGAAAAAGCAAGAGCTAGCAAAGTTGTTGATTGAATATCGCGATATATTTTCAGAAGAACCGGGTAGAACGGACAAATACTGTCATGAGATTAAAATGGGGGTTCTAAAGTCCATATTATCTGACAATGGGACGCAATTCCACTCCGATAGTTGGAAAAAGGAGCTTAGCGAACTAGGAATCAGAATTCGTCATACTTCTATTTACTTTCCACAGGGAAACCTTACCGAAAGGGCGAATAGAGAGATAGGTCGTCTCCTCAGGTCGTATTGCAATGAAAAACATACAGCATGGGCGACACGGCTATCAGATATTGAACTATGTCTAAATAACGTGCTTCACGAAAGTGCAGGGTTTTGTCCACAGTTTTTGAGATTTGGGACTTGCGAACCAAACGCGATTCATAAATTAATCGAATATCCTCAAATTATTACAGAAAAACCAGACTTACAGCGAGTATGGCATTTGGATTACGATAAAATGACATCAAAGCTGAGGCGCAAGCGAGAGAAGGGGGTTAGGAATGATAGAGTAAAATTTTCTGTAGGAGACGCTGTTTTGGTGCGTCAGCATCCTTTGTCGTCTTCGGAGAGTTCAGTCATTGAAAAGTTCTTTCTGTTATTTGAAGGACCTTATTATATTGTAAAATGTGTTGGTTCAAATTCTTACCTGGTGGGTAATCGCGATGGCTCCAATGCTCGCGTTCAAAACATTATAAACCTAAAACCTTTTAAGGAATTAAAAGTTCCAGACGATATCAAAAACTAAAAAAAAGTAATACTGAATTTCCTTATTGTTTGGATTTCTGGATCTCTGATTTTCTGTTCGATTTATTATTGAATTTTCGTTTCTCATATAAACTTGTTAATGTTCTGATAAAAATGTTTGTATGTTCTTGTTCATTTGTTAGTTTAAGTTAGTAGTAGGGGCAGGTTTACCTTCGAAACTACAATTCAATAATGGGGTAAATGTGGCGGTTGCGTTTCAAATATGCGTGCGAGTGTGCGGTTTGAACAAGAGAGGGCGCTGCACGGAGTGGATTGGAATTCAAAAGAAGGAGGTGTGTGAATGGCCAGGAGGGGATTCGAGGGTGTGCACGGCGAAGCGGCGATCGACAGGTTGGTGAACAGCACGCTGCTGCTACACCGCAATAGGTGATCGTTTAGTTGTATTTTGCCGTAGTTGTAGTTTTCTTAATAAAAGTTTAATTACCTGTGGTCTCGGATTTCATTCAAAAGCTGGCAGGAGGACCCACCCCACCCAACGAGAAAAGAGTGCATAGCAATATATATAAAAATGAATAAATATGACCTTTTTTGAATGTTTAACAAAACTAGGTCATTTTGTGCAGTTGCTAAGGTTTTATGCCAATCGTAATCGTAATATTTTAACGTCTTCTGAACTTCTGATTATTAGTATTTATAATATACTCACATTCTGTTGAAAATATGCCTTTACTACCAGCATTTATATTATTATATGTATAGCCTTTATTTTTAAACACCCATTAACATTTCAAGCCCTCTTTAATACCGAGTGATAATCTTTAATCCTCTCTTCTGAACTGAAATATAATTAGAATATTAATATATTAGGCTTATCTTTCCAAAATTAAATATTTAAAAACGTAGTCATACTTTCCAGTGAAATATCTTTAAGCAGATGTTTCGCAAACAACTGAAAATATAAGTATAGTCAAGAAAAAGCAAAACACGTGCGAAGCTTTGAAAGCAAGAAGTTTGTAGATAATGATGAGGATACAATAGACCATTGACCCTCAGACGTAATTCAGGTAATAATATGTTGTTCTAAATTTCCATAGGGTACCGAGACGCCAACCATTCTGAATCATTATGTACGCAAGGAATATACTTAAGTACTCCGAAAATATTTTATATAACAGTGCAGCGTGGTTTTTTTTAACTTTACAGTCTGTGATTTTGACGATGGATTTTACTAACAGTATTCTCTATCAATGTCTGTAGTTGCATGTTCTACTCAAAGTACACAAAGTTACATTGATGCAATTTCAACAGTATTTCAAGAATTAATTGCATATTCGTTTAAGCATTGGGCTTGATATTATTATAAATAATCAGTACACATTGCTGTACAAAGACTCGCACTTTAGCGTTGTCCAAGAAAACGATGACACCATTGTGCGATATCCTTCAGATAACTGAATAGCTAATTGAATCTCTCAAACCGCATGGTATGCTTTAACGTAATTAAAATTTTGCTCACATTCCTCTCGTTGCACAGAACAATTCGACTACTGCAAAACAGCAGTCCAAGCCTCCTAATCAAGAACACCGATGCCGTTTGGTGTTTCCAAACTAACGTTTTGCCCTGGACACGTTACAAAATAAACAACCCCCGGCAAAACGGTGCATCTCACGAATGGCTTCAGTTCTCCCTTCAAGTGGCGTCGGTGTGTTTAAAACGTGTCGGTATCTTTTCGATGGCAGGTACTGAACGAGGCGCCTCCGCTGAATTTTAAGTCGTGGAACACAATCGGCGGGTTTGCTCTTAATTAGTTAATTTGGACGCTTTCCGCGGCTCGTTGTACACGGCGGGAATATCCGGTTTTACCGGTTTGCTAAAAGGAAAATATATGTAAACGTGGAGTAGCAACGCATGAAAAAGTGCTTGTAATAATAGTAGTACAAATAGGTGCGCTTTTGTTTGCTTGATTCATCCCCAATACAATAAGTGAGGAATAAGAAGAACCGCATACATAATTTGTATTTAAAATTAATTAACCTAGTAAAGCAACAATTTGGAGACAATTTAGTGCAGTTAGACACTGCTGAAACTAGTACCATGAACGGGTCAAGGTACGGAGAAGCTCTCCACATTTAATATGGGTTACTATAGAAGGAATTGATACAAAATTATTGGAGGTAATGTTTTAGAAAAATTAATTTTCCTGTTAAAAACGGAATATAAATAAGGTTTCTTAATAAATATTGGAATTAAAATATTGCGTAAATCTGGCGGCCTATTTTGGATACTTGAATGTTTTTATATTTGTACATTTACAGACAGTAACACAAATTATTTTAAGTTACCCATATGGCTACCGTGAGATGTTGACGCGTGTCTTGAGGTGCTCTGTATGGATATGCTGCTGTATCTGGAATTAATTTCTTGCCTAATCGTTGTTGGTGCTGTGAACTTTGTTATGGTGGTAGTGGCAATCTCATAACTTTATGAACTTGAGAGATTTTTGTATAAGACACACTGTTTTTTGAGTAGAGCGATAAGAACTATATAAGAAACAGCTGTTTTGTTTCCTAGTCGACATGCCCGAGAAGTGCAAATCGTGCACCAAAAAGAGTGTGGAGATTTTGATTGCACGTATTAATATTTGCTATTTTTGTTTTGTCCAAATTACGTATTTTTCCAACCTATGGTTCCAAATATAGCTAAATCCATTTTGACAGTTCAGTAGCTAACGAATATGTAGTTACACGATTCCTGGATTTCAGCCATCTATTAGAGCAATTCAGTAATTAGCAGCATTTATGCAATTATTTACGCATTCCGGTTATAAGCAGATATTTGCTGGAAGCGATGACAGTCATAATAGCCCAGCACCTCGAAATATTGCCCCATGGTGCCATAAATTATTATTATTAGAGAACGTCGACCGCGGTTACATTAAATTATCCCAATAATCATCGCTACTTCATAAATTGGGGAGGCAGGCAACCGCTGCTTGAGTACATTAAATCGGGCACGACAATAATGTTTAATATCAACGTGATGATGAATAATATGTAAACTTCGCGAAGCCAAACACAAGTTTGTGAAATCAGGCATAATTATGTTGGGCAACCTCAAAGTGTTTTACCGCAAAGTTTAGCGTTTTCACCGAGGGCTTTCAGGCTGCTTTCTGTTGAAATAACTCTCCCCGCAAAGTTCGTGTAATGCTTACCCAAAAAAACTACAGCCTAATGAGCAAGGCAGGGGAACGACTTTGACTAAACTATTCCTGTGAAGCGAATTGTGCATCTGACGGATAGGCAGGAGAACGAAATACTAAGCAGCAAGTACTTACAGCTTAAATATAAAATTTTAGTAATTTTTCATAGCGTAATGTATTGGGAATGCCTTAAATGAAATCTGCTAGGAGTCAGGAAAGAGTGCTAATTAAAGTACTGACTTGGTTTCCCTTTAATTGATCATAATGTTTAGCTTTTAACAAATATATAATCAAATGAATAAACATGTTCTAAAGAAAAACATGAAATGAATAACCAAGTACTACTAGTATTAACTATCCCGCAACGGAGGACAATCATTAATCAATACTTACTAATAAACAAAACACAATAAACGTGCATCACTTACAGCTAATATTCTTGTATTCATGGGCAAGCACTGTTCAATTTTCAAGATTATTTTCATTTGCATATATAAATTTTTGTTTGTGCATCCTTATTCCCTTTGTTCTCGAGCACTTACCATTGACTTCTGACGGTTAACTGATGGGCATTTTCGTGCACCGCTATTTATACCGCTTTTTGCAACATGTTATTTTTATCACCGACTATTTTTTAACATTTAAAAAAACCAATAAAAAGTTTTAATTTTATCCTACTTCCGTACCTTTTAGGCAATCAACGTACTATTATACTGGCAATAAGCACAAGATAATAATTTGTAGTACCTACTTTGTTTTTATTGCTTGCTAACGCATTTTTCTCAAATTTGACGTTTGCCATCATTTGTGAATACAAAAATGCACAGATTTAGCACATCTATGGTACAATTAAGGTTGTAAAAAGTCAACAAATGTTCTATCGAATACTACGCGAGAGTGAGAATGAATTAGAAAATAATCCTCTCAAACTGTTGTCTACGGCAGTCGTGGCTGTTGCCAGGCAACAGTTCTCGAAGTCCTGTCGAATTATTTTGAATCTATTCTTTCTCTTGTGATGTTATAACTGAAAATTACCTGAAACTAGGTGGTGGCTACATCCTTGATATTTGTATATGTATAGTTATACTCGCACCTCACAGGCACAATTTGTTGTAGCTACTGAACTGACTGTTGCACTGACACAACAGCTTCTGCTAGATAACGTAATCTGTCCTCATCCATGCGGCATGTTTGCGAAATAACTGATGGTAACTAGAGTGCTAAGTAGACTCTCTAAAGGAATAAAATGAAAATAAAAGCAATAGAGGTTAATAAGTGCAATTTGGGAGGTCTTCTAGTCTTCTAGCCAAAATCCAATAAATTGAACAAAAGCGGCATTTACCAAATAAAATGCATGCAATGTGACATGATATACATAGGACAATCAGGTAGAGCTATTAAAAACAGAATTACAGAACATGTTGCGAATATAAATTCAAACAGAAGCACAACAATTTTTACTGATCATTGAAAGCGARGTCAGTTTTACATTGCGAAAGGAAAGGTAAAAAACTAAACCTTTTAAAACCTTTGGAAATTAAAAACTCTGCATCAGAAAAACATTTGGCAAATACACAAATAGAAATTCCCACGTCCAGTACGCCTTTGATATTGCCGAAATTATAAAGTCGGCCTTCAAAACCCAGGCGAGAGATTTTACAACTGTACTTTACAACCCCTGTAAAAAGGGGACGAAAACGAAATTCTGCACATCTGAGTTTAGTTTAACCCTGTTATCTCTGACAATGACCGCTTTGGTCGAAACGATCGTCAAAGTTATCTGATAAATCAAGTGAGACAAAGCACATACGTTCAATCAGCTTGTTTCCAGGCTACCTAATTGAATCAGGATGTTTCACAATGAATGCACCTTTGAGTCCATTCAACATATTCTTCTCTAAAGGTATCGGTAATTTTCAATTGCATCATCTACTAGTTAAAGAGCACCACAATATACTATACCCATTGATGATAAGTTTAAACTCACCTCAAAGTCTCTTATTGTGGCAACAGTTCAAAATGATTTTTATAATTTCTTATGTAAATGACTGATAGGTAGTAATACCTCACAATAGTTTACTAAACTATATAGATCCTAATTTACTTCCTGCCTTTGCTATCAACCATACGATAAACAAAATACGAAATTACTTTGCATGTGAATGAAATGTGTGCGATGTCAAAAGTGTTGATGATATCTACGTTGATTTACAGCATCGACTTTTCACTGTATAACAAAGATGCATCCATTTATTTATATTTTATAAAATAACGTAGTGTGGTGACGTCAGGATACACATAAATCGATAATGCCGAGGAATTTTCTCCTTGAGGATATCAAGTGAATATCAAGTCAATATTCTACCGCTAGGTACCTACTAAAAAATTAGAAAAAAAAAGATTAGTAAAACGAGAGTCTTGGGGTTGACATTACAGTTGACTAATCATATCAATGGAATGGCATTCGCAGTTTGTTAAAATAAGGAAAATATGGTTCGAAACTTAAAAAATAATAGCATTGTTAGTCATCAGTCGCTAGTCACCTAGGTACAATACTGCTTCTGAAAAAGAAAAATGGAGAAAAACGAATGTGCGTTGATTACAGAATTATAAAACAAGACAAATACTGGTAGCCTAAAACAGATGACGTTCTAGTTTTATTACAGGTAAGTTTACCATCAGAATGCCATTAGATAGCTTTAGATGGGAAATCAATTCCAAAATCTGCAATTGTTGACACCTGACGGTCATTATGACTTCCTGCGAGTCCTATTTAGAATTCTGAATATTGCATCCAATTTCAAAGCAGCCATCAATCAATATGATATTGGGATCACTTCGATTTGACATGGTACTGACACATTGACACTTTTTAAAACTGTGAGCGTATATATGGACAAACTGGAGCGAATAGCGAATGTTAAAGTTGTTTTAAGACACTGGCATGAGTTATGGACTCAACAGGTGTCATTTTAGAGAAACGAAAATGTTTCACATAAAATTACAGAAGGTGCGGAACAATTTTTGCTATATCTAAATGTATACGATGTATGAATTTGGAGAATTATTTATAAGAAATTTCATGCTAAAGTAACGTCCTAAGCATCAGACTAAAAAGTTGTAAATTCAAGTGAATGAATCTAAATTTTATGTCTTTATAGACATAACACGAAGAGTATACCATAATCAAATAGCGCTTACAGGCCAATCAGGCCCATAGCTTGGCAATTTGCTTGCATTCATCTCTATTCTCAACTGTGTCCTCCCAATTCATTACTCATTTCTTCGCAAAGTCCACACGCACTGCTTTGAACCACCTTGCTCTTGGGCATCTCTGTCTCCTTGTTGACACTCTCCACATGTCCCAACCTCCGCATATTATGTGCTCTTATAAATTGCGTTATCGACTCTTTTCCATATAACTTTTGCAGCTCCCGATTATTCCTTCCTTTCGACAGTTCACCTTCCTTTATACCTCCTAGGTATTTTCCGTTCCCAAACATTTATTCTACGTCTCACATCGATACTTTACTATTGGTCGCAGTATTGTTCTATACACTTGCATCTTGCACCAAAGCCTTGGCATGATTTAAGTAGAAAATTAGATCGGAATGGCATCTGTCAGCATTATAATCACACGATGAGATGGCTACCCAGCTGTCATTATGGGAACTACTTCTTAAAATAAGTGACCTATAGTCTGAGAAGTTGGTATACACCTGCATATATCAACTTGACAGCAGGCACCCACAGTACTTTTTGCTGACGAGCAAGAAATGACATACATTACATACATTATCTGCAGTTGGTTGCGGTGCAAACATCAGAGCATAGACATGCATTTTACTATGTATTTATTTAATAATAATTATGTTCTTACCCGTCAGCAAAAGTGCCGTGGGGGGGGGGCTGCTGTCAAGTTGATGTATGCAGGTCCATACCAACTTGTCAGACTACAGGTCGCTTCCTTTAGGAAGTAGTTCCCATAATAGCAGCTGGGTGGCTTGGTCATCGTGTTAGTGTAATGATGGCAGATGGCATTACCTTTTGGTATATAGGCAAAACCAGTTCTATGCCATGCTGTCTGCACTAAACCTAAACCGCACTAATGAGCTAGAAATGATAGCGAAATAGATCTATCTGCAGTTGGTTGCCGTGCACACAGCATAGCATAGATATGCACTTTGCTACCATTTTCTTGATTAGCACTCCTAGGTTTAGAAAATTATCTACATTTTCCAATTCCGTAATTCTACCGTCTTTCAGAATAAATTTTAATGTCCTATGTATATCTTTGGTGTTTACTTGCATATACTTTGTTTTTTTCTTTGCTAATTTCTAATCCTAGACCTTTCAGCTTCCAGATTAGCTATTGATTTTTGCAATTCTTTCGTTCTTGCTAAGAGGGGTACATCATCCTGCAAATCCAAGACATTGATGGCTCTTATTCAACACTGTTCCTGCTCTATTTATCCCATTTTTTTCTGATTATATGCTCCAGAAATATGTTGATAATAATTGTTGATAAGGCATCTCCTTGCCCTAAGCCCTCTTTTCGCTTGGAAGGGCATTGAAGCGTAGCTATTGATTCTTACTTTGCACTTTGAGTCCTACACTGTCATCTTGACCAGGCGTTTCACTTTGGAATGTTCATTTCTTCCATGGGCAAATAAATACCGGTTCTTTTTATGGAATCGTCAGCCCATTTAAAATCAATGAATGCAACGTGCAATCCAAAATTGTGTTCATAATATGTTGTTTGTATCTGTTTCAGTGCAAAAAGGTATAAACTATACTAAAACTTTTCTTCAATTCCAGATGTTAGAGTATAAAAGACTGAGGAAACTGAAGCTGTAAAAAAAACTTCCCATACAATTCGCAAAACGATTGCTTTGAATTACATAACGAATGGTATCAGCGAGACGCAAGCTAGCGCCAGGGAATTGGCTTGTTGACATCAGCTGTTGTGGAATCAAATAATGAACGCAAAACTCTCCGATATTGCTTCCGGTTGCGTCAGTGTGTGCAAGGTTGCATTTTTATTGCCAATTTTCCTAAGGAATGATACATTATTCATTTTACGATGTGGCATAGAATACCGGCCGAAATTGAACACGCGGCGCAGCCAGGTTCGAATATTGACGCCGGCGTCAAGCGTGACGTTCGAGTTTGCGTTAAGAACGTCCGCTAACCGTCATATATCCTCTATAATAATMCGGTTCAGGACATAMGGGATGATATCGTCAGTACCGGCAAAAGAAGCCGCCTAGGGTACAGAGGAGCGCGTTATTCTTGCTGATCCCCGGTGGTTTCCTTTTAATACACTTGCGTAATATATTGGGGAGGTTTATAGGTGGTATTAAAGGAGTAGGCTCGTTCCCCTTTGAATGGCCGCTCCCGAACGTGCTTTCAAAATGAAATATGCAAAACCCGAGACCAATACCATGCACAGGTAACTATAGTAGGGACATCAAGTGTGTGATAGCCTTTGCCTGATTATACGAGTGCGATCTCATAATGGTTCGGCCACCCTGATCTACACCGTAAATTAAAATTTGTTGATCTTTTAACATAGTAGTATAAAATAATGTAATAAAAGCCTCCTGTAATTATTAAGACAATAAAAATGAAGTCTATGGAAAGGGCTTGACCAGAATAGTTCGGCTAAGGGCAAGTGTTCTTATTAGGTCCTGGATTTGCGTGGATTCTGAAACAGAATGCTATTATCCAACTGCCGAAGTCAAATTTATTTCCATTTTTGTGTTGGCCGGTGTTTTTTACAAAGTTTGCAAAAATATTGAACGTCTTGTAACCATAAGTGAAGATTTGCGGTTGTCGATCAATAATATTTATAAAATGGGCAATTTAGCTCGCGTTATTGCAGTTTTTGGTAGGTTCCTGGTTCGTCAGTGTAAGGAATCATTAATCTGCGTTTAAAAATTGCAGTGTGGCGCAAGGCAAGAAAACGGGACGCTCGTCTTCAATTTCCTGAGTGAATAAATGTGCGTTGGGACGAATCAACAAGCAATTGTGCGGCGAGAAGGTTTCAGCTAAATTATGGTATTCTAGAGAAAGATCATAAAGAGGGATTTTTTATATAAAACTTACAAGGTACGTTGCACTAATTCATTTTAATCGTTCATTTTTTAAACTGACTGCAATTTTTTAATTAGGCCAAATAAAAACCATTAATTACCAATCGCCAAAAAATGGTATCGATTGAAATGGGCTATAAAAGGCCCAAAAATTGGACGCAACAGTGTAATATTCAGTGATGAGTTTAAATTCGAAATATGGTTGGAGGACATAAGAATAAAACGCGTGGTTAGAACACGAACGGAACCTTAACATCCTGATTGTTTGATCAGAGAAGATAAAGCCTCTAGCATCGGTCATGGTCTGGGAACGTATGAGTAGAAGAGATGTTAAACAATTGCGGTTCATAGAAGACATTATGAGCGAAAAATTATATAAACAAATTTTAATCTCCAATAATTTGTTACAATCCATTGCAAGTTTACAAGCAGGCAACAAGATGACTGTTATACGGCGAAAACTATAAAAATCTGGTTCACAGAGCACAATATCATTCCTTTGGAATGCTCGCTCAGTAGTCCAGATGTGTCGTTAATCGAATCTTTATGTCATAAAATGAAGAATGACTCTCACAGACGTCCAGCCCGTTCTGTCGGGGAATGAAAATTACTAGAAGTAAATTCGTGCTGCTACCGCGCAGTGTACTAAAGAACAGTTGGACTATTCTTTCCATAATTTTATTTTTGTTGTTTATAATAGTTACTAGTTTTTAGCCGGCACAAAAAGTTTTTATAGTTCCTCCTCGTAATTGCTAGCCAAGGCTTACATGAGAAAATGAAATAATATAGAATTAAATACGGTGATTTCGTTAAATTTTCACTGGAGAAACACGAAACTCGTCTAATCATGACAAATTTAGTGTACTTATGGTAGGGTACGAATAAATGAGATGATTTTGTGCAGCTCGAGAGTCCCGTCCCCAACGACGCAAAGTAGGTATCTAAGACCTGAAGCGATGACGTCAAAATACGAACATTGAAAACATCAGAAAATATCTATTGACAATTTAGCTTGAGCGCACTTGAACGTGCCTAGTAAATTTTAATTAATATGAAAAATTCCTCCACGCAAAGGCAATACGATCAGTGTATCTTTTAAAGAACAAAATGTACAAGACCACGAGCACAGCATTGTTAGGCGATAAAAATACAGAAGAGTTAACGTGAAAAACTGTAAAAGAAGTCCTGTGATCAAATTTACGTGAATATTAATAAACAAGCAACATGCCGACCATTCAAAAACCAGCTTTGCGTCCAAATCCCGTATTCTGAATTACCGATCTGCTAGCAAGGCTGCCAAAAATAGTGAGTATAATCGATGCCGGAAAGCAATGCGATAGAAATAAAGTTGTACCCTTTCATTTTCTTATAAAGGCAATACGTTATTACTTCAGGTGCTAACATTTGTTTCATTAAAAATCACTCTTCTATGATAACAGATTAATGCTGGAAGTAGCACGTGATGAAAAATGAATGATATAGGTGAACTGGTGTTATGGAGTACTAAAGAAAATAACAATTAAAAAACGTGATTTATGTTTACAGATTCTTACCATGATCAAGATTGGCACAGTGTAAAACAGAAACATTTTCAAGATTATGAACTCCAGAATACAACATTATGATGGAAACGCTGTTTCGATTACAAGGTTGCAGACAATACAGGGGATGTGACAAGCCCTTTAACTAAGTACATTAAAATACATGTTTATGCTGTGCTGTCTGAACCACAACCAACTGTAGATAGATATATTTCGCTATCATTATAGCTCATCAGTACAGTTCAGGTCTTGTGCAGACAGCACGGCATAGAACTGGTTTTGCCTATATACCAAAGGCTTGGTATGATGTAAGTAAGAAATTAGATGGCAATGATAACTGTCAGTATAATGCTGACAGTTGGCATTGCCATCTAATTTCTAACTTAAAAAGTACAGTTTTATGGACTCGGTTCCCCTTGCTATGATAAAGAAATGCTTTGGATCGCGGCTAATGATTGCCAGTTTGAACCTAAAAAATACTTAGTTTTGGTTACAGAGCTTAATGTAGATGATATCTGAGGGGTAAATTAATTCCAGGGCCGTTGACAGTGACTTGCCATAATAGTAACCATCTACTTGTATGATTACTCGTTTTGCCTCAACAAAAAGGCTCTTCAAGTTCTTTAGTTTGGTACCAAAAATGTTTACCTTTATCTTTAACCACATTTAGTGCAGAATAGGGAAATCGTATTAATGTGTTTGGATTATATTATAGAACTAGAAAACTTAAAAGTTTATAATATATATAATAATAGGTTAATAACTTCTTATATGAACCATTCGACAGATTAAATGAAACAGCTTCACAGTCTCTTATACACTCAGAAAGTACAGTTTTATGCAAAGCAATATTCAAAACTAATTAACATCACACACCACAGACGTTCAGCTTCAATAAAAAAAAAGTCTACTTGTCTAACAAGAGGCAAACTCTCCACCCCAATAGCAAAACAAAAACGGAACACGCGCTTGTACTCTAGTGGCCCTGGACGGAATGCTTTACACAAGGGAAAGTTTACAGATTAAGAAACTTTTGTGTATTGTGACTGTAGCGCTCATTMTAAGCGTTGGCTATCGCCAAAGGGGATTGTAGGGAGAAACGTGCTACAGATAAAAGCTAATAAACGAATCGMCGCCCACTCTTAAGTTATAAACGACGGTACATTTTGTTCGAGTAGATGGGATATAAACATGTTGTCTATACCTGCGGTTTAGTTTGAACGAAATGTAGTGTAAACCTTGGCTGGCAGATAAAAAAGATGCTTATCTTATTACAAACTGTTTATTTGACTTCCCCACCGTGATTTTCTGTGTTGTAATTTATACGAGTATTCATATTCGAGTTCATATATCTGCTAATTCCAATCCAATCTATCTGTGTTAGTACTAATTTACGATTTGTTAAACCGGCGTTACGTTTAGAAATATATGGTTGCACTATATAGCATTGCTTACCATTAGCAGTCTGTACTTCTACAATAAGGTACAAAAAGGGTTAGCCAGCTAGACAGTAATAACAGTTGGCTGCATATTTGATATTATCCTCAATTCAATCATGAAAGGAAAACCTCTTACGGAACAAAATCCTAACCATATCTATGTTTACAATGTTAAATTTTTTATGTAACTATTATGCTGTTAAATAGAACATATGAAGCCCAATTAAGGAGTGTCGATTATACGGTGTAATAAATTTCGCAAATGGTTTTAGACTTTTCACTAATTTTGAAATACCCCACCTTTATTTTTAGAACATTTTTTGTGTGCGTTTTGTTTTTGGGCCATGACGTCATATGCATTTTTTGATAGCTACCGTATTTGCTCTATTGAAGCAGACTTTGCTTTTAAATACCCCATCAGAAATAATCAAGGGAGTGGGGTCAAGAGATTTGGCAACCAACCCATTGCCTAGGAAATACTTATTGCCTTAAATATTCACGAATCATTAATAGTCTTAATCGTTTATCGTAAAACTGAGTAGATCTGAACTTCTGAACCTTCTAATTCGTCTTTATCTTTCGGCTGTCAACGAACCTGCATTGAAAAATGAACCCATGATACGGCTAACTAAAGTGCTAGCCCAGACATTAACTTTTTGTGGAAACTACCTGAGTTTCGTTGGCAAATATACTGAGAAGAATTTAGACGCTGAAATATGATTTCGCAAAACTGCAATCTGTAGACCGTTTCTTGGACCAAAATAGCTTTCTAGGGGTGACATTTTGTCAATGCCAAATATATCTAGACGGCATTTCGAACTATTTTGTTTACTGCTGCTTTTCATAAAGAAGTTCGAAGAGGAAGCCTTAGAAACAGCGGTGAGGAAACCCTAGGCATGGAACAGACAAGTTGCAACACCTTCGTAGTCTGGAGCCGTGAAGAGAATACCCTTCTTCATTTGATATTAGACGAATGTGTTTAATATGTCATCATACTGACAAGAAAAATCGAAAGGGTCTGGTATCCGTTCAAACAGGTAAAATTTTATTTTTTTTAAAGATTTTATGAACACTACTTTCTATCACCATAAAATTATAGAAAAATATATTGGTAGGCAAAAGAAACAAATTTTGACATTAATCAAGGGAAAGTCATTTAATTGTCTGAAAATACACGGTCGAGTTCCAAAAATTACATACAATATACATTGAGTGAAATGGATCTGGTGACAAGCCAGTAAAAGCAATTTCAACGATTACGGTCGAATGACGGTAAAACCGTGTTTTACCGTCAGTAGGCATATATCATCACACCATTATTTTGTTTCTTTTTTAAGTACTATATGGATTGCAAATTAGTACCCCACCAAGTGGTCACATGCTTCCAGCGATACATTATTTCGTGTATTGTATAACTAGTAGACTTAGAAGCATAGTATTTCTAGTAAGACACTGTTTCCTGCAAATGTTTGCTGTAGCGCCAATGCAGTCGGAAATGTATCGAACGCTAGTCATCAAACTGAAAAATGTGATCGCCTTACCTCCCAGATGCGATACGTTTCCCCGCTTTGTATTCCAAACACCGTGGACCGCTTCAACAATAAAATAATCCTCTCAAACAACAGCGATGCATGGCATGCAAATTTCCAGCTGTCAGTTACGTCGTGACATTTTTTATTTACTGCCATGAATAATAGAATCCATCGCCAGACAGATCTTTTACAGAATCACAATTATCTGCTTGATGATCTAGTTAGAGCTGAAACCGTTGAAACGATCGATTCCGTCTAGCGGCGGCCCGTTTGAAGACCGTCATCAAATCAGCGGAGTTCTGTTTTGGGAGCTCAGTTTACCTAAGCGGAGTGCGGGAACGAAATAGTTGGGCATTTACTCTAATAACAGCTGCCGCATGTGCTACACGGAACGTTTGCTCTGTCTAATGCGAGGATAAACCGTGTTTGCTGAATAAGAACTTGTAATAATTACGCATCCGTTGATGGAAGCTGCGCGGGTATTTTTTGCTTCGTGTTTTCAAAGCGAGTAAAGCAGCTTTGAAAAGAAATAGTTGGATGATGAGGTAGCAGATGACACAGAAGTTGGTCACTAAAGCAATTCTGGAGCTATTACACTAATTAATCTACGTCTCTGTTATAAGAGCGTTACTACAGGACTCACTTAATTTGAGTGATAAATCCCATTACACCACTAGTGTTTAGTGAAACATTTCCAATCTTTAAATAATCAAATTTTATTAATATGAAAAGTGCACAATAACAAGTGCTTACAGGTATTAAATTAAATAACTATTATTTCTCACAAATATGAAATACAGTTCGTAAAGTAAAAGTAAAGTTGATGAAGTCACATGTTCTGAATTTTTCTTCTTGGGAAGTGTCTGCTATAGACTGAATAGCAAGGTCTCTTCCAACATGATATCTTGGTAGGAAGTACTTGAAGCACTTGTTGTAGCCTTATCTTCAGAAATATCTCCTCAAAAAATTCTGAGGCTGTGTAAACACCGCCACGGCGCTTTATTGGTAATACGTCTGCTTAGGTATTTGCTAAGAGTGAAGTGGGCAATCCTTTAATACAGTGTCCTATGTGTTTTTGAGTGTGTGGTAATTTTAGAAGGATGGCAACCTTCTTTGCCATTGCATTTACCAGCTCTGTAACGGACGAAAAACATCCAATGAATAACATGATTAGGACAGCCCAAAATATTTTTCAATTACCCCAACCATGTTTTGACTCCTTCGATACCTTCGACAGTTGTAGAGTATTGTGGGAATACTTTTGTGTTTATACTTGGCATGACTTAATGAAAATGTGATAAAAAGCTCTCTCGTTTCTTATATGTTTTCTAATTGCAGGATAGTTAGCTCTGCAATCATAGCCATGTCCAATTATGAAGGCAACCGTAAATATGAAGTTCTTGGTCCAACTTCATCAAACATTCAAAACGGTTTTACCTTTCTTAAAAATACTTTATCCCCAGCTCCCTCAAAACCTCTTCTTTTATTTGTAGGAATTAATTGTTATAATGGTATATATTAGTAGAAGATTAGATGGCAATGCCTCATCTGTCAGTATTACACTGATATGATGAGAAAGCTACCTAGCTGCCTCAATGAATAGTACAGGGTTTCTATAAATGATTCATGCATCCAAGGCGCTTATGGAAATTATCGATTAAATTGCCGATTCTCAGGAAGGTGAACACAACTATTGCTTACTTGTCATCTGTCGATTATTGAATTATTTGATATATTTTAATATGAGAAGACGCCTGGGAATGTGTATTTTCAACATAATCTGTAGTGTTGTTAAGGTTGCAGAAAGCTTACAATTCGGAGCTGTGAGGTGACATTGATCTGCAACCTTCATTACTATCGCCATGCATATTGTAGCTTGGCAGCAGTTACAAAAGGGCGGTACAAGGAATTCAGAAATCAACGCCTCCCGCATTGCATGAATCATTATATTGAAACTATGTACTTCCTGACCTGTATTCGTCCAAGTTGGCATGTGCACGGAGGTTMATATTGGCATGCACCTGCATACATCAACTTGGCAGCATACAGGTCACTTCTTTTAGAAAGTAGTACCCATCGAGGCAGCTAGGTGGCTTTGTCATCAAGTCAGTGTAATGCTTGCAGACGGCATTGCCATTTAAATTTCTACTAACATCATACCAAGCCTTTGGCATACAGGCAAAACCAGTTATATGTCATGCTGTCTGCACTAGATCTAAACCAAACTGCCGAGCTGTAATAACAGCGAAACAGATCTGTTGGTTGCGGTGCAGGTAGCATAGTATAGACATGCATTTTAATTATATACGTTTTTGGTACAAGTAAGATACCAACCAACATTGAAGCATTCCTACATTATAATACTCCTGATTTCTTTGGCCTGCGTTCCACTGATTGCTTTTCCAAAAAAATCAATTAAATTGTAAGTTTACTAATATCGCCATTTTGCTTTATTCAGCTCGTTGCACTGAATAGAACGCTCAAAGGCACTTATACACTTATAGATTTATATTATAGATTTATAATACTCCTTCAAAAATTCTGTAAAAAATACCAATATTGCTTTTTCTAGGACAACACATGTAATTCTACTGGATGGATACAGAATAGGTCCCAGTACAGCAGATGGCGAGAAAGCTTACATGCCACAGAAACTTTTCCTCGCAAATTCTGAGTTATTTCACCTCAATCGCTGATGTCGGATAGCTTTGCCTATAGTTTGCACCCAAAGGCTATAAAGACATTGCGAGCTCGACGAATTGTGGCGCGTTATGACGACATTTCGCAGCCTCTGCTCCCGCGKGGATTATATAAATGATTCGCTTAATCCCTGGCGTCCAGTTCAACCCTTCGGCGCATATATCCGATGATGTCGGGACGACTGCCTCCCCTCGGTTATAATCCATCAGCCAACTGAGCCGTTTTTAAATCCGACTTTAAGATTAGTACGTCTCTTGGGTTTTGAGGAAGGTATAATTGCATTTTCAATGAACAGGAGCCAATAACTGTTAAAATAAAGGTAGTCTGTTACGACGTTTAGTTTCCAGTATAAGCTTATCTTAAGTTGTCATAAAATTACTAGTATTAATGCGATTAATATGGCACAGCTTTGATGTCCTATTAGGAAATTTATGACGACATTTTATAGTCCATACTTTTGGCTGTTGGAGACTTTAATGTTGATTTATTCGGTGGCGCGAGCTCACATTATGCCGAAAAAATATTGATCTCTTGGAGGCCCGAGAACCCACTAGAATAACATGTAGTTTAGTAACTCTTAATGATCATATAATTGTGTTGGGCGTTACTGTAATTGAAGAAGCCTTTGTTGACGCAGATCACACGATTTCTGATCACGCGCTTATCGGTTGCACTTAAAAAATAAACCAACTGATAGCGAGTCAAAGAAATTGAAATATCGATGTCGATTTCTTGGAAGTCAGAGTATGAAGTGACAGAAATGGAAAGTAAAGTTAACTATCCCAATAACAACATTCTAAAGATATTTAGTGTTCATGCTCCAATTGTATCTTCCAAGATAACACGAAAGGTAGCACCCTGGCTCACGGATAATGTACGGTTTATGACTAGACTACGAGAAAAGCATTACAAAATTTTAAGCGAACAAAACATCTTGAGCACAAACAGTCTGAGTATACTTGGTTAATTCGGCTATTATTCGGGAAAAACGAGCTTACTTATTGGTTCTTGGTACACTATAGAATTTCAGTCTAGAAAAAAAGTTTTCAGAGTACTCAGTTCTCTTACGACTTGTATTCAAAAATATATAAGTAATAGCATATTCATGAGTTACTGGCCTAATCTTTTTTTTTCGCCGTGGCAGTAATAGCAATTTTATTGAACCCGAACCCGAACTGATTTGTCTTGCTATACCTACCTGCCATCTTACCAGGKATAACACATATTGTCCACTTCGCTATAGGTCATGATAAKTTTTCCGACGTTTGAAGACAGTTCTAGATACACCAACACCAAACATAACTAACCCCAAAGAAATCAAGGAGACGCGACCTCTTAGTACCTCTATTATCTGTATTGCCTAAAATGTTTGAAAAAACTATGACTTTGCATATTATGGCTCATGTTAGTGAATAAAATCTCTAGTTAGCGGAGGTTTCAGAAAGGGCTAAGGCTGCGAGACAGGCCTGATACATGTACTCGTTATTGTAGTATATGTATATCTTTCAAGGATGTATGAATAATGTGGGGGAGTTGCGATGCGCAGGTACAAGACAGGGATAGAGAGTAAGCTGAAGGTGCATGTAGACGTGATTTCGGGTGTTGAATAAATAAGGGTTTAAATTGTGATACAGTGTTTAATTTCCGCGAACCCATAAGAACATTACAGTGGCGACGAGGTGGTTGATTAAAACTTGTTAATGAATCACAGTGTAAAGGTGAAAAGTGAAAATGCCGAATCCAGGCACACCCGATATAGGTTTTTTGGGCTATCTGCGCGAGTTCAATGAGAATACGGACTGGACAGTATTCATTCCGAGCTCGCCTTGAGCAGTTTTTTTGTGGCAAATGCTATCACTAGCGAAGAACGGAAACGCGCTTTGTTGTTAAACACATTTAATGAAACGTGTTATAAGTTAATTTATAACTTGTGCGTTCCCGATTTGCCAGAGACAAAGACTTACGTACAAATCACGGAGTTATTAAYTAAACACTTTCAGCCAGCAAAATCGTACTTTGCAGCACGATATAAATTTTATACGGCTTGCAAAAGTGAATCGGAATCCGCAAACGAGTGGATGGCACGCGTGAAGAGTTTAGCAGCGCATTGTAAATTCGGTGCTGAACTGGCAGTAGTGATACGCGACCGGTTCATAATGGGATTTAGTGTTAAGAACATTATGGACCGAATCTTTGAAGAGTATGTCACCAAACTCACTAGTGAACAAGCTTTGCACATTGCAGTCAACAAAGAGGCTACTAGATAAAACTATGGAGCAGAGGAGGGCCCTGTGGCAGTTTCCATCAAACAAGAAGCTGAAGTAAACAGGGTTGGAGCGGCAGGCACTAGCGGCACTAGGAAATTTGGAGTTCCACATCAACAAAGGTCGTATTCATGCAGCGTATGTGGTAAGAGGAATCATTCTTCAAACAAATGTAAGTTCCAAAACTATACATGTAACGCCTGTGGAAAAAAGGGACATTTGATGTGGGTTTGTAAAAATAGAAGAGTGGTGAAATCCGGCAGTAGCAGTTCACAAAAGACAGCAACCCATTTTGTCGAATCAGAGGAGATTGCATATTTGTTTCAAATTTCCACAAATAATTTAAGTGCAAATCCGCCAATAGTGGTAAAATTGAGTGTAGCAAACAAAGTAGTGGATTTGGAAATTGACACGGGAGCGTCCGTCACCGTAATGCCAGACTGGATGTACAATAAAGATTTTTCACATATACCGTTAAAACAGACAAATAAATATTTGTTAGGTTATACAGGCGGAAAAATGTGTACTTACGGTATGGCCAATGTTAACGTAGAATTTAAAGGTCGCTCTTTTACGGGAAATATGTACGTGGTAAGGTCAAATGGACCCCCTTTGTTAGGTAGAGAATGGTTAGGGCCATTAGGTATTGAGATAAACGGAATTAATCACACTGAGCACAGTGATGAGTTAGAAATATTGTACAGGAAATACAGAAACCTTTTTCGGAAGGCATGGGTTGTTTCAATAAAGGAACAATCTCTTTAAATGTAAATAAGGATGCAGAACCTAAATTTTTAAGAGCTCGTACTTTGCCCTTTGCTCTTCGGAAAAAGGTTGAAGTAGAAATCGCTCGATTAGTAAAAGAAAATATTTTAACTCCGGTAGATTATACCGATTGGGCCACGCCCATGGTGCCGGTTCTCAAAGCTGGCGGAACGGTGAGGATTTGTGGGGACTTTAAAGCCACGATTAATCCAATTTTAAAGACAGATCAGTATCCGTTGCCGCAAATAGAATATTTATTTTCCAAGTTACAGGGCGGTGTGACTTTTTCTAAAGTTGATTTGAAACATGCATATCAACAAGTTTGTATTTCTGAAGATTCCAAACGATATGTAACAATTTCTACACATAAAGGGTTGTTTCGCTATAACAGATTGCCTTTTGGGGTTTCATGTGGCCCTTCAAAATTTCAACGTATAATGGAGTCGTTGACGGAAGGTCTTAACGGGGTCGTGTGTTTTCTTGACGACATTGTTGTTACAGGTTCGTCAAAAGKAGAGTATATAATAATTTAGATATGTTGTTGAAAAGATTAAACGACTGTGGATTAAAAGTAGCTTTTAATAAATGTGCATTCTTTCAGCCACAAGTTAAGTATCTTGGGCGTATTATTGATAAGATTGGCTTAAGGACATGTCCGGAAAAGGTTGAAGCGATAATGACCGCAAAAAGGCCGAACGACGTTTCAAGTTTAAAATCGTTTCTAGGTATGATCACGTTTTATTCCAAGTATGTTCCAAATTTGGCGGATGTTCTAGCTCCATTGTATTCCTTATTAAACAAGAACAGTGTTTGGGCATGGACTGATCAGTGTGAAAAGTCATTTAAGGCGATAAAACGATTGCTATGTTCGGCGCCAGTACTTGTTCATTATAATCCACAGTTAGATATTAAATTAACAGTAGATGCCTCTTCTCAGGGGGTTGGAGCCATTTTAGCTCATACATTTAAGAATGGAGAAGAGAAACCTATAGGTTACGCTTCACGAACTTTGTCAAAAAGTGAAAAAAGATATTTACAGATCGACAAAGAAGGCCTAGCTATAGTGTTTGGCATTTCTAAATTTAGAGATTATCTTTATGGCCGACAGTTTACTTTGGTTACGGATCACAAACCGTTATTGAATATTTTTGGTCCAAAAACAGGACTTCCCTTAATGACAGCTTCGCGGTTGCAACGATGGGCACTGATACTATCAAGTTACAATTATAATATTCAGTATACTAAGGCGGAGGAAAATACGGCTGATTTCTTGTCGAGATTTCCGATGGAAAGTTTAAATGAGGAAGTCGATGAAATTAGTTTTTTAAATTATGTCTTAGGAAATAATGATTTACCGGTCGATTATAATGCAGTTTCAAGGGAAACGTGTAAAGACGAAATTTTGTCCAAGATAATGAAATATGCACTGAAAGAAAGGATTTGTTCGGTTTACTTTAAATTTAGTATTGTCAACAAATTCTATTTGTAGCTATAGCCTCAACTAAAAACTTTGTAAAGACAACGAATTATTTTTGTTGCGCAAAATATTTGCTATTTGAAGTAATTTGTTATTAGTAGCAACAAAAACGATATTTGTTAAAATAACTTATAATTTATTAATCACAATGTGTTTGTAGTAGTTACAATAACTAATTATTTTGTTGTACGGGCAAGTCATACGTATTTAAAGCGATTTATGAACTGTTAGTTCTTCCAACACTCACTATTACTTTACATGTACAGATACCTAATATTTATGGAGGCAAATGCACAACATGTTGGTACAATAAGCTATACTTATTAATTTTCAATCTGGTTTACTTATAAATGAGTACGTACTTACCACTCTTTGTTCACATTTAATTTCTGAACTGCCGCACATATGCTAATTTCATTGCAAACATGGTACAAATATAATAAAACAAGACTTCATTCATGAAACATTTATTAACTGAAAGAATGTATTGCTGAAAATATAAAAATAAATATTTCTATTAACACAAAACTTAAAGTTACGTGTCCATTGGCCGTCGTGGATATAGTCTGTAAAATCGACTCCTAGGGCCAGGAGGTAGTCCGGGGTGATACCAGAGGTACCGCCCTAATCTTAGTAGTTGATATCAAGCGGCAAATCTGGTACTGCTACCAGTAAGTAACAAGAAGAATCGGTGTGAATTTGTGTGCCGCTCGCAACTCATTGAAATTTGTACAGACAGATGGGTGGACCAAGCAGGTAAGCAAAAATAGCCCTTAACCCAAATGATTATAGGAGTTTAAATTGTATGAAGCATTTTGGAAACAGACATAAGTCTAACGTCCCCTAAACTGCAGTTCTCAAAATGTTTATCAAAGTTTTTGTAATTTCTCGTACGGAACAATTATAAGAAATTAAAATTAAAACAAAGATTAAATCCTCTAGAATATACAGATTTTATTAAATATAAACAAAAATACAAAAATATATACAAAATAAAAATTTAAAAATCCTCGAAGGAGTCCGAATCTTCGTCCTCACTATCCTCTGTGTTTACAGTAAAAATTAGAGGCCTAATTTCATCAATAATTTTTTCTTGTTCTGACGAATTAATAATAGGTAATTTTTTCTGTGTGTTCCACGAACGACACCCATTTTTCACTTGGAATTTGGTCCAAAGCTTCTTCGCAATGTTTTTGTCGAAATAGTTTTTGGCTACTCCCCATATCAGCTCAATAGGATTGAAATGACAATGATATGGGGGTAGCCTTAATATTTCATGCCCATATTGATGAGCTAATTCGTCAACATAATACAAACATTTTTCGGTTTGGCCACTTTCTTTGGCCAATTTCAGTAAGTCGGATTTTAAATAGATATCTGCAGGTATGTGAACGTGGTGTTCATTAAGCCATCTGATAATATCATTTTTTAGCCATGAACCAGTTGGCTGGGGTTTTTTTCTGCGGCTATGATATGAGGCATTGTCCAATATTATAATAGATGGCTCTTCAAGTTTTTTTAAAATAGACTCCTCAAACCATTTCTCGAAGAAAACGGCGTTCATGTTTTCGTGGTAGTCGTCTGACTTCTTGCCGCTTGCGAAACACTGTCCTGCTTCCGGTATAAAACCCATCTTGCCCCCCGCATGCACAATAATGTAACGTTTTCCACTTCCACATTTCGTTGGTTGTTGGTAGCAACGCACACTGTTGTCTTGCCAAGATCTCTTTTCTCCACCTTTACTAAATATCCAAGTCTCATCTAAAAAGACAAACGGTTTTGGGGACTCACTTTTTAAATTTTTTATATAGTTTCGAAGAAACTCGTGGCGTTTAGAAACAATGTGAGACTTTTCACACAAACATTTTCTGTTTTGCGTTTTTTTGTAACGGAAGCCCAAAGATTTTATTATTTTACTTAAAGATGGAAGACTAAGTTCCAAAATTTTTTTGTCTTTTAAGGTTTTAGCGAGTAATTGTAAAGTTACATATTCTTTTTTTTCATAGAGCGAATAGATTTCGGACCGTATTTGCTCTTTAATTTCTGGCGGTAAGTCTTTAGTTAAAGGAGCTTTTCGTTGTAAGGCCGGTTTATTTACAGATCCTAAGGAAAAATATATTATTACTAATTATTCTAAACCGCCTACAAAAAACTTACCAGTATTTCGTTGAAGACGCAAATAATTTTGCACGGATGTAACACTAATGCCACATGCTACAGCAGTTCTTTCTTGCACTTTTTTAAAGTCAACAGGAATTGCACCAGAAGCTTCAATACAACGTTTTTCATTTGAAAAAAAATCGTGCACTTTTAACACCATATTACGACAACAGTCTTTTGTTTATACAGGGGCTCTTGCTTTTCGAAAGTCACTTCCATATTTTACAATAACACGACTAACACTAACGAAAATTCAATCTGTTCTAAATGCAAGAGAAAGCGCTTTCTGTCTAAAAGTGCTACCGTCTTAAACAGGTATAAATTAGTTGCCCAGGTACTCTGGATAATTGTTATTTTCTCGGAAACTGTTGATGTTATTGTAATCAATAATTTTAAGAAACAGGATTAACTCGCAAACCTAGGTAAACAACCACCAATATAAATCTGAAATTACTGTATCTTTAAAATGGAATCATTTGTTTATGTTGTTATATTTAGATAGTTTTAAATTGTTATCAAAGCCGAGTTACAGAATACAAAATTTATATAAAATATTTGTAATGAGAAGTTATATATTTACGGTAAAACCCGGTTATCGGAAATCGGGTTAGCCGAAACGAAGACGAAAAACAAAATCGCCAAAATATCCGAAATTACACTTATCGTTCAGGAAAATTAGTCCCAAAAAAAGACCGCATTGCCGAAAAAGTCGTACAAAGTTGAAAATGTTTTTGATCGACTTTAAACATCCCAAATTTCAAATTTAAATGTAAGATTGTCACGTCGCGTCGACTTTTTGCGACCGATTTTAATTGCACATCAAATACTAGTTGAAAAAACTGAAACTATCTCGAAATGTAATGCCTAATTCGGATGCAATTCAAGACGGACAGTCAAAAAGGCATCTAGCCGATATTATGTCTATGGCGCCGGACGGCATGAAGATTCTAGCGCGCCAAAAATAGAAAAATCAAAAATCGCTAAAAGTACTTATTAGACCATGAATAGCTTGGTTAAAGTTTGATGTTGGTTGTACTATTGCCGATTGAACCTGGGACTGACATTCACATTTAAACATTTTAGACGAGATAAAATAAAAACTATGATCAAATCAGAATTTAAGAGAAATTACAAAAACTTTGATATACATGTTGAGAACTGCAGTATACGGAATGTTGGAATGTTTGTTTCCAAAGTGCTTCATACAATTTAAACTCTTCTAATCATTTGGGTTAAGGGCTATTTTTGCTTACCTGCTTGGTCCACCCATCTGTCTGTACAAATTTCAATGAGCTGCGAGCGGCACACAAATTCACACCGATTCTTCTTGTTACTTACTGGTAGCAGTACCAGATTTGCCGCTTGATATCAACTACTAAGATTAGGGCGGTACCTCTGGTATCACCCCGGACTACCTCCTGGCCCTAGGAGTCGATTTTACAGACTATATCAGTAAATGTAGCGTTGTATGAACATGGACTGGAAACGGGTAAAATAAGCAAAATGGCGCCCAGAAAACAGCACAAAGTAGGAAGCATTAACTTGCTGGAAAGTAGGAAATAATACAAAGTAACAAACGGTACCAACAATGTAGATCTTTTACTAACACGGATGAGTGCAGTCTAGATCCGGATTACTGTAGCTCTACTATAGGGCATACAAGTAATTAAAAACGCTTCAATCTGAAACTGCCCTAAAAACTCATAAGGAATAACATAAAGAATTAATTGTACTTACATTGAAAACCTCTAATTAGATAGGGATTCTGTAAACCCCGCGTTTCCAAGACCTCCGCGACTGATGCACCCAGTTAAAACACACTTCTTGAATATCGATAAATCCTATTCTACTAACATGCAGCATGAAGCTGCACTACACGCGTCCGTACTCATGGCAAGATGTGCCGCTTTGCGCAAATCGGGCTGCCGATGCCGACAGAATTGCCAGTATTCTTCAGCAGTATGTGCCCATTCCCCATACTCGGCAAAATGTCGTCCACACTAAAACCGTCATTGATGGTCGCAGCATACAATCAGATTAACATAACAAACAAAAATTCAATAAAAATAAATTCAACTTAGACCGAGTTCTGCATGAACACATACATTATATTGTTACAACGTTTAATAAACCAAATACGAATTATTTCTCTTTGGGGATGAATCGCCCAACCTGACAACAATGAATGGCTTCAGCCGCATTTTTAAATGGTTTTGATTGGCTAGATAATGACAACTATTTTTTTGTGTGTGTAACTCATTTAATTTATTGGCTTTATCATATATATTATTTGCGGTAACAAAATTTATCTTGGTACAGGCAACAATATGATTTTAGTAAATCGAAACAACAAGGAAGCAAATGTATGGTATTTACAACAAATAATTCTTTACTACAACAAATTTGTCCGTAACAAACGGAAATTTGTTGTTGTTGACAATCAACTTTTTTCAGTGTGTTGTACACGGTTGGCCAGTTAAGTGTACAGAGGAAAAATTAAAGCAGTATATACTGAGAAAAGATGAGATTGTTGTAGAAAAGGGGATATTAATGTGGGGATCCAGAATAATAATGCCTAAATAACTTCAGTCGCAAATACTAAGAGAACTTCATGGGGCTCACATGGGCATTGTTAAAGAAAAAGCTCTAGCGCGGTCTTATGTTTGGTGGCCCGGAATAGATGCGGACATCGAAAAATCGGTAGTCATGCGTCAGTTGTCAAAAATTTAAACCAAATCCACCTCTTGCAGAATTAAATTTGTGGAAATTTCCAGACAGTGTTTGGAGTCGTATTCATATTGATTATATAGGACCAATGGAAAATAAATATTTTTTAGTTATCATTGATGCATATAGTAAGTGGCTTGAAGTATTCCCCACAACATCCATTACCGCTGAAAGCACAATTAAATTGTTAAGAAATGTGTTTTCTCGCATTGGTCTTCCAAGGTATATTGTTTCGGATAATGCCAGGCAATTTACTTCAGAAGAATTCCAGATGTTTTGTAAAAAAAATGGCATTAGGCACATTACGGGAGCTCCATTCCGTCCCGCGACAATCGGCTTAGCCGAAAATGCTGTAAAAACTGTAAAGTGCGCTTTAAAAGCAATTTTTAATGAATGTAGAAAAAAACGATGTTAATTTAGCATTAAATAAATTTTTGTTGAATTATAGAAATACTATGCATTGTACTATACGGGCCAGTCTCCTGCAAAACTATTGTTAGGTCGAAATTTGAGAACTAGATTGGATTTGCTTAAGCCAGAGTCACTTCTTGAAATGGTTATGAAGAAAAATGTGAAACAGATTCAAAATTACAAGGGACATAGGAACATAATGTTTGATTTAGATGAAACTGTTTGGGTGCGGGATTACAGTGAACAAAAATCAGTGATTTGGACGAATGCTAAAATAATAAAAATCCTGGGATGTCGTACTTATATTGTAGAGTTGCCGGATGGGAGAATTTGGAAAAGGCATGTAATGTATTTGATGAGAATCAGTTTGATGTGCCAATTTTATTAGACTTTTCGAATGCACTGGATACTCTTAATGGCAGTATTTTAATTGCTATGCTCCACTACATGGAATTTACGGATGTATCAGTTGTTATATCATCTATGTTCATAAAAAAACTGAATTCAGGCAGTAATTAATTAACTTTCACTGTGTATAATATAACTGGGTTGTAATTAGCTGCTGGTCGCTATAATCTGGCCACCGCAGCGAATTACGCTCTGAAGCTTGAGACTACTGAGCGACGAGCGATTCAGCTGCAAATGCGATGGATGGCATTCAGCAGCATTATATAGTAAACTTTGATGTATATATGCCGCTTTGACCGCGCTTCTGAATAGGGCCTTGGTAGCTCAGTGGATAGAGCGTTTGACTAGTGTTCAAAAGGTTCCGAGTTCAAGTCTCGGTCAAGGCTGACAATTTCTTCTTATGCCTGTTAGCGTATTAAAAATATCATCTATTTTCATTTAAAAAAATGAATTCAGGCAGTAATCTTTCACTGTATAGATGGTATATATTCAGTTATGGTTAATAGTGTTGAAGACTTAAGTGTAACATTTGACCAAATAATTACGTTTAAGGATCACATAGCAGATTCTATTGAAGAAGCGTATAAAACATGATTTATTTATAGAAATTCAAGTGATTTTGGCAACTCAAGGACTTTACAGATTTTATATTGTACACTAGTGTGATCTAGGATGGAGTATGCTTCTTTAGTGTGGTTCGCAATATATCAAACATAAGTAGATCAGATCGAGTCTTCGCAACACCAATTTTTTAAGTTATTTTTCATTGACGTGGTTTATCTTAAGCAAGATTATCAGCACGATCTTTTGTTGAGCACGTTTGAATATCGTGCATTGCAATTAAATTTTTGTATAATCTGTTGCTTAATAAATTAGACTGTCAATGTCCTCTAATTTCTTGATTCCACGTGTAAATTCTAGACAGACAACACTTTTTTATTGCAATGCTGCAAGAACAATTAATGTGATTATTAAATCATCTATTTATGTAATGTGCAGTCAGTTTAATTTAAGTGCAAATAGTTGGGACATAAATATTTATTCTGAACAGCACATTATGTTGATAGTATGAATATGCTAGCAATATTGATTTTAATATATATTTTGTTACTTTACCCATTGTAACTTTAATTTCATATAATGGAGTTGCTTTTTGTTCCGTTATACATGCAAAGGTGAGGAAAAAAACAAATGCTTTAAGATAGGTACAAGAATAGTGAATTTGTGAAAACCGCTTGTTTCTTTCTTTTTCAATATTTCACTTATAAGCTCTCAGATTATTCGATTTGCAATTTTGCATTCAGTTTCCGACGTTGGAGGTTTAAAAGGTAATACTTTCGCTTACAAATGCTAAACGACTATGAAAGTTCTTTAAAAAGGTTAAACCGATGGGCGCAGGTATAATGAAAACTATATGACTTAAACAGCTAATTTTAAAAGCTTCCCTCTCTCAGGGTTTCAAGGCAACTTTTAAATTAAACGTAGCGGTACTTGAACAGCGAGAAAGCCCATCGCGCTGAACTACTTCTGTCACCTAATATAAAAATGCTAACGAGTTCACTAACACATCTCCCCATTGTCTTTTATTCGATTTCCCAGTGTGAACGTAGACGCGGCTTTAATAAGATTATATTTCAGACAGGATCCAGAGCCGGCGGTCTCTCTCAGGCGGTCCACAGTCTTGACTATATATTCAGGAGCAAAGTGGGTATGCCGTGCATTATGCAGATTTCGCAATATCGGTCTTTTGTTCCAAAGGATAAGATATTTGCAGCGTTACGGTCGCAGGCGCCAACTTGATATTACGCCTTTATAACGACGTTTCAGAATTCGCGACTGGAACGAATGTGCGGCAATCCGGTCTCGGTGGACTCAACTAACGTATCGTCTTCGCTATGTAACTCAATTGGCCACGTGAACTTGTTGATCTTTCAGGAGTTGGGTATGGCGGATTTTCGGTAAAGTCCTTGCTTAAATACAACTGCAACGTCTTGTTTCGGTTAGTCTGACAGTTACTATTAATAATAGTTAGTACGAGTAAATAGATTTAGTCCCACCGATTTTATAAGGTACATGCAGTAACACAAAGGCTTTTTACTTGATGGTATTCAGCATGCCCTTTAGCAATGTCGCATCTGCGCAACGTACAATGTGCCTCACTTTATATAACAAAACTAAAATTTAATAAAAAGAAGATCCATACACCACTTGTCAGATAATCATAGGTAATATAAAAATTATTAGTTTACTAGTTACTTAACAAATACAGCATCAGAAAAATTGATTATAATAAACGAACTTGTAAATCGTAATAAATAAAGATAATATTGTAATATTTATTAAAAATGTTTTTGAGGGCTTTACAGGACGACCACTTCGAGTGATGCACAATGGCGTAAGTATCATGTTTTTAATATAACACAGAAAAATGTTTTTCAAGATAACGTAATAAGGCTTTATTTTTATGAATATTATTTAGTTATATGAATGTATTTACTATTCGGGAGCCCTTTTTCTTATATTTATTTACTTCTATTTATCTGATCTTTGGTTGGGAGTGGTAACTATTATGCTGAAACTATTGTGAAAACAGTTTGTTACGAAGTATTAAACATTTAGTGCCAGTCTATAAAGTTAGTAAATTTTAATTCAAGCAAATATATGTATGTTTCTCGCATCCTATACCATATATGGAATTACGACCGGCTTCGACAAGAATTCTACACCGGTGCACCCTGCATCTTTGCGGTTCATTTTTATGAAAAAAAATTTACAGATACCACGGTAGAACGGCTTTTGCAGAAAGGGGGTCCCCAAAAATTAATAACCTCGTTTGGAGATAAGTGGTCCATAAGTGGTCCATGGTACATGGTGAAACATCATATGCCTTACGTAAAAATATTTTAATTTCACTGAACATATCTTATAGTCCAAAAGTTAATATTTAACAAAGATACATGGTGTTAAAGTTGAAATCCTGTTTTTGATATATTTTAATAACTTTTAATAGTAGGGACTTCTGCGAGGTATACATTTTTTAAGAAAATGTAGACGCAGTGGGGGCTGAAGGGTTATGATATTTTAAACCAGTCGGAAGTACCGCAGATGACGTCACGTGCAAGTACTAGTCGTTTCATAAAAATACTTGAATTTCTTGGCTAACACCAAATTTCATTCAAAAATTTCAATTATTTTAAAGGTTATTAAAGAATATCTATTGAAAACAAAATTTCAACTTTAACACCCTGTATCTTTGTTAATATTAATATTTGGACTTAGATAAGTTTGGCCAAATTGAAATATGTAAGGAATATGAGGCTTCACTGTGTACCATTACTTATGGACCACCCTATCCATTAGCCACAAGTTAACAAACCAGATGCTTCTCCTAAGATTGAATTTTTTAATTTTTACTAAATCATTTAATTGGCAATAGTAAATTCATACACAAAATTAACTCAAGTTTCTTTCGGATAAATAAATAGGTTTTGCAATGACAGTTTAGTAGCAGTAAATAAGCGTTATTAAAGAAAACTTATTTACATACTAAACAAATTTTGGATCACGTAAATAAACCTTTTTCTCGGTGCATGCAGTGCATCATTGCATTGAGGATTCGCAAGTAGGGGTTGGCATTTTTTGTTGATATTTCGATAAAATTATCGGTATATCGAATACCGACAAATTATTTGTATAATATCGGTACATTAGTAACCCGAGTTATCGACATATATATATTCCTATGTATATTAAATAATACTTTTTTGCATTGTCATGTTTGTGCCCTCTATTAGAAGTTAGAATAAATGTAAAATACAACTGCGTTCTGCGTTACTTTGCACTGCTCCTCCATTAACTAAATTATCAATTTATGAATAATAATTCGATTTATACATAACAAAAATTAATTTTAATTATTTATAATTTATATTATTGATAAATCACATTATCAATATTTCAAATATGAATTCTTTAGTGTTACTAAAAATATCGAATTTTTTTTAGTATCGCCCGCCCCTAGTCGCCAGGACTGTCTATTATGTTTATATTTACAACGTGATCGTTACGTTATTCTGTTTTTTTTAACAACGCCTAGTGTCCCTTCTCTAATTTGATTCTGAATAATAACTTCTTGGTCAGGTTTTAATTAAGGCTGATTTTTAGCAGATCTATCGTGATGCAGTATTTGTTTCCTTTGATTATTATGAAGTTGTTTCTTAGCTTGCTTTATTAGATACGTTTGTTTCGCAATTTCCTAGTGGCAGTTCTGTTCGTAATTTCATTTCCATTATTAAGACGCCATGAACAGGCTAATTTTGGGGGTTAAATTATAATTTATAATATTTTCATCATTAATGAAAGGCCCTTGACCGTTAGTTTTTGGTTGTTAAGGACTCGATTTAAGTAAAGCGGTATCATACCTTTTTGCAAAGTTAATATGTTATGTTAAATTAAATAGTGGGGCCATTGTGGAAAAATATTTCAGACGGAAGTGCATAATGAAGAAAATGTGTTTTCAAGAGTATTACACACTACGCCGTTCTCGTTGTATAATAATTTATTCACGACAGCAAGTTTGCTGAAATAGTTCACAATCACAATGAAGTTAATGCAGCCCAACATTATAAACTAATTCTATAAGGTGTCATTTTAACGGGTGGCACTTCAATTCAGAACTAAATTTTTCTTGTTTGAGTCTGTCAGAAATTATTAATCCCTTTTGTAAAACAGCACATTTTTGTGACCTTAAAGAAGGCCAGCTATTAATGGTATTGTATCTTACTTTTTTGTAGAAATTAGTCTTCTTCCATCACCTCTTGTACTCTAACTTCGTTTTCTTTTGATGTAGACAACAGCAAAAACTCCCACGTTGGATTCCAGATATTCTGTACTTAAGTAATGAAAAAAATTTTTTTTTCCTTAAAATATCAGGTACTTTAAAATTCCTTAAAGGAACATAGACTAATTTGAATTGATATTTCAGAACTCTGATTGTTAATCTTTGCATTCTTGGTGACCTTTGTGTTTGGATAAAAAACCTAGCAGAGGACGATTGTCAGTTTCAAGAATCCTTCCATGTAAAAAAAATGAAATTGATCACAACAAACAACAATGGCTAAAAGCTACTTTTAGGTATGGTTCTATTTTTGTTGCGATGGAGTCAGTGAAACAAAATATAACTCTATAGGTTTCCAATCTAAATAACAGCTTGTAGACCATATGGGGTAGCATCCACAGATAAGGTTGTTTCTATATTAGTCAAAACAATTTAAACAAAAACAATTAAAGCAATTTGTTTAATTTTCAGATCACTAACGCTCTACTTTTTCTTTGAGAAGTCTTAGTTTGAGATGACTTCTCCTTTGAGAGAGATTCGGTACAAAGGGTAAACAAATATACCTACGCTTAGGCATTAACAAAAGGGCATCACGTCTTCTAACATTGTACCAGTGTAGCGTTTCATATAAACACGAAGATATCATATAAAGTACTGGGGGTTGCGCTGTTTTCCTAACCGATGATGTTTGCTAAGGAGAAACTTATAATAAATGATGCACAAGCCGTAACCTTTTGATAGATTATAGTTGCCCAACCTTGTTTTGCGAGCTACTTTGACGGGCAAACCTTAGTTTAATATTTTATATTACCCGAGGTTGTATCCTAAAGGTGCAAGAAGGTAAAGAAAGTAATTTGAGAGAACAGCATCGTTTGTTATTATTAAAACTGCAACGTCACGTGCATTGCTTGCAAATTAAAGAATATTTCCTCGCATTTTTTCACGGTAGCATTTTTTTAGCAGGATCTAAATAAAGTCTACGCAACTGTGGCATTACTTAGTAAGACATACATGACACGGAACGTATTTTATTATAGTAATATTAATCGTGATCTCCCAGCCGCATTCTAATTTTCAGTAAATATACTGCTTTGTATAAAAGCACGTTGCGATTAGCGGTTGTTTGCTTTAATGGCGCTGCAATTATAAATAAACACCTGTTATTTAGCTATAAAAGTATCAAACTAGTTAGTGCTAATGGAAATAATCAGCTATGCTAATGAGCGTAAGCTGACCGCAATCAATAATAAATACAGATTTCCAGGCTGCTAGTATAAACAAAGCATGGTGGTGCAGAGCTTTACGCAATCAACAAGTTGAAAGTTACTTAGTTTGTATAGCAAACAAATTTTGCAGTTTCTTTTCTTTTAGAATTTAGTGCACGGTAACATCAGAGAGACATCTTTTAATTAAATATCTAGGACAAACTATTACAATATCGCAACTGTACATTGTCTCTCTAAAAGATGCAGTTTGCTTCATTGGCTTAGTCGTGCTATCTCCTTTTGTCTTATTATTGTAAGGTCCGTAGTGTGTTGCTCGTCCATAAAAATGTAAACACACTTTTCTTTCCAACTAAATAATCTATTCATTTTTGTAAACTACTGTTCTTTGAATACTGTTGAGCATAACGGTACTGAATCTACATAGTTTTACTATAGAAATGCTTATGCAGTACAAAAAGAACCTAGCAACCCAGAATTTTAATGTTTCCGCCTATGCAAAGCTATACATTGCATTCCCAACTTCTTTCTGAAGTTTGTAGAATATCAAGAACTACAGATGCTCTATTCTATTTTCATTCTCCTCATCCTTTTTGTCACAAATTCGCACCTTTCAATTTATTTACAAGTAGATCCTCCCCACTACCTATGTATATCGTCTTCTTCATATGAGAAGTTGAAGAACAAATAGCCGTGAATGATAATTTGCCTATTCGTATCTTTACAAATCTTTCAATTCTTAGATCTAATTCAACAAATACTTTTCGCTCTTAATCACCCTTTGACACATCACCTTTAATTACACTAATTTGCGTCATATTTCATGAAATATTTCCAACGCTTTTAAACTAGTTTAATTTCACAACATCTTAAAAAGCTAAAATAATTAACTATTTCACCTGGTTAAAAACAAAGAGTCGTTGCTTACCAAATATGGTCTTTAATTAAATTAATTTTGGTATTGCAATTATTGCTACTTACAAGGGTCAGTGAGGTAGCTGTTTGAGGGTTACGGCAAAAAAATACTTTCACTATATTCCATCTAAAGCTGTTTTGATAACCTTCGGATATCTTTAGGCTGCACTGATTGTTACGCTGTTGCATGCTTGCTGTAAGGTTGAACGTTTACAAATCTTAGGAATCAAAAGGCTATAACTCTCTCTAAAAATGTCACTCAGTCCGGTTTCTATATAATTTAATTAATTAAGTGTTTAAAATATTGATTGAGTATTTTGTTTTCCACGATATTGCTTATTTGTTATAGTGTTTTTGTTTGGCAACTTATTTAATTTTTGGTTACTTCGCGGCTATCTGATTATAATGTCACTTGCCATCTACATTTCTGTTCTTCTCCCGGATTCAGCATGTTTCGGCCAATGAAAATGCTACTGTCAATTTATTTATTTCAGTTATTTAATAACATAAAATGCAGGTTTATCTATCTTTTTTAATCCGTGTTACGGTGTGTTAACCAGCTTTTAGGCTGAGGAATGTGTAAAGGAAGTGTATTTGACATTTCTTTCACTATTCTTATTTGTATTCATCATCTGGTATTAGATAATATGTTTTCAGGAATATCGCTGTAACTATAAAATACTGACAAAAATAATCTGACGTCTCGATTACAAAGCTTCGTAAATCAGGGTAATCGTTGAAAGGCTACTAAACCGGGTAGTTTTGGCTATAAATAAAATACAAATATATACTATAAAATGATATTAAAGTTTTAAATTCTACTATAACTGTTTTAATTTTGATTTACGCCCAATATTTCCAATTTACTTTTTTGATGTATAATGCCGGGGTTTTTGTTTAATCACCGACTTTTTTTGTTCCTTAAATATTCGCCCCTTGAGCGGTCGGTGCTCTGTAGCAAATGCGATCTTCTCCACGTCCTAGCTACGGCCCTAAATGTTTCCAATGTTCTATGGAACTGAGACATATAACAAAGAAAGCAAATTTGTAGTAATAAGATCTTAGAAACAATTTAAGAACTTTTTTGACCTAAGAGCTCACCCGCTGTATCTTTTCCATCGCTTCCTAACTTTCTTAGGAATCAGAAAAATGGGAAAACTTGGGACGTTGATGGGTTTATTTAAGCTTTAAATTCTACGCACAGGTATTGTTCACAAATTTAGCATTAATTAGGTTTTTTAGAACTTTTACAAAATATACAAAACCAATCGCTAGAAACTGTTTATCCAAATCCAAAACTTTATGGGAACATTCACTCGATAAGCTCAAGCTTGTAACGTATTATTTAAGATCATTAAGCCAGGAAAGACCTACAAATATGTCTATTTTGTCTATATAACACGATCTAGCTCAGTGGTTCCCAAACTTATTTGACTTACCGCCCCTTTTCCAGAAAAAAAATATTACTCAGCCCCCTGAATTTTTTTTTTCAATTTTTAATAGCAGCTAGACAGAAATATAAATAATGTATTAATGGTTTTATATGTTCGGTAAAATGTAGTAAAGAAATGTGTAAATTAAAAACATTGAAATTTGAAATTATGAAACTATTTATTGTACTCAGAATAGAAAGGTAATACAAAAATAGTTAAAACATTCAAAATAATCTCAATGTTAAGGATGAACCTGTTGTGCTGCTACCAATTTAGCAATCCTTGGCTCTATTTTGGTCAGCAGTAATCTTAAATCACCGTGATTGACCATTTGCAATCGGTTTCTTTCTTTTGTTAATCAGTTATTCATCGCCCACAAATGCATCTGTGGCTATCACCGCCCCCTGGATCGCTGCAGCGCCTACTAGGGGGCAGTATTGTCCACTTTTGGAATCACTGATCTAACTAATTCACTAAATTATGACGAAATCATAAATAAAATATGAATGTGACGTTTTAGTGTTTTTTTGGATATCTTTTTTTGTTACAGGAAAGAATGTATGTCTCGATACTTGCAATATAGTTTGCTAATAATATTTCTCTTGCTCGAATGTGCATAAAAAGAGTTTTGCCGCGGGTGCAAGGAAGCCTAGTTACGACCCTGGAAACGACTCTACTAACAGTAGGTGAAAGTCTAACGTTAATGGTGAATTCTTCTTTGGGCACCTTTATCGTTTAAAATGATAAAAGATTTTTTGTTACTTTCTGTTGCTAACAAATGTACTATTTGAGTTCTTTGTATTATTTTGTAATTCGTGTACTACTGGTTCACTTTGATTTTCATATTAGATTCAAGCTAATTATAGAATTCTCATAACCTTCAGAACACGAGTTACTCTTGATGTGCTATATAAATGGATTGAAATAATATACATTGCTTTTGTACTTGATGGATGATGGTACGTTTGGTGTATATTTTCTTTAACTTCTACTTGAATAATTATCACATGAGCCACTTTTTCGAGCCGTTTTCTCCTATGTTGTACCCTTTTCCCCAAAATTTATGAGTGTAGAACTTCTTTATGTGCTACCCCTTCCGGGCTACGCAAGAGATTTTCTCACAAATCACACTATTTAACACACCCTCCTCGGAGTATTTACCTAACCCAGGATTAGGTGCGTATACCGCGACGACATAGGCACCGTCGGTCCCGCCCCGATGTGGGCGCCCGTCCCTTGCGGCACATTAGCATACTTTGCCTCAGGGATCTAACAAGATATCCACGTTTGCTTCTCATTATGTTTACGTTCTCGAAAACTGCCTGAATTTAATATAGCTCGTTAAGCGCAGAAAAGTCTATTTGCATGGCAGGTTTACACTTGCATTTACAAATCGCTTGATGCGATTATAGCGTTAAATTGGAACGTGCATGGGACTGTACCGCGGCATTCACTGAGTAAATGGAACAACGACGGGCTAGAGTCCAGAGCCGCGACGATGCGAAGATCCATTTGGTGTCGGGTACTATCGGACTTGATTAATCCTGCAATGTGCATTTCTGAATGCGGAACTAGTCTTTAGTGCAGTCTAGTGGCGTGCTTAGCAGTTGGGCGTATTATTCTTTCAAGAGATAGGCAGTGGCGGGGTGCAGAAGTCGAGCTAAGAAAATCAACACGTTTGTTTTCAAATGTAAAGGAGATTTTAATACAGCTAGATAAATTGTTACACAGAGAGATCGAAAAATGTTATCCCGCTTTTTTTGTTGATAAAACAATAAACGCCAGTTCTCTCTAAATCTTATATTCGATGCATATAAAAGGCATGGAACTGAGAACTGAGCTTGTTGCCTGTATTTTCAAAAATCTGAAAAATTATTATACGAACAGATCTGTCAGCATTTTCTAGGAAATAATCTATTAAAAACTGCCAGTATTGTTTTAAGGAGCGTATGCCAACAAGGTCTGCTCTATCAATTTGGCTGCTAATATTATGTATGAAAGTTTACACGTCATCTCTTTTGGACATTTCCAAAGCTTTTGATTTTATTGATTATGAAATATTACTACGTAAGTTATATTTCTACAATTTGTATCCCAGCGCAACGAGATTGTTTTTTTATCCCTCCGAGCGGAGACAAAATGTTAACGGTGGTGGGGCACTGTTGGAAGACACTTTAATTACTCTGGGCGTTCCACATGGATCCATACTTGGACCACCGCTGTTTGTAATATATACAAATGATTTTCCACAATGCATTTCCTATGGTGAAAAAGCTTTATAGGCAGACGATATGGATGTTGATCAAACAGACAAATTTTACAATGTTTTACTTAAAAACAGCGTGAATTAACATTAAAATCTAAGGAGTGATATGTCTGTAATAAATTGAGTTTAAACTGTACCAAAACAGTAAACATGTTTTTCCTTATACTAGTACTGAACAAATTAAACATACTAAATATCTCGTTTTAAATATCGACTTATATCTGAAATGCAAAATACATGGAGATGCCATTGCAAAGAAAGCATCATAAAATTTGGCTAACAACGTATCACAAAAAGTGCTTATAGGTCATCTAGTTCAAGGCATGCTTGTTTGGGGACATTCTTCTACATGTACTAACTAGAATGCTTCAATCACAAGGGAAATCGACCCATGTTTTCTGTGTTTAAAATATTAACATTACCCTGCTTGTATTAGGAACTTTCCATGACCATAACGCGAGATCGGTCAACAAGGCTTTCAAGGTACGAGGGTGAATGCTTTCAGCGTCCATAATGTAAGATATGTTTTCGGATAGATCGCTGTCACTTTAAAGCACCGACAAAAAAATATTAATCTGACGTTTCGATTACACCTGTACTCTTTTTCAAAGACGAGAACTTCAAAATATCGTCTGACACGAGTTCTGAGGTCTTAGGCTAACGAAATCAAGAAATGCGCTGCCAGTGGACCTGAGATATCTGTTCCTGTCAACTTTTCTCAAGAAAATAAAATTCGTTTTATTGCAGAAAGCATTTTACTCATTCGATGATTTTTTTTAATATTTTAGTCGACGTTAGGATTGTCTGATATGTCTGATGTGTGCGTGCCTTATATATACTGATATACCTTAGCTTGCCTTGATACTTTCACTGTACATACGTACCTGTGATGACGTGTGTAAAAAATTATGTATTTTATTAACATGAAATGTATATTATTACTATTATTAACCCTTGGATAATTTAAGGAACTACAGTACTGTAAGTGTAAACTTTTTAAATAAAAACTAGTTACTCGCATATCTCGTCTTGTTCTCTGTTGGTTCATGCAAGAATAATTTCTGTTTTAATCCTTAAATTTAAATGTCTGTACAAAGAGTAACAAATTATTATTTCTTTTAGCTTTAAAGCTTAAACCATACAAGTCTCCTGTAACTGAAAGAATTAACCATTCTATGTTGCAAAAAGGGCTGCAGCAATTGGTGATACCCTTACTAAGCCTATATGGGGGCAAGTATAGTTACCGATTAGAGTAACCTCGCTAAAAAATTCAGGTTAATCAGTTTAACATCATTTCTCTTTAAGGCTTCGGAGAAAAAAGTCGATAAGGCACATCAGAGGTGATGCTTTAGTGCACATGTCATTGCATCGAAACCAATTTATTTACCAACAGAAAATGTGCACTGACTTTATAAAAGCTAATCTGCAAGACTGGAAAGGTCTAGGAGCAGCAAGGAATTGTACTCGTAACCTTCTTTAATACTGAAGGAGCTTTTGAAAGCACCTAGATGAACTTCGTGTCTTGGAAGCACACAATAGAATTACTCTGAAACAGATCCGTCACGTCAAAATATCTACAGCAACGAGAAAGTATACGCAGTACCTAAAACAGCGTCAGACACCAGCGCTCCCTCAAAGTGAAAGTTATGGAATTGCAGCAATTGATAAGCCTCTGCTAGGAACAGTGGTTAAGCTGATTATGGAGCACTGCACTTTAAAGAAACACTTTATTGATAATCATGTTACAAGTGATACTACGGGTCGGAGGTGCATGACTTCGTGCCATATTTAACGTGTGGTCACCAGCTTTTCTTTCAGGTACCATTTGCGGAAACTGAGGAGCTAGTATCCATTATGAATGTTTCCTAAAATTTATTAATAAGAGTGCAGAAGTAAGAGTACTGTACCACTAGGAAATACTGGAGATGCAATAAGCTAAAGCTTCAGAACAGTGAGCTGTCAGCATCACGACCATACGTAGTATTAAATAATAAGTAAATAGTACTCGCACGGTTATTAGTAGTTACTAAAGAAACTAGAAAAGTAAAATATAATAGTAAACATATGAGTACGGAATAATTGTGGTAGACTATGAAGACCATTATTATTCAATCAGCAACGGAAGCATGTGGAACAGGAAAGAACAGTACTTCAATAAACAAACTAAACAAACGGCAGACGGAGGAAATAAAATTCAGCTTGAGTAACAAAGCAGAATAGTATTACAAAGCATAACAATATCGCAGAAAACGTGTTACTATTCACCTATTACTGAAGTCCAAACAAGAAAAATTAAAGGACTTTGAAGAGAAGTTGAATATATAGCATATATAGTAATCAGAAGCTGTTTTACAAAGTGTTGAAGACTTACAAGTAAGAAGAATGTTCTCTTTCCATCTTTAATATAAAGGAAAACTGAGAAATTTGGAATGATTTGTTGACAAATAATGGCTTAAAATGAACAAATCAAAAGTTATGCACCTGAGATAAAAGGCGTAATGATTAGACAGGTGGTCGAAAATATTGAACAGGTCAACAATTTTTGATTCCTGGAAATAACACTGGAAGAGTCTAGAATAGAAAAACTAGAGCTTATTACAAAATTGCAAACGCAAATAAAATTTTCTATTCACTTAACAAACGTGTTATCAATAAAAAATTTCCAAGGAAACAGAAGTGAAATTTTACACAACTATTTACAGACCCACACTTACCAGTGGCTGTCAATCGTGGGTTGTAATTAACCAGGAAGAAGGTAAGATTAGAACAACCGAAATAAAGTATCTAAAGAGTGTCAAGAAAATGAGTGAGTCAAGAACCCAAGGCAAACTGAAGAGAGGAAGATCAAAGTAGACTCTAATGATAGTGAAGCAAAAATGTTAGAGAAGAAGAGAAAGTCGTGGTTGGGAAGTGGCGCAAGACGTAATTATATAAAGACTTAGTAAATTCTGATTTACCTTAGATCTCGTTTTATACACCCTTGCATCCTTCGCGTAGAAAACTAAAAAAATATTTGTGTGATCAATCTTTGCTGAGTACAACTACGTCAAGCTAACAACGTTGTCTGAATATTAATATTCAGACAACGCTAATAACGAGTACCGTCGCGGTAATACAGATAACATGCAACATGGAAACACAAATGAGCCACATGGGCAGCAGGGATCGATGCTGTTCATTTTCAATTAAACGAAACAATTTGTGCAAATCGCAAAATGTCTTTGCTACGCCACTGCTACAGACGTGCATGGCATACCGAAATGAGAAGCATAACTTCCAAGCTTTAGACAAATTGTAGTCCTGAATATTCATATTATTTAGGTTCGCGTGCCGCGTCTTACAGAATGCACTTATTCCATACTTCAAATAGAGTAGTTGAATAAGAATTAAATATCAGCTTGCATGTTAGAAAAAACTTAGATTGTTTCATGTGCCTTCGTTACTTAGGAAGAAAAGTTTGATAAATGGGTTTCCTCACACTAGTAGAAGAAGCGTGTTCATTTCATTTATACTGTGCAGGAACTATAATAACGTGCTTATGATAATTAGCATTTGTATAGATATGGGCACTACGCTACCCACAGGTAACAAATAAATGTAAAACAATAATGCTAGCCTATAATTACTTCTCACGTTATGTAGTGATGTATGGAGGAACGACATGTGAGAAATTTTAGGTAGTTAAAATACGTTGAAAAGATCAAACAAAAGTAAAATTTTGTTAGCTATGTTAAAGTCAAGCTCCTTCTAGAACGCTACTGTTTTAATTTTCAGTAAGCAAAATTTAATAAAAACATTTTGCATATCAGAATGGTGGCATCTTTATTATTCTGTATTCTGGCTCTGATCGTGTTATCCATGTATACACCACATACCACATATGGTATAACGCAACAGCCCCACCGGCAACGCTTAATGATCTAAAATCCTTAATCTTATTACATGTAATGTTTAAAGTGCTGAAAAAAAATACTGCTTAAGCAGAACTTGATGTAATATCCTAATGTCATGCTGTCTGTCCACTGTCTAGTATGGATTCCTACCTATTCCAAGCTGTTCAACTGCTTTACTCGCAGTAACTGCTATGTCTTATAATAGTATCCAGCGACGCAAAATAAATTAGCGTACTTATTTAACTTGATTTCATTCCCTACTCTGTTGTCTACACTTAATAATGAAAGAAGTCAAGCCAAGTAAGAATAGATATTATATCTCTTTTCGTAAGTAGTAAGCATTTAGCTACGGGCGTTCCTCAGGTATTCTCGCTTGGACCCGTGTTATCTTCTATAAGTACACTTGTACTCTTCATCAGCATATTAATACTTGTACGCGTTGTCCAGTTATCGTGTTCATCCAATTGACATCTTAGAGAGAAATGTTTTAAATAAAAGTGGTAGCAGCCAAGCAGTACTCGATAACGCAATATAGCATATTTATACAGCGTTGCCAGATTTCGAGTATTGAATCAAACTTGCATTTTCTTAAATAGAATCACCTCCTTTTTATGCCGGATTCTGAATATACATCAAATTTTGAGCACAAATTTAAGATACATGTGCCCTAAAATTAACGGTTTCGGAGATACGCATATAGATGGTTCAGTTAACGTGTTCACCATGTGATTCTATTTAAAAAAATGCAAGTTTGATTCAGTACTCGAAATCTGGCAACGTTGTGTAAATGTGCTATATTACGTTATCTAGTACTCCTCGGCTGCTACCACTTTTATTTGAAATATTTTTCTCTAACATTTCAAATAAAGCCGTTAATTGGGTGAGCACGATAACTGGACCACCTATGCGTATCTCCGAAACCGTTAATTTTAAAGCACATGTATCTTAATAATTTTTTGCTCAAAATTTGATGCTTATTTAGAATACGCCATAAAAAGTAGGTAGTTCTATTTAAGAAAATGCAAGTTCGGTCCAGTAGTCAAAATCTGGCAACGCTTTTATTTGAAACCTTTTTCTCTAAGATTTCAAATAAAGCCGTCCATTGGGTGAGCACAATAAGTGGACCACCTTCGTTACATATATGCACACGGCATTCCATTTTATTATCCTTCTATTTTAATCAAACATTTACTTATTAGCAACTACTCGGGGGTTGGGAGCCTATCCGAGCGCGTCCCCGGGTGGTGGATAGGGGAGTGGCCAGAGGTGTCTGGCTGATAACCAGACCCTTTGGTTAGTGATGGTTATAAGGTCCGACAGGGGTCTAAACACCCCTCGGGCGGACCAAAAGCCTTCGCGTGAACCAACCTCCCAAGCCAAGGTGTAATGCGATCCGTGCCGAGGGCTGCGTGGCACTGGGGGAGCAGTGTCTCTAACGGAGTCTACAAGGTACCAGGCGACCCCTTGTAGTATTAGCCTTACCCTGCCATTCCGGGCTCTCGTAGGGTGGACTTTTTATTTCCTGGGTACTCGTGGGACTATATGGAWCGGCAAAATACAAAAATATATGATTTAGAGGGCCAGGCAACTGGAACTCGCACCCCTGTACCTGGGGCCACTTCGGTGGAACCGGGACAGGGTGATGTTAACGCTCCAGGGGCGGTAAAACGCCTAAGCGGAGCGCAAAGGAGGAAACTCCGAAAGTCCAGGGGGACCTCTGGGGCGAAGGAATCTGCCGTTGCAGAGGCCAGCGCACCAGAGGGAAACCTAGACACGCGTAAGGAGACGGAAAGCTTGAAGGGGGGGGGGGGCTGCAAAACGACCCTTGCCTTCAACAAGCACACCGTCTCCAGATAACGAAAGGAAGAGGGCGAAGTGGGAAGCACTTAGACCCCGATCCTTTGCGCAAGCGGCGAATGCGAAGCTGAGGGGGGCAATAGCTGGGAAGAACTTCCCAGCTGAACTTCTATCGGCCAAGCAGGCGGCCGACATTGAACTGTCCATGGAAAGGAAGATCGATGATCTTCCTGAGGGCACTGGAATGCCCCGATTTGATGAGTTCAAGTGGTCTGAGCAGGGTGTCATCCTGATAACCTGCGCGGACCAGGAAACTAAAGACTGGATTAAATCCAGTCTTTCGGAATTAGGGTCGGCAACCGCTCTCATATTTCTTGAGAGCGAGCAGATTCCTAAAAGGAAAAAGGTGGGCTGCTTAGGACAGACCACCTCCGAAGGGATCCCACAATTTTTGGGGAGACTTTCAAGGCAAAATCCAGGGCTAAACACCAAGCTCTGGAAAATCCATGATAGAGCTCCATCTGGAAAGAAGATGAGGCTCATCATGGGAATTGACGAAGAGTCATTTCGAGTGCTCTCTACTAATGGCTGGGTGGCGTATGCCGGGGTACACAGGGTCCAATTCTGGAACCTGGAATCTGGGCAGAAACCACACGCCAGCACTTCTGCGGCTCCAGGGTTGGTAGTGGAGGAACCCCGGTCTCCGGGCTCCTCCACCGATGAACCTGGACCGACGGAGAAGTAGATGTGCGAGCCTGCTTTTCAAAATGGATGGGATGGACTTGCAATTTCTACAGATTAACTTGCATCGCAGTTATGAGGCGTCCTGTCTTTTAGGACGGCATCTGGCTGCAATGCATACAAGTTTTGCTCTAATTCAAGAGCCTTGGGTTTCTGAAGGCTCAGTGGGAGGCTTTAACTGCAAAAACTTCTCTGTTTTTCAGGTACTGTCGGGTGAAAGACCGAGAGCGTGCTTGCTAGCTGCCAAAAGCCTGCGTGTGCGACCCCTAAGGAACTTCATCGGAAGAGACCTTGTAGCGGTAATATGTCAATTAAGAGATGGATCAGGCCTACAGGACATTGTCGTAGCCTCGGCCTACCTACCTTATGACRCGCCCACTCTACCACCCTCACAAAAATTTTGTGAGCTGGTTGAGTGGAGTAGAAACAATAATCTGCCAGTTTATTCTGGGGTGCGATGCTAATGCCCATCACATTATGTGGGGCAGTAGCGACACGAACCAGAGGGGACGGGCGATTTTAGATTATGTAGCCACTTCTGGGCTCGAGGTGATGAATGTTGGGTCAGAACCAACGTTTGTGACCAGTGCCAGAAGGGAGGTAATAGATATCACACTCTGCTCTACAGCCGGGGTAAGATATTTTTATGATTGGAGGGTATTGAGGGAACCAAGTTTGTCGGACCACAGATACATCCAATTCAAGCTAAAAAGAGATGCAAAAGGGGCAAAATGTACCTTTAGAAATCCGAGACAAACCGACTGGGACTCATATCGGAAGGACCTATCGGCTAAAATCTCGATGTATCGACCTAGACCTCAAACTAGTAGAGAACTGGACCTGGCCGCTGAAAAGTTAACAGGGACCATAATAACTTGCTTTGAGGAAAACTGCCCTTTAAAAAGGGTTACGCAAAACAAAAAAGCACCGTGGTGGAACGGTGAATTAGAGTCGCTGCGAAGGGAAACTCGTAAAAAGTTCAACCGCGCTATGCGACTAAATGAACCTTCCGAATGGGAATCCTATAAGGAAACACAAAGAAAGTTTAAGCGCCTCATTAAAAAGAGGAAAAAGGACTGTTGGAAAAAGTTTTGCTCCGGCATAGAACAGCTTCCAACTGTCTGCAGACTTAGAAAAGTTCTTGGGAAAAGTGGGGTGAAAGTTGTCGCTCTGCGGCTGCCGGATGGTTCCTATACGGAAACCGAAGGCGCCGCGCTGGAGTGTTTGCTGCAGACTCATTTTCCGGGATCCGATACTGGTTTGGACGACAACGTGGCCAAAGGAACCAGGGCTGAGAAAGCCTGGGACGTGGCCTCGGATGTCGTGACTTTTGATAAACTGAGATGGGCAATCAACTCCTTTGACCCATTTAAGTCGGCGGGACCTGATGGCATCTTTCCCGCGCTTCTCAGGGAGGCGGGTGATATCATCACAGGACCGCTTTATCACATAATTAAAGCGTCATTAGCTTTGGGACATATACCGATGTCCTGGAGGCGGTGTCGCGTTGTGTTTATACCTAAAGCTGGTCGAGTTCACTATGACCAGCCTAAGGATTTTCGGCCGATCAGTTTGACCTCGTTTTTGTTGAAGGCGAGCGAAAGGCTGGTTGAGCGTTATCTAAGGGAMGGGGTGTTGGTTGACAGACCTCTACACCCAAATCAGCATGCCTACAGGTCAGGCATGTCTACGGAAACAGCACTCCATCAGCTTATCTGCCGAGCTGAGGATGCGCTATCCAAAAAGGAATGGGCTCTAGCGGCCTTTCTTGATATTGAAGGAGCCTTTAACAATCCTTCATTCGAGGCTCTCTGCTCTGTGGTAGCAAGCAGGGGCGCTAATCGAGCCATTGTAAAATGGATCGAGTCGACGCTCCGTTGCCGTCGCTTAGAGCTAATTTTGGGGGAAACTAAGGTGGAGGCGTCCGCCGTGCGAGGTTGTCCGCAGGGAGGTGTATTATCTCCCCTCTTGTGGTCTCTCCTCGTGGACACTCTCCTTGTTGACCTCAATAAAAACGGATACTATGCGCAGGCCTATGCAGATGACCTGTGCATTGTTATTTCAGGTAAATTTCTGGGGCCGGTTTCAGAGCTGATGCAAATTGCTCTAAACAGGACCAGTAGGTGGTGTGAACAAAGAGGCTTGTCGGTTAATCCGGCAAAGATGGAACTCTTGGTGTTCACAAATAAACGTAAACAGGGATCCATTCGATGGTCTTCTTTGCAAAACGTAATATTGAATCCGGTACCGACGGTGAGGTGTCTAGGTGTAACACTGGATTCCAAACTTGCTTGGACGGATCATGTTAACGAAATCAGCCGAAAGGCGTGTGTAACACTGTGGGTGTGCAGACGTCTTTGGGGAAACAGTTGGGGACTTCAACCACAGGTCGCGTACTGGCTGTACACAACTGTGGTGAGACCTCTCATTACTTACGCCGCCCTGGTATGGTGGCGCTCTACTGCGAAACACAATATCAGGATGGCATTAGCACAAATTCAACGACTGGGCTGTCTTATGATAACCGGTGGCATGAGAACGACACCTACTGCATCTATGGAGGTGCTTCTGGGACTGGAACCTCTACACGTAAGGGTAGAGTATGAAGCCCGGAAAGCGGCCTTTAGATTGCAGGGGTTAGGTAATTGGAAGTCTGGGGGAGAAGGGCACCGTATAGCGCTCTCTGTACCGAACGGAGATCAAGCTATTCTCTCAATGACAAGAGATAGGATTAACACGACTATGTGTTTTAACACACCATACAGAATCATTATCCCCGATAAGGAGGAGTGGTTTCTGAATGGTGAAAACATGCTTGTGCCACAAGGACTCATCTGGTACACAGATGGATCTAAAATGGACACAGGCACAGGCGCAGGAGTATGTGGTACATCTCCGAGGGTGCAACTCAGTTTGTCACTAGGAGAGTACCCTAGCGTATTCCAAGCGGAAATTTATGCAATTCTTGCATGTGCTCATGAGAACCTCAGAAGAGGGTATTCCGGARTGCATATCTACATTTGCTGCGATAGCCAGGCGGCACTTCGAGCGCTTACCTGTGTTAGGGTGCGCTCCGGCCTTTTACTGGACTGTCGTAACACATTAGTAAGGTTGGCCCAACATAATCGGGTTAACTTGATTTGGGTGCCTGCTCATGCAGGCATTGAAGGCAATGAAATGACTGATGAATTAGCGTAAAAGGCGGCGTCCGCACGTTATCTCGGACCACAACCTTCCATCGCCATTCCAGAAAGCAGACTGAGGGCCGAGATCACAAAGTGGCTTGGTCGTCAGTTTTACCTGTATTGGAAAGACGCGCCGGAACTGAGGCAATCTAGGGCCTTCATCACTGGAACTACGCTTGCCCAGGAACGCAAATGGCTTTTAAGCCGGAGTCGTTCTCAATTGCGATTAGTGGTGGGTGTCCTTACGGGACACTGCCGGCTCAATAAACACCTATATAATATGGGTGTAGTGGAAAGTAGCACCTGTAGGTTCTGCTCAGAAGAGGATGAAACTCCGATTTACCTCCTTACCAACTGCGGACCGCTGGGGGGCAAAAGGTTTGGAGAATTTGGGTCTCAATTTATTAAGACTGAAGATCTTTATAGATTACCTTGGAAAGAGATACTGCACTTCTTTGAGAAGGCAGGACTCTTCTAAGCTACGGTGCGGGCACAATGGATCGAAAGGTCTAAGTGCAGCGCCCCGCCCCTTTTGCAGGGCCGCACCGCATAAGATAGAATAGAAAAGAAATATTAGCAACTAAACATCCACTGAAAATAAATTCAGTAAAGTAAAAAGTTTTAAGTATGTAAGTAGTTTTCGACTAAACTTTATATAGGCTTCGTAAATATTTCCTTACAAATTGAATCAAGACACTATATTTTAAAGCAGTAGCATTCAGGCAACAAACAAATGACTACCGAATAGTATATAATATAAAACAATAATATTAGCACAGTGTAATAAATTTCGTCAATTATAACAATAAACTAAGTACAATACCTTTAAAGGAAACTTGAATTTCAAGTTTTCAACCACCGAGTGTGTTGGTAATTACCATAATTTCAGTGACATAATCCATGTCTCTTTATCTAGAATACAGATAATCTAAAACAAATTACACTTTATTTTTACCCATTACAGTAATGGTTAAAACGATCACCAGTATTAACAATATTTAGTCATTGTGAGATAGAAATTTCTAATTTATGTAGGTAGGTAGGTACTAATTAAATGTAAATACTGATTAATTATGTACAAATCTAAGCACAAATGAAAAGTAATTTGAGTTTATAGGTAATATAGCTGTTGCGTGATGATATTTAATATTTATTATCTAGTATACTTATCGATAGATATAACAAGGTAATAATTGTAGATACTGAAATTCTAGTCATAATATTGCGCCATAACTTTCCATTCTAATGAATACGTATTGGAATATAATAACTAAATTTGGTGGCCAAATTTTCAAGTACCCCCACTGGGGTAGGTGTATTTTCTTTCCCCCAATTATTGCAAAACCGTAGGTGCCACCAGCCTAAATATTTTTGTAAGAATCAAAAATCCATCCAGCAGATTTACGAGTGCTCCGGATGACATAAATGCGAAAACAATGTTTGTATGATAGCATTTCCGAGTAGGAAGCATAAATGCAGAATAATGCTAAAGAGTGATCGCGTTTTACACATCAAAAGCTTATCCAGTGCAGCTCATAAATTTCAATATGTTCCGTCAAATGCGGGCGATAACTGGGATTTATTGTTAATAATTAGCATAAACTTAAAAAGCTATGTTGGCAAATATTTGTAAATCCAAACCAATAATAGTAAATATAACGCTACCACTGTAATGCGTTTTACATACAGTGATTTATTGTTTTTACATTACGGTACATTTACAGAAATACGAGTGGCAATCCATTAAACACTTAATTCCGTAGAATAATATACATCACTGCTGACGTTTATTTAATAACATCGGTGCGTCCATATATCATATATGTTGTTAAATTGAGGCTTCAGTTTTTTTTAAGAAAAGTTTATTGTGTAACACTATTATCAGTACAGTTTATTGGTTAGTGCCCTATAAAATGATAGCAATTCATCTCTGGATTATTAAAATTTATTGACTGATATAGCTGTATTTCCCCTTCCTGCTTTATTATAGTGCAATTCAAGTTGAGAGAGCTATTGGTAGTATAAAAGACTGTCCAAAATCAAAATATTTGTGTAAAGTAGCAGTTGTCTCTTAAACTACACTAGAATGGCATTCAAATTTATTGCTTTTGTTGCCCTGTTGTGCGTTGCTGGTAAGTAAATAATTAAGATTTAAGCATTACTATAGTTGGTTATTTATACAAAAAGACAAATATTATTTTGCAGTGTAAAGTGCATATGTCTTTGAATTGTATCTGTACATAACTCATACTATGCTGTATGCTGTTAATATAAAGTCATCTATCCATCAATCTCATCTCCACGACAGCCCTCTTATGTGTTGAAGAACTTTACTCAAAATCTTGATGCACCTTATTAAATTATTTAGAATGAATGCTTTGTTCTTTCAGCAATTAATGCAACCACATTGACTAGGGACATCCCCAAAGCCGAAATAGAAGCTCAAATAGCAGCACAGGCTTGTGAGGCGGGTAATCAGGAAGAAGTAGAGGCTATCCCTGAAGTTGAAGTTGCAGTTCCGGAAGTTGAAATAGTGGAACCGGAAGTTGAATCTGAGGCTTGCGCTGACACAGCCGTAGAAAGTGAAGCAATTAACGTTTACCCAGAAGGATATGATGGCGACACTATTATTTTTTAGAACCAATATGGCCAAGGTTTGTACGTAAGGCGCTTCAAACCGTCGATGACAACATAAATCAATGAATATGTTACTAAGCATATATTATTTTTATTACTATCAATAAGTTTGCATCAAACTATTTTATTTACAGATTCGCCAAAATGTGAATCGAAATTATATACGACTAAAATATCAGCTGAATCGGTCTGAGATCGATTGAAATAGTAGGTAGTACTACTATATACTAAACAATATAATAAAATTCACAACAGAGTTAAATAAGGCATAGGTATTATTTGTGTGAAAGTAAAAAGTATCAATTTAAACTAGTAGGGAGACGGTTTTAAAAACTAATTTTCTGGTATATTCTTGATTACAGTTTCTCATTCAATTGTAAGTAATTTTGTTAACCATAGTATTTTGTTTCGCAATCAGCAAATTAACCTAGAACGGCACTTTTGTAGCAAACAAAAAATCAAGTTATATTTTTTAAATTTCTCAAAAACCTTTAGCAACGCATTGATAGCCACAAAATAAATAAGCTGTCCTATAAAAAAAACTAGCTCTTCATGTTTGAAGCTGGTTAAACAAGAAGCACCATATCTTTGTAATTATTAGATAGAATTTATTATTTTCTTATGCAATAGTGAAGTCTACACGTTATTATTCTTTTTTGGGATATTCTTAGTTTTGAAAAATTTTGGTATTAGACGCCAGGGAGCCAATTTTATTATTATATTATCACTTTAGATAGTACGCTCTGGTATTTTATTATATTTTTTGTTTTCTTCATGAATTCTACGAAATATATTAGCAGAGTAGTTGCCTTATACAAGAAATGTAATAATATACCAGGCGTACTATTTAAAGTAAAACTATCTGTAAAAGGCCATACCTAAACCATATTATTGTTAAGTCTAGAAAAACTGTAAAAAAGTAGCTGCATATAAAAAATAGAAACACAAATTTTTACACTACAAATATTTGTGGTGTATTACTCAGTTTTGAGACACCCCCTAAAAGTTGTAATGCAACTTTAATTAATATTCAATTAAGCCAGTGCGCTTATGTAATATTATTCTGTACATCTATGTGCAGTTATTTTATTTACGATATTAACACTTAAAAATAAATTAATGGTGACTATGCTACCAGTGTACTGCATTTAATAAAAGTTAATTATACAACTAGTGAAAAAACAGACATAAAGTGCAAAACTGATCCATCTCTCTACATGGGTATTAATGATTATTGCATTTCTTGTATATTAAACAGCTCCACTTTATAATATAATTGGTAAAGCGCTTTCGGGTAAAACAAGGCCATTGTCAGTACCATTTACGTATTTGAATCGTAAATGGGTTTATTTAGCCAAAGCGCTCTACCTAGAACATTTTCAGAATTCGCTACATTAATGTTACTAAATAAGCATTCTTTAAAAATAATACTTCGATCTTTTACAATTTCAATTCAACTGCAGCAAATAATTGAAGTTTCAGGTTTTTTAAGACAGAAAACAATTATCCATGATAGGTACCTCTACAAATGTATTTTGATTTGCAATTTTAATCTCATTAGGTTCCTTATCATTCTCGAAACAACCTGTATGCAGAAACCACAATAGATATCCTGTATCCTATTACACAACCAGTGTAGTAGTTAGGGAAAGCAAAGTATTTTGGATTATACGTTACTTTTAATGGCTATTTTGGGGGAATAGATTTTTTTCGACCAAAAAAATAAATTCCCATCGATTAGTCGATATTTTTGCCAAGTCTGCTCTCCCCAGCCACATTAGCAGCAGCAATTCTATCTAGAAAACTTTCTCCAGTTTACCAATTTGTGATTGTTTCATTTGAGTCATTATAAATTAAACTAAAAGCTAGTTTTACCTAAATAATTAAATTTGTGCTTAAACAGTATTTCTCCTAACCACGAACTGGCGCCATGAATTGTTTGGGCTCCTATTTATAATGAAATTAACATCTGCCCGTGGTTTAGAGTAAATCCTTTGACTCATTTTTCCATCAGATTCAATAGATTACCGCCGAATCTTGTCACGGGACACCAACTAATGATTAACTGCAACTCGTCGGCTAAAAAGCGTAACGATAAAGATAATCCCGCCTCCCCGGGAGCTATTAATCGTCGAAGTTGTCTGAAATTCCCGTGTTGCTCGCGTTATCACGAACGGATCTGTTTGTTCTTAAATTGTTTCTGCAAGTGCACMGCACTGCACCTTCTCGAGAGATAATGGTCGCGGGCTGACAACGCTATCGTTAGAGCTTAATTAGGAGGTTAAAGATTTCCGGGACATTAAATCCCCGCCCCTCGAGCGAAGTGATGAAATGAGGGAGCTCCATTTACGAGCTGCTAACATAGCGATTGAACTACACCTGAACGCCTATTAATAAAAGAGGCGCACGATTTGCAGGATAAAATTAAAATCACTTATATATTGCGGCACAAAATATCTACAATAATGTCAACAGAGCTTATCTCCTAATTTTTGTCTTCGTCTTATACAGTTTAGAATTAGTTTCGCCATAAGATTAGAACCACTCTGGTTTGTTACGCAAATGATACGAAATCCTGCCTTTTTTATTATTTCGTTGAACAAGCCAAGATACTCTTCATGCCGTGGATGTGTGACGTATTGAACTACTTTGTGCCTTCTTGCGTCTGGTTTACCTGAAATCAGAATGTGCATCCAGACGGATTATCATCCGGCACGAGCTAAATGGTCAAAGTCATTAACATACAACTACATTTCCTAGAGAAGAATCTCTACACCCAATCAAGAACGACCACATTTATTATGTTCTCCCAGCATGCACAATGCACATTGTCAATACTGTTTTCAAACTACTGCTATTTTTGTCAAAAACCAACAAATCGTTAAACAAATTCCAGGAAATTTTTACATAATCACACCAACTTGCATGGCGTATGAGAAAGTCTTACCCAAAAATTAAGTTACTCTAAAGCTAGTTATCTATTAACCAATGGTATTCAATCAGAATATCGTGACCACAAAGGGGCTCGTGAAAATTAACCTTGGGGTCGCAAGGTGGACGAAAAGACATCATAGGCAGTTTTTTTTTGAGAAAAAATATATTCTACAATGCAAAATTTCATTAAATTGTACCTATACAGATTACTTTATTTTCAAAACGATGACCTTAAAGAGATAGATGTTCGGATTGCCTCCAAAAGTATTATTACCATTTATTTATTACCATACGAAGGAGCGAAGCTCCCGAGTTTATTTCTGAACACCAACCTCACACTCCACTTCCAGGGCAAGCTTACATCTATGAGGGAGTGAAGCTCCCGAGTTTATTCCTGAATACCAACCTCACACTCCATTTCCAGGACAAGCTTTCTACAAGGGAGTTTATTCCTGAAGGAGTTTTTTTTCGTACCAGAAGCACACTCTCCACTTCTATAGCAAGCATTATGACCATTATCCCTTCGCTATCTTTAATCGGTAACGTGAGAATTTGTTACTGGTAATAGGGGAATATGTGTTTGGTGAAATCAGAATCTGTAACTGGGTAATACAGGAATTTGTAAACCGGTAATACAGGGATTTGTAAACCGGTAATGCAGGAATTTTCAAATCGGTAATACAGGAATTTGGAAATCGGTAATACAGGAATTTGGAAATCGGTAATACAGGAATTCGTACATCGGTAATACATTAATTTGCAAATCGGTAATACAGGAATTCTCAAATCGGTAATACAAGAATTTGTAAACCGGTAATACAGGAATTTGCAAAATCGGTAATACAGGAATTTGTACATCGGTAATATAGAGATCTGTTTTTCGGCCGCGGCGTTGCCGGATCGTGCACTTTTTACGACTTTTTGGGGAAATCGACGGGTGATTCCCAGACTACGATTTTACGCGAGTGATGCGATTTGTTGTGGGTGATTGAACAGGTCGGTCGCTTTGGTATGCGGTGTTGCCGGATTGTGAACTTTTTACGACTTTTTGGGGAAATCGACGGGTGATTCCCAGAATACGATTTTACGCGTGTGATGCGATTTTTCGCAAGTGAACGAACAGATCGGTCGCTTTGGTATGCGGTGTTGCTGGATTGTGTACTTTTGACGATTTTTTGAGTAAATCGACGGGTGCATCTAGGAATGGCAGATTCGGAAATTCTCCGACATTTTCGAACGCGATGTTGCCGGATTGTGCACTTTTTACGATTCTTCGAAGATGTCGAAGGGTGAACTGTGGCATGGCGAAACCTTTCGAAAAACACATGAACCGCGAACTGCGGCTTTTCATCCTTCGACGGATCCCATTTGTGATAACCGAATTTTCATTGATAATGGGTGCCCTGTATCCAAAAGACGAGCCTTAGCCCACGTTCCAGGAACGCGCACAGCGCGTTCCCCGCAAGAAATGTGCCGCTGCAGGCGGCTTAATTTCATGTATTACAATAATCTATTACTAGGTCTGTTTTCTAGGACAAAGACTCAGTTAGGCTTCCTTCTGCCTTCTGCAAGATATAGAAAAATATGTATGCAATGCTTGCACCTAATTTTAACCTCTGGAAAGCCATTTATTTGAATAACGAACAGACATGGTATTATTTTTTGCTGGCGATAAAAAATGACGTAGAGTCTCTAAATGTGTTAAACTTAATAACAGAAATCTGCTAAGCTGCAAGTATTTGCTGTAGTACTCATAAATTTACCCCCATATCAGTTATGTAGTACTTAAATTTTTACACTTTGTAAGAATAAGTGCCTGAGGACTCTATTACTTTGCAAAAAGTTACTCATCTAAAATGGTTTTCAGCATAAATGTTCTCCGCAGTTATAAAACTATCCAGCTAGCAAACAGAACCTTTTGCATTTTTTTTACTGCGCTTTACTAAACGCATCCCCGCAAATCTGTTCCAACACCCAGTCTTTATGCAGAAGCGCTATGATGGATGCGAGTTCTCTGAAAACCAGCGGAAAAATAAAAATGCCGGGTGTATGTCTGTCGGTCGGGCTGGAATTCGCCAAGGGGCGAAATAATTAATGACCGCCACTAAATGGGACCAATGAAAAATATTAGCGCTCATTACGAATGGAAATACCACAAAGACGGTTTAATTTGGACAAAGAAGTTAAATTGGACTGGTTTTATGAATAGCGGGAAGATCTATTTTCGTGACGTGCTATTAAGAGGCGGGCAGAGGGTTTGATATAAAAGTGCTTATTTTATGCACTTGTACAAAGCAAGCATTATAGCTATAAAAGAAAAAATAAACCGTAATAAAATGAAATTATTTTGCACGCTACTTATACCGTAAATTTTAGTTTCCTTTGTAACAAAAAGCACACTATTTTCCTTTCTACTCAACTTTTCTGTAGGTATTTTTTGTCTAGGAAAAGTACCATGAGCAACTTATTTGTATATTTCTGGAAGTAGGAGCAATTGTGCTGTCATATGCGTTTTAGCTACATGAAACATGCCATTTGAATTCCAACCTAAAAAAAAACTTCAGCTCCATATTTTAAAGTTGGCCAAGAAGTAAGGAGTTATTATGTAGTTCATTTACATACCGAGGCATTTCAGTAAATTTCTTTCTTGCAAGCATTCTCACAAATGAACAGTTGTAGTTTTCTATACAGAAACGTTTGTATGTGTAAATAATGGATACTAAAACGTTGAAACACCTGAAGGCTAATTCCCAGCAATGCATGAAAGGTGTCATCATAAAAGAAAAGAAAGAAATTAGACAACACTATATGTCTAAACAGTAACAAGATGTGCCACAAATGCTGTGGAACGCCTCAATAGTAACTATTAAATAAATCAGTAGAACAATAGGCAGGTTTCACTTTATGCAAAGAGCCTAGGTTTGGAAGTTTTTTAATTAGTTTTGGAACTAAAAAGAGAAGAGTTAAGCATAGATACTGGAAGTATGTTAGGCAAATTAAATTAATTTTTGTAAACATTTTTGTTGTACCTAAGAAAATAATGAAAATACGAGCCTGGGGTGTTTTAGGTGGCGGACCCTGTATATTACAATTATTACTTCAATCTACAGTTATAATACATGTTTCTCGGTCATTTCTAACTCATGTACTGCATATAAAAGATTGTTCTCTAGGCCTTTGTATAACTTTGTAGTGATTCAGATATTGGGGTTGGTTGTGAACTGTACTGCGTGTTTATTTTTATTGGTGTTAAATAACGCTGCTACGCGTCGGGAGATGGCGCAAGATGCCGGCTGTTGAAGACAAATCAGATCGGACGGCAATAGAAGAAATTTAGTGGGGAAAAACGAAAAAGATAAAAGTGGACAGTGACCGTGGGGCTGAGGCGAATGCCAGGTGTTCAGCTAGTCGGCTGATACCGGAACTGTTTTCATCTTTTAAAAAGTAGAAATCTCTAATGTGTTTCTAGCCGCGAGCCTAAAAACAGTTAAGAAAAGTGTGTAAATAGATAGGATACTCACCTGTCTGTCCATCCATACCTCGTGAAGGCAGAATATTCACCGTAAGTGCACTGGAAGTTATTAACCGCCAGCCGTCTGACCTACGATTGGAATTCCTGAAGCACATTGGTTGAAAGACGACCGCTTCAAGCTTCAACGGTTCTTCATTATAACCACAGCATAGGGAAACCAGAAGACGCACTCCGCCCAAAATCGTAAGTGCGCTTGAAGCGTCCTAAGTTATGATTCCGCCATATTCTCCGGATGCAGAGCGTTAGTATCATTCCTGCAGCGGTCGCGTAAGGGTCGATATTCCAGGACCGGATTGAGGAAATTTTATTCGTGGTATAAACACAACAATTTTTTATTCCGAGGTCCAACGTAGAGTGCAATGAATGTGAATATGGAAGATTGGAGAATTAAATTAAACATTATCTAAATGTACTCTTTTTGAACTATTTTATTCCGATAACAAATTTTTTAATCCGGACCTGGTTAGGCAATTGGCACGCGAGCATTGTGACATCGGGTACGTATCCCCACGACAACCTCACCGTATTTCGCAAAACATCACTTACTAAGATCCAAGTGCCGCCGTTTGAGTGAGCTGCTGATTTCCATGTGCTGTGTTATAACTAAAAATTTGTGAAGAATGGCAGAGATGGTCACGTAATGACCACCTCAAGGTTAAAGTATAGAATCTTAGATACAATTTTTTAGTTTAGTTTCATATCAGCGCAAACTTCAACGAAGCCGAATATTAATTTTTACAAACTCAGAAGTTCTTCTTTATAAATAATCTTGCATTTGATAATGTCGATATTAAACATTGGGATTGAGTTGTAATATGGCATCAAATTAATTTGGAGTACTACGACGAAAAGTGCCACTAACAGAAAAAGCAAATAGTTATGATTACAACAAGAAAACCTGCGACTCTATAGACACTAAGTGCCATCAATTCTTTAACACTTGGTTACAGCAATGTAGCATCATGCGATTACACTCACGTAACCCTTCAGTTGCATAGTGACAAATAATTCATCTCAGGTTATATTGTTTTTTTTTTGCTATTACAGTTAACACTCTCGGCAATAATCACTGAAGCTTTCGGAGCATATTTCCACGAAACATCTAAAACTTTCTTCTGTTAATATTCTTCGAAAATAAGTAAGATTCAACTACACGCGTAGAACCTTAAATGTGTGTTTTAAACTATTTCACCAATTCAACCAAGTTCTGTTTCTCCTACAGCTATGTTTAAAAAAAATTCTAGTTATAGTAATAAAAATTGTGTATTCAATGAATTATTGGAGAAATCTATGGTCATTTTTCAGTACAGTAGCATCTTTTAGAGTCAAACATAGACCAGAAATTGTAGGTATGCTCCTTAGTTTGTGAGAGAACGCTGCAGTCTTCGTAGATACCTATGTCAAATGAAGTTTATGACAGTAGAATTGATCGCTCCAGCGATATCATTTCTCCCAGCGGAGCCATTTAGGGTTCTGCAAGTTAATTCTGTGGCATTTAGTGCATAGTAGTGTGCCTGAAGTTGCAACAAGACTTCGAGAATTGTAGTTGCACTGTTGGTTCATCACATGAATAACAGTGACATCCCCAAAGCGGCGTTAAGGAGCAGGTTAAGAAAAGCGAGTGAAAAAGTGGATTGTGATTTTAATACAGTTTGCAAGGTAAAAAGGCATGGATAATAAAAAAACTATTACTGTTATGTTCAAGATTATGACTACCTATTGAAGCCAGTAATTTGATGTTTAATAATATGTACGCAAAAATAAATATACACGCATATATTAGCGCGACGTTTGGCTCAGCTCCCCCTTACCGTAATTTTTTAGTAACAAACTCATGTCAATACCTACAACACTATATAAATGTCATTTAAAACGATAAAATAAACTATAGTTTTCTAATTTAGGAGTAAACGTTTTCAGATGGCTCACCACCCATTCCATTTTTATATTGTGTTAATTCTGCTGATTCTCATGTTATTGATTTTAATTGTGTAGGTTTCCACCTCGGACAAAGCTGTTAATTTGGAGTGCACAATAATGATTTTGTATTCTCGACTAGCAGTATCGAGTTGTTCTGGATGACTCTCTATGTTCAGAATAATTTCGTTTTTTTTCACTGTCCCAGAAATTCCCTTTTCAAAAATACTTACAATGCTGCCAGCCTTCTTTGCAAACACCTGAAATAGAATAATTTGAACCGACATGGGCCTGCTTCTCAACCAAGGAACAAATCTAAAAGATTACGTTCAACTTGCGTTATAGCAGTTGACATATACTGCGGTCGACATACTGAAGTTGCATAACAAACTTGAGCAGATTATCTCACACAAAATTATTTACAGCTTTTATACTTAGCAAAAATTTTGTTTGCTTTCCACATATTTAGTAACGTATAAACTTCTTTAAAAACAAAATGTGCATTCAGTTAACCATACAACACGGGAAGTCGGTTCCTATTTAAACTATAATAAACATTGTTAATATAATATGTAGGGATATATATTTTTCGATAAATATTTTCTTGGGAAAACGGCAAGGGTGTTTGGGCTAAATTAAGAAATGGATTTTTTAACTTTGTCTGTCTATATTTCCAGCCAAAATCGGCTCTTCGTCAGGACACTAAAATTAAATACTTAACAGGCATTTTTTATAATTAAACTTCTTAACACTTACTGTTAACTTCAAATATAATATACAGTGAAAGTCTGTAACATGAAATTAAGTGTGTACAACAAATGCAGTATTTTAATATGAGACTAGTATTTTACGCAGCGATCTATTATCGTTAGAAAATGTATGTGCCCAGAAAAATATAATGGTAACAACAACATACAACATCGCCGTAGTAAAGAACTGTAAGCAAGATTATAAACCAGTTTAGGGAGAGAAAACATGTAAGAAAAACTCGTACGTATGTATCGATAGATGCACTCAGTTTACCTACCTCGTTGTACTCTGGGCTGTAAATTGCTTCCTAATGTCGCTACACTCTCTTAAAAAAGGAACATGAGAGCTTTAAAATGGATGTCCATGCTACGCTGTTTGTACCGCAACACACTACAGGCAGATCTGTTTCTCTGTTGTTGCAGCTCGTCAGCGCCATTTAATTTTCTACTATGAGAGATGTTAGTATATTAATATCTCTGAAATTTGTAGGAATACAATGATCAACTTTCGCTTCAATTTACTAATATTTAATGCCAAATAATTTGGTACGATGCCAAATACATGCCAAATCCGTGGAAGAGGMGGTGAAAATTGCCCTTATTGTAATAAGTTCCCTTTTCACAATTTTTCATAAAATGTAGCTACTTTATTACTTTACAGTTTGTTAAATAAAAAAGGCAACCTCATCAATCCACCATTTTCGAGTACAATCGGTTTTACGTTCTGTTTGCATACTATATCGCTGCATGGTAACGTGCATGTTATGCCGTTATCTATCATAACTACAGAATGTAACGAAATTTGGACAATACATTTACCTGCGTGATTGTCCAAAAATTCATATAAATTACGGCCCATCGTGCCTCGAGCATGCAAGCTAAATTTAATATCTATTTTACTTGATAATGGTAGATGGAGTATTTAGTATCTGAAAAAGGTATTCTAGTCACAAAAGCATTTTGCATTTGAAATACCTTTTCATACTTAAGACACTTCATTTCAATTAAAAGTTTTTAAATAGTTTTAAAGGGTGTTTCTTGCTTCTCTGGATGAGAGGTGCCCACACTGAAGGTTCAGAAAAACTCATTGTTTGAGCCAGGATTGTTGATCAAGTATTTGCACCAACATCTTTTTTATAGCTCAAACCGAGAACGATATTTTGAATTCTGAATATGGCTATCATGTTTACTTGTCCTGCAGAAAGTGATGTAGCCACTGGCGGACTACGAGGGGGAAAGGGGGCATTCCGCCCGGGCCCCATTTGCAGTGGTGGGGGGCAATTTTCAACTTAAGGAATTTAATAACTAATTTAAAATGTATTAAAAATCCACAATTAAATAGCAATATTTACAGGGAAATTACAAATTTAAGCAGACACCTTGGACGAGGCTACTTATGTCTGTCAATCAATTAGTTTTTCAGTTTGTTGTGTGGGAAATTAAAAAAATACATGAGATAACACTGCTGTGCTAACGCTGCTAGCTATGGCGCAGGAATGTTGATTTCTTCTGAGGTTATGACTTATGATAGATTTGAGTGGCAGTCTAGCAGCACAGCATAGTAGCAAACGTTTGTTGGCAATTGGGCAATTTCTTGTTGCCCGACGTACCTATTCTTATATGTAATTGAGAGGTCGGGACATCGTTTGAATGTAGTGGCAAAATGAGAGTGTATGTATAAAGTGTAATACAAATAGTTTATGCGCCGGTGGCCGGTTCATATTCTCAGTATTAAGCTAATATCAAAACCTCGTCATTTCAATTTGAATCGTCGGCCTTATTTGAAAGCGTTGTATGGTTACAGAGTTTAATATTAGCTAATATCGGCCTTAGTAAAGATAATGGTAATGGGTACCGGCCGTACGACTGTGATTTTATTGAATCCCTAGGTTTGTGAGTTGAACAATTATATTAAATCTACTTTTTCTCTCTGTATACGTGACCTAAATAGGGCTGCCACCAGTCCTTGTTTGGCTAGGATAGTCCCTACTTTATCCCATATGTCCTTCCGTACTTACTTCACCTGAGAATGTCCTTATATTTGAATTCGAGAATAAAATATCGTGTCAAGGTCAAACCTTCTTTATTTAGAATTATATTCACCCAATTTTGTATTTTAAGGAGAGCTGTGCAGAATTTTATGAATATGATAAATATGAAAAAGACCTTTTGACTGCAGCAAAATCTAACGAATACCTAATATTCATTCAAATTTAAAACTTGAATGTAGAATATCAATAAAAATAAAAATATTACATCTCAGATTTTATCATGTTACTTTAGACACCTAACGAAGTCCCCATTTTAACTACTTTTTTCGACATAGGTAATATTCTACTTTTCATCTAAAACGTTTGACCTTGACATGTGCAAAAATTTTCTCCTACAGCATTTTTTTCACCGCAGATTTCATCGTTGTTCCGTGTCCATACTTAAAAATTTAGAAAGGTGGTAATCCTAGATCTAATGGAATAAGTACCCAATACTTACATACATTATATTAGCTGATATTAGATTAGTAAACCAGTCATAATGTAGTTCCTAAAGAGGAGAAAAATTAGCACTGATGAGCAGTAAGGTAGTTGCATCCCGCTATGGGCGGCTTTAATCCTTACAGTGCGCAAATCAATGATCCTATGAATTATCAACCGCAGTGATTATAAGTAATATTCTTGTTACACATACCTTTAATTATTTATGCACTATATTGCATTACTGCGAAACCCGAAACCACGGCACTGTATTTGATGCCATTTAAAGTGGGTGAGTTTTAACGCTTACAGGATACAAGTAATAGTATAATAGCTCACATTATTGATAAATTGATTGAAACTTTTTTCTATAATGTTCAATAATCCTATGAATTCGAGACAAATAGCGGCAGCTTCCCGGGTAATCGCTCCCTTATGGGAGTACTACTTTCGAGACTACTTTAAAGCTCCATGGGTACATGAGGATCGTTCTCACACTAAGATACGACGAGGATCTTGATAAAGGATATATATACGATCTTATTTTTATTGATTCTCAAAATGCGGAAATTATTTATATCGTATACATAGGGCACGGGTAGGGGCCCAGTAGTAAATGCCGCCTTGGGCCTCCTCCGAGGATGTTAGTCCGCCACTGGATGTAGCAGACCTGACACCTTATTTTATGTGGCAGTTTTACCATGCTTACTTATCGATTAAAATAAAAAGTAGCTTGCGGACCTATTAATTTTACACTGCAAAGTCTAAAGCCGATACTAAGATCACCGATACATAACTATGGTTGACCGGCATTACTTACATAGCTTACAAACTAAACAAGTTCGAGGATTCTAGTAATTACCTTCATTCGGAAGCTGCTACCGAACTTGCATATGAACACAATAAACCGTTTTACGCAAGAATAAAAAAACTACGTATTGAAAAACAAATATTGTTTATCAAGAATATATGGAGCTGAAACCCACGGGTATCGCAAGTTCCCCAGTATGCTTATCGCAAGATTGCTTCTTTCATCAATGTAAAATATGGGCTGGCACTTGCGTTTCCAGTGGAAAACAACTCCAAGACGTTCATTACGACATGCCCTAGAATAAAGTCATGCTAGAGAGGTAACCGTGTCTTTTCATACATAAATAACAGTGGCGACGAAGTTTGAACTTTCGGGCCACTAGTTAGTAAGTATCGCTGGAAGTACCTATGATACAGTAGATGACAAAATGGCAGAAAAGTGGACGACTATGGCCGGTTTTCTGCGCACGCTGAGCGCGTTTGATAATAAAAATGATTATTTAGGTACTGATTTTCGAGAAATATTAAATCAGTTTTTAATTGCCATTGATATTATAGAAGATAATAGGAAAAAGCCATTTTTCTGAATATAGTTAGCGAAAAAACATATATACTCGTAAGAAATTTATGTGTTCCAAGTTCACCAGAATCAAAAACGGGGAGTTAATAACTTATTATAGACGAACACACTTGTTAAATCGTATTTTGCCGAACGTTTAAAATTCTATACGGCAAAGAAAGATGCGAATGAAAAAGCTGTGGATTTGGCACGGAATTGAACATTGTGATGCGCGAAATTCTTTTAATTAACATTGACAAAAGTGCATTTAGGGATAGGCTTTTTGAGGGAGATGCTTTTAGTATACACACCAAATTCACCAGGTCACAAAAATTGCGCTAGCTAAGGAATCAGCGGTCACGGAACACGGTCTCCGGCGGCCGTAACATCCAAACATGCGCAATCCTACGCTTACTTTATAGCTGGAACAGGAAAAAAGCAATGCAACTAAAGAACCCATATATTATAACTAACCGAACCACAGTGGACGGACTTCAATAGCAGCAGTCCCATAGCAGCACCGCAAGGGACACCAAGTGGATGCTGCGAGTCCAAGTAAGTTTGCTGTTTGTGGACGGTCAACATATAGTATACATATATATAAGATGTGGAATGGAATAGCGACCGTCCTAGTTAAGATTGAAGAAAGCACTTCTCGGTACTTGGGTATTCCGGTCAGGGAAGAAAAGCACAAAGTACTCTTTTCAGAAGCCGAGCTTTCGGAAAATTTATTTCCTTCTTCAGGACCTAATTACAAAATAATAAAAAACCTGATAGTACAAAAGAACAGAAACAAGAATTAAAAAACGCCATGACTTACAGATTCTGAGTTGAGGTTAAGCGCATCACGCGGTATATATAAAAGTTGTCAAACATTAGTTGTCACATCTCCTGGGAAAGATCGTCCGTAACAAATTAAAATAACAACGATTAATTGTAATATAATCTGAGTTAGATGCTAACAGATAAATTTACGAAAAGAACAAAAAAGTATCGCAAGTACACACCAATGAGAACAAAATGGCCAGACATACGAAAATTGACAATTACAAACAATTGACAAATTCTTGAAAGAGTGACATCAGGTACAGATCAATACCAATCCCACCCATTGCCCAAAACAACCAACCAAACTAAGTGATTCCCCTGTTAGGGTTAAGAGACAAAATATAGGTGTAAATGTTACTTAAATTATCAATATCAGTTCGCTTATTAATTGAATTAGAGTTATAGTAAATTTGGACCATTTCATAGAAAAGTCTTTTTTAAATTCTTTTCACAAACCAAAACTTTAACACTATCAAAATCAAAACTGTGATTCAGATTCGTGGCATGTTCAGATAAAGCAGAGCTCGTCTTTAAATTCCTGACATCTCGCCTATGTTCAGCCACCCTACTACATAACTGCCTGCCTGTCTGACCTATATAAACACCTTGGCAATATCTACAATCAATGCTATATACTCAGCCAGAACGTAATAAAAGGGGGGTTTTATCTTTCATATGTGAAAAAAGTTTGGACAATTTTACTACTGAATAATAAGCAAATTTTTCAAAACCAAAGTTTCTTAAGATCGGGCTCAATTTAACACTTATACCCTCAATATAAGGGAGACTGTAAAAGTTTTATAAAACTCCTGTAGAAGGTGCCCCACCAAGAACAACACTGACACCCAATTCATCTTGGTGACGATTTTTTGGTCTTACTATATTAGTGCTGTATAACAGTTGGTTAAGTAACTTTGTGGGGCAACAATTCTGTATAAGAAGGTTTTTTAGTAAATCTATGTTCTTTTAATAAAATGACTGATGGGAAATATTTTTTATCCTGCTTTTTAGGCATAAAACCAAATTAATTTTCATGCTAGCCTTATGGTATGAATGAAAATGTAAGTAACGACTAGAAGACATTGGTTTTCTATACCAATGAACTTGCTCAACCTTTTCACCACTACGAACACTCGGATACGATCTTGGATCACCCATTTTAATGACAGGTTGGGACCCCAAATATTGAACCTTTAAATTCAGATAACTTGTGATTCTGTGAAGTTCTTGGAACGTAAATTAGACTCTCTTAAGTTGCAATTTAAGAAATTATTACCGGTTAACATTTGTAATGAGTTCTTTAGGAAACAATCATTTTATTGAAAAAAGAGATTTCACATCAGACTTAACATGGTTGTTAATAAGTTTAAGCAATTGTATAAAGAAAGTGAGACAAAATATAGGGCTAGGAGTGAATGGTTTAAGAATCTCTCAGATGTGGATATTCCTCCGGATATACAGGGTTTCTTAGCCTTGGGCCCGAAATTTAGTTTGCCCCCTACTAGTAATGACTTCTTTCCTGTTACCTTACTGGCTGACATTGAGCTTGCTTTTTCTAAAATTAGTCGAGATGATAGAAATCTCGCTGTTGCCAGAATAACTAATACATTAACTAATTTCATAATCTTCACTCATGTCGGTGTCTTCCTCAGAAGTAGCTCTGAAACGTCAAGTTCTAATAACCAACGTGGGAACCAGCCCGGAAAACAACATGTCATCGACAACAACCACGGAAGCCTTCAAACCATAATTTCATAATCACAGAAAAAAAAATGCCAAACATAACCACCCACTCACAAAGTGGAGATATAAGACAAAAAACTTTCTCAAACAAAATAAGGACATTTCGATAATGCAGTCAGATAAAGTAAAAAAAAAGTAAATGTTACAACAGCGATTAATAGGACTGACTATCTACGACATTGCTCAATCATTCTTAATGAAGAAAAGTATTATAAACTGGTAGCGAAGGACCCTTCTGCTGTTATCCAGAATCGTTCAAATAGAATTGTGACGCACTTAAAAAATAAAGGTTATATAACTCCAGATACGGCCAAGACTCTTATATGTTACGATCGCACTGTTTCAAAATTTTATTGCTTACCAAAGATACATAAACCCATTTTGTCATTTAGACCCGTTATTTCCAGTATCAATTCTCCTACCTCTAAGTTATCACATTTAGTCACCGAGATTCTTACCAGGGCATTTAATAAAGAATCAAATCCGTATTATGTGGAGGACTCCTTTGCTTTTTCTAAATTTATCAACAACTTTCAGTTACCACAAGACTATGTCATAGTTAGCTTGGATGTGGTGTCCTTGTTCACAAATATCCCAATAGATATTTGTAAATGAAGCATAGAGAACAAGTGGCAAGATATTTCTATGGTTTGTGATATTCGTCTTGATGAATTTTAGAGACTAGTTGAGTTTCTTTTTGATAATGTGTATTTTTTCCTTCATCAATCTAATACATAAACAAAAATCGGGTTCTCCTATGGGAGGAAAGGCCTCCCCCATATTATCTTTATATGTTATGGACTTCATCTTAGATGAAGTCACCCCATTGTTGCCATTTAGTTTACCGTTTTTTTTTAAAATACGTTGACGACCTTATTTTAGCGGTTCCTTCCAATAGCATAGATACTCTACTTCAGGTATTCAACTCTTACAATAACAATATCCAGTTTACTGTTGAACGAGAGCAAGACAGGAGTGTGTTTCTCCTTGATACCAAGCTCATAAGAGGGCCCAATAATACTATTTTATTGGATTGGTATAGAAAACCAATGTCTTCTGGTCGTTACTTACATTTTCATTCATATCATAAGACTAGCATGAAAATTAATTTGGTTTTATGCCTAAAAAACAGGATAAAAAATATTTCCCATCAGTCATTTTATTAAAAGAACATAGATTTACTAAAAAACCTTCCCATACCGAATTGTTACGCCACAAAATTACTTAACCAACTGTTATATAGCACTAATATAGTAAGACCAAAACATCATCACCAAGATGAATTGGGTGTCAGTGTTGTTCTTGGTGGGGCACCACATCCAAGCTAACTATGACATAGTCTTGTGGTAACTGAAAGTTGTTGATAAATTTAGAAAAAGCAAAGGAGTCCTCCACATAATACGGATTTGATTCTTTATTAAATGCCCTGGTAAGAATCTCGGTGACTAAATGTGATAACTTAGAGGTAGGAGAATTGATACTGGAAATAACGGGTCTAAATGACAAAATGGGTTTATGTATCTTTGGTAAGCAATAAAATTTTGAAACAGTGCGATCGTAACATATAAGAGTCTTGGCCGTATCTGGAGTTATATAACCTTTATTTTTTAAGTGCGTCACAATTCTATTTGAACGATTCTGGATAACAGCAGAAGGGTCCTTCGCTACCAGTTTATAATACTTTTCTTCATTAAGAATGATTGAGCAATGTCGTAGATAGTCAGTCCTATTAATCGCTGTTGTAACATTTACTTTTTTTTTACTTTATCTGACTGCATTATCGAAATGTCCTTATTTTGTTTGAGAAAGTTTTTTGTCTTATATCTCCACTTTGTGAGTGGGTGGTTATGTTTGGCATTTTTTTTTCTGTGATTATGAAATTATGGTTTGAAGGCTTCCGTGGTTGTTGTCGATGACATGTTGTTTTCCGGGCTGGTTCCCACGTTGGTTATTAGAACTTGACGTTTCAGAGCTACTTCTGAGGAAGACACCGACATGAGTGAAGATTATGAAATTAGTTAATGTATTAGTTATTCTGGCAACAGCGAGATTTCTATCAAATTTTAGAAAAAGCAAGCTCAATGTCAGCCAGTAAGGTAACAGGAAAGAAGTCATTACTAGTAGGGGGCAAACTAAATTTCGGGCCCAAGGCTAAGAAACCCTGTATATCCGGAGGAATATCCACATCTGAGAGATTCTTAAACCATTCACTCCTAGCCCTATATTTTGTCTCACTTTCTTTATACAATTGCTTAAACTTATTAACAACCATGTTAAGTCTGATGTGAAACCTCTTTTTTCAATAAAATGATTGTTTCCTAAAGAACTCATTACAAATGTTAACCGGTAATAATTTCTTAAATTGCAACTTAAGAGAGTCTAATTTACGTTCCAAGAACTTCACAGAATCACAAGTTATCTGAATTTAAAGGTTCAATATTTGGGGTCCCAACCTGTCATTAAAATGGGTGATCCAAGATCGTATCCGAGTGTTCGTAGTGGTGAAAAGGTTGAGCAAGTTCATTGGTATAGAAAACCAATGTCTTCTAGTCGTTACTTACATTTTCATTCATACCATAAGGCTAGCATGAAAATTAATTTGGTTTTATGCCTAAAAAGCAGGATAAAAAATATTTCCCATCAGTCATTTTATTAAAAGAACATAGATTTACTAAAAAACCTTCTTATACAGAATTGTTGCCCCACAAAGTTACTTAACCAACTGTTATACAGCACTAATATAGTAAGACCAAAAAATCGTCACCAAGATGAATTGGGTGTCAGTGTTGTTCTTGGTGGGGCACCTTCTACAGGAGTTTTATAAAACTTTTACAGTCTCCCTTATATTGAGGGTTTAAGTGTTAAATTGAGCCGGATCTTAAGAAACTTTGGTTTTGAAAAATTTGCTTATTATTCAGTAGTAAAATTGTCCAAACTTTTTTCACATATGAAAGATAAAACCCCCCGTTTATTACGTTCTGGCTTAGTATATAGCATTGATTGTAGAGATTGCCACGGTGTTTATATAGGTCAGACAGGCAGGCAGTTATGTAGTAGGGTGGCTGAACATAGGCGAGATGTCAGGAATTTAAAGACGAGCTCTGCTTTATCTGAACATGCCACGAATCTGAATCACAGTTTTGATTTTGATAGTGTTAAAGTTTTGGTTTGTGAAAAGAATTTAAAAAAGACTTTTCTATGAAATGGTCCAAATTTACTATAACTCTAATTCAATTAATAAGCGAACTGATATTGATAATTTAAGTAACATTTACACCTATATTTTGTCTCTTAACCCTAACAGGGGAATCACTTAGTTTGGTTGGTTGTTTTGGGCAATGGGTGGGATTGGTATTGATCTGTACCTGATGTCACTCTTTTAAGAATTTGTCAATTGTTTGTCATTGTCAATCTTCATATGTCTGGCAATTTTGTTCTCATTGGTGTGTACTTGCGATACTTTTTGTTCTTTTCGTAAATTTATCTGTTAGCATTTAACTCAGATTATGTTACGTTTAATCGTTGTTATTTTAATTTGTTACGGACGATCTTTCTCAGGAGATGTGACCACTTATGTTTGACAACTTTTATATATACCGTGTGATGCGCTTAACCTCAACTCAGGATCTGTAAGTCATGGTGTTTTTTAATTATTGTTTCTGTTCTTTTGTACTATCAGGTTTTTTATTATTTTGTAATTAGGTCCTGAAGAAGAAAATAAATTTTCCGAAAGCTCGGCTTCTGAAAAGAGTACTTTGTGCTTTTCTTCCCTGACCGGAATACCTAAGTACCGAGAAGTGGTTTCTTCAATCTATACATATATACTTAGTATAAGTCGTTTTCGAAATTACAAATGCGGAGCGAAAGGCTATTTGGCGCACGTGTGTGGTTTTAAAAACATTCTAGGAGCAGTAACCATTTTTTATTACAAGATAACCACTCGGAGATTGATTCCAAGGCCTCATCCTGCATTTTTAATTTAGAATTGTTAAATACTGATATTAACGACGTTATTAAAAAAAAATTCATGTGAATTTAATTGTAGCAAATGCACCAAGTGGTTTCCGGTTTTGCACATGCCTCTGTATCCAAAACATTATATCTGCGGCACTTTCACCATAAAACATTATATGAAAACGTTTTATGCCTAAAGGTGTCGCTTCATAACCTGTAGGTTACTTAAATATTAACGTTGTTTATGTAAATAACCCACATATATTAAAAACATATATCATAAGAAGCAGCGGACCGTTATTGATATGTCGAAATGGGTTACATAGTATGCTAAAGTTAGGTATTTGCAAGGTTAGTACAGATTATACATTACTTAATTGAAGAAAATCTAAAATCGTTGACCATTTGTGCAAAAAATATTCTGAAATTTTTGAACCGCGAATAGAAACATGCACATGTTTCTGAACTGAGACCTGATTAGTCAAAAACTACCCCCACTTGCTATTTGTCCTTGCGGCACTGGTCATATTCTCGTTGACAAATTGTCCGATTATCAAAATCTAAATCAAAGCTATTCGAAGATTCATCTAACTCGTCGATTCTCTAAATGTGGGATTGAGAAAATACGTCAGAACGACAGTCCTTGTGAGACTTGTAAATTAGTTTTCTTGCACATTCATTTATCTACTTTTTAGCAGGAAAAAARCCAACGACKAGCCGGCTGAAGCATGTATATAATTCATAATTAATATGAGGAGATTGAGCAAGCGAACTATTAATCTAATATAAAGTGAGAGGTTTTTCGCGCTAACCAAAATGTCTTCAAAAGATGTCGACAAGCCCACAAAAAGCATGTACTGTCCTTTCTGTGAAGATCGACTACCTAAGTGTTTGACTGAGCTTTCTCCATCTAGTTGCAATAAACTATCGCGATCGAACTACAGTACCGAACCTATAACAATGCACAACGGCCTGACAAAACGAAACGAAATTAGCAGATTTAAGAAATTTACCCTAAATATGATTTCTGCTACAAAATAATTTGTCTACATATGTCCTAGAATAAATCAGTTTGCTACGGTGATGTCACAAATAGAAACATTTGATGCGCGTTCTCATTTTGGAAGAGCAATCCGTATATATCTTGATGCAGTATTTCTTAACCAGATGTGTTAATGGTGGAAAGACGCCTTTTGATTAGAAACATAGGTCTGCAAACCTCACTCCTTTGAGCTACCCTTTTTGAGGATAAGATTAAAAGCAAATGTTGCGGAGCTGAAATAATGAATAACAAAGAGTGTAGGCTAATTTTCGCTGAAGTAATCAGTAATGTTCGAAAAACAAGTTTCGCCTGCAATTAGGGTATTGCCAAATATTGAATGCGTCGCCAACATTTTGAGCATTTGTTGAAGTAAACTTGCATCTGATGTACTAAATTTATTCCAAGAATATTTTCACCAACTACAACACCAAGCTACGTGGCGATCGGATGTAATAAATTCTGTTCCCAACAAGCGCGTTCATTACTCCACTGTTACTTTCGTTTCGATAAGCGGATCCCCTTTACCGAAAGCCCCCATAATCTTGGTACTCGGGCGAATTTTTAATCTACTACCGAATCTCGCAGATCCCGTTGAGAGCCAGCTAATTAACGATCGATTTTTGTATTACGAGTTAATTAAAGTGCATGCCTGACCGACTGCATAATTGACTGAAAAAGGTTAATTAAAAACTTTCTTTCCGCTCCTCATCAGCATACTGTAATTTTATACAGGCCGTAACTCCGTAAACTACGCGGTTAGACGGTCTTTTTTATGCAGGACCGGCCGGCAGTCTCAGCAACTCGAGTTTCAGTTTAAATTAACGAGGTCGGCACGCAGTAACTAAAAATATGTGTGTATAAATTAGATTTGTTCCCCGTTTAAGCACTTCCCCTGGCGTGTAAGGTAGTGGAAATTTGCAAAGTAAATGAGAGTTTAATTCTTGGATGCCAAAGTTTATATTTAAACGGGGCAGTTTTTAATACTCTGCTCGTATATCAACCTGTTGGGATGCCTGCAGTGAAATATGAGTGGAAGAATTAAACCATGGTTTGCTTACTTTTTTGTTAATTTAGGGACTGGCTTCATTTAGCGGTGTGAATAAATCAAAATGTTTCGCTGTGCTTCAGAGTCACTAATGGAAGTGTCGCTAGACATTAGCATTCTTGTAAAATTCATAGATAAGGGCACTTTTTGCTAAATTCCATATTTTTTGAAATACCGAACATTATTCGCACCACGACAGGCTAGCAAATTTGTTTATTATATTAAGTGCAGTCAAACCAGTTGCACGTACTTTTAAGCTTTTTTAGGCCGTCTTCCAATTTATGATTAAATGATGCGTCTAAAATATAGCCAAATAAGTTGAAGTTACTGAAGGCTTGTACGTAGGCTGAACCCTTATACCTACTGATAATCACCTACACCTTCTTGTTTAATTATATTGCAGCAAGAAAGTTAAGTTAACCACTATAGCAGAAACAGAAGGCTCTTAGGTGTCCCTTAAGCGTAAAGTTTGATAAAGCAGATTTTTTACCTTATCTTCGTCTTGTTTGCAAGTAAGTGGTCAAGTTGTCTAGAACTAGTAAATTCCAGACCAAAACCACAAATTGCTGGTTTTCTGAGCACGTTTCGGTAAGAACTGTGTATATCATAAGTTTCTTTTCAGATACCTCATGCACACAGTTTTAATATATTTCAGAATCTCTTTTGGACGATTACACATCATATATACAACTTTCTCTCTGTTACTCGTCTCCATGTTTTTTGTTATATATGTGGATAACATACCTTAGCAAACAAAGAAAAAATATAACACACTTTATAAAATATTCTTATTCTGCTTACTTTGAAATTCGGTTAGGACCTCAAGATAAACATTGGGTACCACATAAAGCATGTTATTTTGTGTTGACACATTGAAACAATGGATTTACGGTAAAGCAACATCATTGCCATTTGGAACTATTATGGTGTGACGGGAGCAAGCAGATCATTCTAACGATTGCTATTTTTGTTTGAACAATGTAACGGGATATAGCTCTAAAAACTGTCACAAAATCGTCTATCCTAATCTTTCATCGGTAACAAAGCCAATGCCAAATAACTAGTTAAAGAGGACCATTTTGAAATATGTTATGACAAATTTAGAAAGAAAAATCTTGGATTTCCTTTGAAAATGTCTTCTCCCACTTACAAAAACATAGTCAAAGAAATGTTAAACTGTTATAAAAATTCATGTTGCAACATGAGTTTGAAAATATTCCGTGACTATTTTCCGGAAAATCTTGGAAATTACAGTGAAGAACAAGAGGAACGTATTCACCAGGACATTAAAGATATTGAAAGAAGATATCAAGGCTATTTGGACGTCGGTATATGATGGCTAACTATTGTTGGATGATCCACAGAGAAACAGATGAAGAACATCGGCGGGAACCAACAAAACGAAGCATTTACTGAAAAAATATTTGTATTATTTCCTCTTATTGATTAAATAGTTAAAGCATTGAATATATCCAAAGATTCTATTTCACCAGAAAATTATACATACTTTTCTTCAAATTTAAAAATTACCGGTATTTGCTAATATAATATAATTAAAAAAATGTTTTATATTTAACTTAGGACTACTATAACGAACCTTAACCATTCAGTAAAAAATATTTTAAAAGTTTAATTTCGCAGACCTGTGTAATTATACTCCTAAAAATAAGCTTGTATTCCTTGAAAAGAATAACAAAAGTTCGAAGGGCAGAATGGTAAAAATGTTAAACGCTTTAATGCAAATTGCCACCCACCAACTACCTACTTGACACTGCACCAGACGTGTATAAACATTTTGAATATTTGCCAATGCGGGCTTCGGTTCAAATCTAAATAGAGAGCAGCAGTAAAAATATATATGTCTGTAAAAAACGCCGCCCAATTGTCCCAGCCTATACATTAATTTCCCGTTTCTTGGCTATATGCTTCTTGAGCCAACACTTGTGATGATAAACAATAAATTAAGACAAAAGGTAGCTACATCAGAAAAAAATTTGGAATACGTTATTTAAAATTTTGGTTTCTGGTTACAACAGAACATAAGTTGTTCCCAAAACTAGGCACCGAACCGGATCGTCCTCATTTAACTCATGTATAAGGTTAGCTTTATAGACTTGATGTCTTAATGCTTTAAATAACTTAACAGATTGGGTTAAACTGTGACTTTAAATCACTTGTTGGGTCGACATGTGATGATTTTTTTCTTTAATTTTACGTCTTAACCCATTTGAAGGACTCCTCGTAGTGGAAATGCTTTTGAAGATCCATTTTCCATAAATTTTCAACTAATTTACTTTTTGTGGACCTGATTATCTGTTTATCCGGATATTCTTGATTAACACTTGACATTCTTCCATTCTTAAAACTTAAATTCATCTAGATTGTATTATATGCATATTTGCTTTTAATTAACCTATACTATTGTTTCTTTGCAAATTATTGAAGGCTTCTTAAACAAATTTGACTGTTTTGAAGTTCTATCTAATATACTACAAAAAGTAGTTATAATACAGATATATGGTATGTTTCAATTAAAGAAGTTTATCCCAAAATGTTTTATCTTCAAAAAATGTTTAACGAATATCTTTTTAATATTAAGAAAAAATGTCATGCAAAATATCACATTTGTAAATGTGGAACGGAGCTTTAAAAAGTATTGAAGAAAAGTTGAAAAATAGGCAACATCATCAAGATAATTGTGCAACTCCTGGATGAAAGAACTACGAAGGAAATTTTAAACAATGAAGTAGATAGTAGACTTAAAAAAATCAGGCCGAAGACTATGTAGATGGATTAACAAAGTAGAAAAAAATTAACAGCAGCCGAATTTGAGACATGGGGAATAAATACTTAAGATGGAAGCATGTGGATGTAGTGATGAAAGAGAAACCAGTCTTAATGTACAGTGATAACACTTATAGTTGCCTTTAACAAGCAACAATAATTGTTAGTATGCCCATTTGTATACCGCTTTGTTTTCTGCGATAGTCCTTTTGATTGGTGTTGTTCTATGTGCAAGGTATGCTGCACTTCTGTTGCGTTATTTACCGTTTTGATTGTTTCCTTTTCTTTTTCCGTAGTATTTCTGGTCATTTTTCATTATCCATTAAGCCGTGGGATACTTTCAAATATTAACTAATGTATCAGAGTAGTCCTCACAGCTTTATATTTTTCTTCATTTCTTGTGAATTATAAAGCAATATATGAAGGTTATTTGCACAAAACTGCCTTCTATTTTACCTTTTAAGATTATTGTTGGTCGTGAAAGTCAAGAACTCGGAATGACTTTAAAGTGCTATACTTACACAGAACACTCAACTGTCCGGAGTACATTTAAACGTCACTTTGTCGGCAATAACGTCCTTTAGGAAACGCAAGAGACGCACTACCTCAGCTATCCGGCCGGAAAACAGGTCCCAGGCGCAAGAGAATAAAAGAAAATTATTCTTAACGTTAGGTTTGAGTCTCGAAACTTCGTAAGGTTCTTCTTTCGGTGCGGGTAGCGGCGCGATATGGGTATTATAAAACTTGAAGGGCATTATTTGAAAATTTAATTACTGCAGAATTTTTCAGGCGAATTTCGGGAAATGGATGGGTGGAACGGAGGCCGTTGTTATATTAAATTCCCGCAGTTCTCTTAAGATACTTGGTTATCCCGGAACGTAACGGGATGAACCTCATCTTTCCTACAGAAAGGGTTCTCGAGACCACTAAGTACAGGAATTTCACTAAATTTGTCTGCAAAGAACAAAATAAAGACTGCTAAATTTTAGTTAAGGTTTTGATTATTTAACATAATGGAAATAATTCAATATATAATAATTGGGAAATCTACGAGCGTTATTTGGAAGTAATTTTTCAGAGATTTTCAAAATCATTGAAAGGGTGTACCAGTGAATTAGGATAAAATGTTTCGGGTGTTTAGGAAGTTACAAAAATGAACGCATATGTCTCGGTTTAATTTTTTATAGATCTTTTTCAAGCAAATTGTTGCATTTTCAATGCTTTCTTGAGGGGTTCAAATAAATGAAATTTGCAACGATATCTGGACTACACAAAAGACGTTCCATAACCTTCCAGCGAAGTTTTTTGATCAAGTTAGCGATGATGACTGCGATATGTGGCCTAATGTAGTAGTACAAATGTACATTTTTTCTTATTTTTCCATCATGCTATTTTGAGCAACCTTTTGGACTATGTATGAGTCGTGAATAATATTCTGCATTGAACGTCCTCCGAGTTTGAAAATGATCCATGCCAATTAACACAACACACATTCTGTTCAGAATATTATCACCTTTTTTATGAAAACGATTCAGAGGGCAAAAACGCATTTGAATGGGACTTTCCTTTTTTGCGCAGTTATGAATTCCCAACAATTATTAATAGTTCTTGTTTGACCAAAATAGCAATCATATGTGTCTAAAATATCACTAATTTTAGACCATATTTGCTCAGTTGTAAAAATTTTTGGCCAAAACGGAAAACTTGTCAGTCGCGTAAAAATTTCAGTTGACACCAATTAGCAAGCACATTCCTCTCTGTGCAACATGAACATGAACTACTTCCTCGCCCATGGTAACGGATACTTACCAGAAGATTATTGAACTTCATTTGTTTCTGCTATTTGTGTGCTAATTAGGGTTTCGATCACTTACATACATATGTATGTATTATATAATACAGGCAAGGGGTTAAATTCCGATTCATATTCTATTCATGCTCGTTATATAACAAGACATTAGAAAAACATATTAGTTTTTTCATCATTTTATGATGACCAAATAATAAATGAACTGCTTTGCATTTATTTTAAGATAATATTGTTCCCTTTTAATACCGGGTGTTGAAAAAAGTGTAAAACATTTAAAAATGTAATAGTATGGACCACAATAGACAAAAAGGTCTTAATAAACATGGATCCGCCGAGTAACGATATTATTATTAGACTCCTTATTTTATTTTTCTTAGAAAACTGTAATGTATTCCGTTTAGCAGAAAGTAAATGGGAAACTCTGATAGTAGACACAAAATTATGAATTTATTCAGTTTGCGTCACTCGCTCTACTCTGCACCCTTCCATGTCAAATGTCAGATCGATCTTCATCAATAACCAGCAAACCGACACATTTATGCATTGCACGGTTATGGTCCTTCCAGACAGCGCAATATTTTGCTCTAAAACTTCACAGTTCAATGAGCTTGTGTTTCTTAGCAAACACATACATGTTTAGTGTAAAAAATACACAAATCCTCGGGGACTGTAGTAAGCCATATCACGAAATATTACAGTGATTTACAAGCAATAGCCAACCTTTTTTTATCAAATAATATGATGCATTCTTACGCATCACATAAAGAATATCTTTTTTCTGATTCTAATGCTATACCTACGCAGCAAATAAAATTTTCGTCATATTTCAGCTTAAAATAAAAGAGAAATTTTTATTTCTACTACTGTGAATTTTTTTTTAATATTTTGTAGTATGCCTATCAGTTAAAGGACAATACATATCATAGAACGCTATTAGAGTCAGTTTAGGCGTTTTGCCTTTATCATTAGTTTTCTAATATCTAAGTTAATAAAACACTTTACTTGTAATTACTTATGTTGATTTTATGAATTTTAACCTCTTACAGCAAAGAACGAGTGAACAATTAAAATTTTAAATTATTGCAGTTTCGACACCTTCTATTCTAATTCACGTTTACTTAGGCAACAAAAACTTACTCTTACTGGACTACTTTCATTGTGATAAGATTAAGTAATATTTTTTTAATTTTAAGGAACAATTACTATAAATATCGTTATATAGTTCTTCGCCTTGTATAACTCCTTATCAATTATCATATCGAAAGGTAAGGAACTGGCCCATTGCTCTGGTGTTTGGCAACATCTGTGCTGATGCGCTTGAGACTATGAAATTTTTTTGACAACTTCGACAAGATGTTAATTTATTTTACTATGTAGTACCTATGTGTTCACTTAACTACACTATTTTTCTTGGTATAGCTTTTTTTGTTCCATTTTCACCTATTTAATACTCAGTTTTTGCTTGGGTTTAAGCAAAAATAAGGTGATGCAAAAAGATTTTGGTAAAGGCAAATTCTAGACTCCTGTCTAGACATAAGTATAGCTACTATTATATTCCATCGCTTCTGTTGATATATTTAGATAAATTAGTTTACACCAATACCAACAATACTGCCCCAATGGTTTGAAAATCGAGTTTAAACTGATCAAGTTAAACAACTGGGATGGGTAACAGAATCCTCTCAATTGCTTTCATCCTTGCATTCCGAACGCTCCAACGCTCGTACGTGCCACATCCGCAAAAATATAATTGGCTAATTCTGGGAAAACCAATCATAAATACGCAGCTAATCCGTACAACGCGCAAATTGTAACATGTATTGTTACCGTTCGCATTACCGCAAATGTACGAGCGCAACAAACATTGACAGTGCTCGTAACTTTGAAGTGCATTAGTCAAGTTACCCGCTTGATACCAAGCGCCTAGTTCTGCGGCACGCCCATTCCCATTTTGTGTATTTGAGCTAATTGTTGTTTGATCGCGCATTCCAACGACCTCTGATAACAAATGGGTGACGCCATTTGCCTCTAATGAACAAGTTATACGGCGAATCGGTCTTTGAAGTCTGGAGCGCTGACAGCAATCTATAAGGACGCAGCGCTTTGAAATTCAGGTAACAGGAATTTCTAAGTTCATATCCTCCGACAAATTGGATGCGTTCCGGCGACGACTATGACTTTCCTCCAGGCTAAGATGTGAAAGGGCAGTTTGCTAATATTAACGGAAGAAACGTTTCATATATCTTTTGCGGCAAACTAGAAAATTCACTTTAAAAAGTATTGGAGCAAATATGCTTAATGCGATGAGAATTAAGGAATTATATCGGGTGCTTCAATGAAATCAACAACCCGCAATAGGCTACATGCCGGATTAAACAAGTCCTCATACATACAAGACCTAATGGAATATTTTTTTCCAATTCGATAGCTTGCATTGGATGAAATTGTAAATATAAATACGAATTAATTATGAGTCCTATGACGTCACCGTAAAACAAACTGTGACGTCCTCATACACTATTGGTATCTCTCTTGTCATCACTCAACAACTGACTTCGATGCGCGGTGTAGTGCTGCCAACAGTGATCACCATATCTGGTTTGGCGGTTACGACGAATTTAACCAGTTATGAAAAATAACCGGTGTTCATAATGATCAAACCGTCGGTTAACTGGCTATTCACATTAACCCGTTAACCGGTTTACTTTAACCGGGTAACCGGCCTATATTAACCGTTTAATCGATTAAAAGTTACCGGTTAAACGGGATAAGACTGTTAACCTGTTTAAATTGACCGGTTAACCAGTTCCAGCTTACCGGTTAATCGGTTTTATGTTAATCCATTAATAGCCTTCCCCTTAGTTGGATTAACACATATTCTATACCATCTCATACTACAATATTAAAAAATTTTCGCTGTTAGGAAAAACATGTTTACATGGAAATGAAAAAACCGTCTATTATAAACGGTTTAATGGATATTTATTTGAACCAGTTTTGCGTTTAACCTAACGCGATGAATGTACCTCGGAACGTACGTAATTGTCAACCGATTTTAAAATGTTAATTTATTAAACATACCAAACTTTAACGATTTGCTTTAACATCCAAATTTTTGTTCGTTATTTTTTAACGTACTTGGCGCACGTAGTAGTTTTCAAGTCTGAGCCTGAGCGTGTTATTCCGCGCATTCTCGAGTCTGGGATGAACATTAAATAGTTGCATTTCTAATTTATTTAGTTATTTTTGAGCAGGTTTCATAACCGGTTAGTTTTTAACTGATTCATAACCGGTCAATTTTTAAGTGCTTCGTCACCGGTTAATCTTTAACCGGTTATTCCAGGGTTGCTTATCACGGTTAATATCGCAGCATCATAACCGGTGAACCGGTTAACCGTAACCATTGTCAGCACTACACGGTAGTAATGAATCTACTAATTTTTAATGAGATCTATTACATCATTAATCTTCAGCAAAAGTCTATTACCTATATCTTCAAAGATACCACAAACTCCAAAGGTATAGTTCATATCTAATAGTATTTAATAAAAATTAAAAATAGAATTTATTATTCGTAACAGATAGATAACAGATAGCACATCGCACTGATGCTGATCTTACCTAGGCTTTTAAAGTAGATTTGTAATTGTTTTATTTGTGTTTTGTCTTTATAGGATTTATTATCTGTTTAAAATTCTTGTATATATCGAAAAATATGAAATAATCATATTACATTATAATTAATAACAGACAAAACGGTATACCGAAAGTAAACCAAACACAACCAGCTACACATACAACGAATAGCACACGTTTAACATTCAGTTTGAAATCTTTGTACTGACCTTTGCCAACGAAGATGGCTGTATTTGCTATGGGAGACAAATTCAGACTAAACCCCGAAACAGGTCGATTTTATTTCGAGGAGGGGAATAGCTTGTGATGTAGCATTCGAAAGAACCCTACACCACTAACAGACTGTACCCTTAACATTTAAATAGAGAAGAGGAGTTAAGTACCTATGTAATAAAATTGAAGAAAACACCAGGCGTCAGGGGGGGACAACATGTACAGGGTGTCCAATTTTCGTTTAATTGTAGGGTATCTCGGTAATTATTAATGCTAGACCGTTGCGGTTTCGACATTACTGTATTACTTTTTTGTTGTGAGTTGAGCTGTACCATCGCCATTATTATATCGTCTTTTGTTTTAAAACCATGGCCAACTTTTGAAAAATGTAGCATTTCTTCAGTTCTCAATATCTTGATTGATACAAAAAAACTGCAGACATTTTTTATAGATATTTTTATTATAAATCCAGTGGCGTACTCAGAATTTTTTTAGGGGGTCACATTTTAGAGATATAACACAAACTTGCATTTTTTAAAAATGGAAACCATAGTTAGCTTTGCTATGGTTGAAAAGACGTATTTTTTCTGTATACATTGTTAAGTTTATTTTTGCTAATTTTGGTATTACTCTAATTTTTGTAATAATTTAATGTTATTTTACGTTTTCTTTGTCAAAACGGATGTAATTGACGATAAACAATGCATAGGTACTTATCTCCAAATAAACAATCATTTTCATTAGTTACATGGCCTCCTAGATTACCAATAAAAAAACTGCATGAGCGCTCTTAGATAATGTATTCAAATATGCATATATAATTTTTAATGGATTAAAATTTTTACTTAGTAGTATACATTATAATGTGTGTTTTCTTATTCCATAACATCCTGGATGTAACTGTAAAATCTATAGGGGGGCCCTTATGTATATGTAATACGTTCCTGTCATTCTGTCAGGTAGCAGAGCCAGTTCCAGTTGTCCATCGGCCAGCTGGGACGAGCGCCTTTCTCCTTCTGATGATGCCCAGCACAGTTTTAGGTGAAACGTCAAGAAGTTTATCTTTTCTTAGACCACGGGCATTATGCCCGGAAACAACAATAATAATGGTAATATTGCCGGCCGTGAAAGCCTTCATAGGTATATTAAAAAGTAATTTGGTCACTTTACTTATGAGATAGCCCCTTATTTTATTATGTAGATATCTACTCAAATATATAATAAGCCAAGCTTAGCAGACTATTAACTTACTTACTAGTATACCTAATATACCTACTACCCGACGCAAACCTACATTAGGGCCCGCGCGGGAATCACTAACGGGCCTCGATATTTCTGTCGCCGGGCCTGTGTGTTGCCCCCTATTCCGCGGAAGAAAAACCGTACTCGTCTTCAGTAAAGACTGTAAAAAGTCATTTGCAACTAACTCCGTCTATAATAAGTGAAAGGTACAAATTTCGGCAAAGGCGTCAGGAAAATGCGGAAACCATTTCAGAATTTATGGCAGCTTTAAAAAATCTGACTAAAGCTTGCAAATTTCCACAAACCGTAGATAATAATATAAGGAACCACTGCAAGCAGGGATTAGGGAGTGATGCTATTAAACAACGGTTATCTGTTAAGAAAAAACGTTAAATTCAATAAGGGCGTTTAAATGAAAAAGAAGCATGGAGGCAGCGGAAAAAAGTCAAGAGGTTCATCGATTCCAAGGGCAGAGAAGCATTATCCAAAGCAATGAAAGTCAAGAATATTTCAGTATTAATGGAGACAAAGGTCAACAGCTGCTCACACTTCAAACTTGGAAGTACGGTTTTTTGGGATCTCATTAATTGCTATAGGAAATTTGACCCTAACCTTAGTTCTTGTTTAGAACCTTTATATTAATTATTCCTCGAAGACAGTTTTTGAATGGGTTAAAAGCGAATTAGCTTCATCTAAAATATTAGTACATTATGATCCCAATTTCAATTTAACCATACTTTTTGCAGTGCTTACGGTTAAGATGCTGTAATTTCGCATGTCTGTAGTGATGGGACCCATAAGCTAATACGTCACGAACATTATCATCCGCAGAGACAAAATATCGTAAATAAAATAAAATGGAAAACTGATCGATTGGTCTCGCAGTTGATATTAATGATTATAGCTTTTCTTGTATAATAATTAGCTCCAAGTATGTATCCACCTTACTTATTTTATAAAGTCGATACATACTTGGAGTATACAAGAAAACCTGTACTCGAAAACAGATAAGGGGTAATTAGTCATTATTTTTGGCATTAAATTTCCACCAATATTTGTACGGTCAATAGCTCGTTTTGTTAACAGATCACAACCCTTTGATAGCAATTATGGGAAATAGAAAAGGAATTCAACAACTAGCCGCTAACCCACTTCGACGATGGCCAATAGTTATCAATGTGAAATTAAATATGTCAAATCAGGGGAAAATTGAAAAGCAGATGCATTATTTTGGTCGCCGTTACATAGTACGTATACCTATATGATATGGGTCACTTCTGTTTACATGCTGTACGTTATACCAGGGAAATTCAAAAAGGAAAAATTCTGCAAAAAAATTGTTATTTTTGTTTCAATGAAGAATTAAAATCACGTTATTACAGAATAGAACAGCTGAATATAGAACAGGGTTGCGTTTTGTGGGGTCATAGGATTGTGGTACTTGAAATATTTCGTTCTTCAATTCTATAAGAAATACACCGTAGGCATTCAGGGGTAAATAAGTGTTAATAAATAATAAAATCATTGTTGTTGTTGGCCTTGCATTGATAAAGAAGTGGAATCAGTCAGCCAGCCATGAGCTATACCAACAAACGGTAGTCTAGGTTGCACGCTGAGGTTCAATGTTTAATAAGAAAATACCTAATGATAACAGATTTGTACAATAAATGGCTAGAAATGTTTAAGATAATTAACACTATAGCCAAATCAACATAAGTTGCCTAAAATCTACATATTCTTGATTCGGACTGCCAGATACCTTATCAGTGACAATGGGTTGTCTTTTTCTTTTCAAGGATTTGAGAATTATTTGAAACTAAACGGTATTAGCATTATTTTTTACCACCGTATCATCTTTCAAGTAATGACGCTGCAGAGAACATGTAAAGAACTTTAAAAGAGCTGTATAAAAAGCATTATCGCATCGATATTTGCTAAATTATCGCAATGCAGCTCAAACTACCATAAATTCTTCGGCAGTTTCAATGTTTGGTCGTATTTTGAAAATAAGACAAGGCCTAATTAAACATAGCAAGAACACCAAATAAATAATTATGAAGTAACCCTGTAGGTTTTAGATATGAAGAATCTCCTTTTGTACCCTAATATTAAGAATTGTGCATCAGTGTGAGCAATTTATCATAGAGATCCTACAAACGTCAGACCATCTGTTAACTATTTTAAGTGATTGTAAAATGAAGCAAACAGGCTTCCAGATTGCCAAATACACATAAAAGAAGCCTTGAAATGTGTGAATATTATGATACGGTAATACCATGAAAAACGAAGTTGGTAGAGCTATGGAGTTAATTGTTCTGAAGTATACAGGTTTTATTCTTTATCCAATTTGGTATTACTTGCAGCAGTCGTCGTCACTAGTCGTTGTAGTTGTTGTCTTTAGTACTTCAGTTTTTCTTTAAAAACGGTTAAAGGTTTTAAATAACCGCGTAACTGAAACTATCAGCATCCTTTAAAATTATGATAAATTTTGGTAGCACAAGCTAGTTGGGAAGAATATTACTTCTTGTTTTGCTTTAATATATTTTATTAAGCTAACACATTCAGGGTTAGATTATTTCTGGACCATCACTGCAGAGGAATCCTGGGGATCCTGAATGAAACATTATGTTTTTTATTCAACCTGGTATTTAAAGATAAGGATACCAATGGTAACATTACAAACAAGAGAAGGAAGCGAGAAATTTCAAAGAGAAATCACCTCCACTGCATGAAAGAGTTCGAAAATCACTTTACTGATATCCGCACAAGCTGTCGACGCGTTAAATTCAGAATCCGCAACGTCTTGCTCCCTTTTCTCGAATTTCCACTGACCCCACCAGGTTAACTATCTGCGGAATTGAATACTCCCCCATCCTTTGTGCTCTTGTGTACGATGAAACAGCTTACACGTTTGGAATTTGATTTAACTCGGATTTGTTCTCGCCGCGACAAATACGTGCGACGGCCTGGCCTTGACGAGCCGTAACTGAATTTTGGATTGGGTTATTGGGGATTCACCCCACAAAGGCAACGTAATCTGACTTTTCGACTGATTCGGTTCGAATTCTGCGACTGCAGACTCCGCGGTCTCGGCAGCCTGATGTCTCTTTCATATGTAAGAGAGGTGTAACTTCTCTGTAACGTCTTTGGGTATTACCATATTTTAAGTCTGTCTGTGGTGTTCAGGTATTTAAGATGTCTACCGATATTTAAACATAATGCACTTCATATTAAGTAGACTGTACATAAGTGGGTACTATAGAAATTCGTTTGATAGATTTAGATGTGGTCTCCTATGATGTGGAAATTATCAGTAACCTTTCAGTGATGAACCATTTGATTAAATTATTGTCTTACCATGTATCATCAACTGTTTGGTGGGAATGTCAGGTATATAAATAAAGCACAAACAAAATTATTTTGAACCTATAGTATTGTTAGTTGTGTCATCAGCTCGTTGTCATTTAATACTGGGTGTGGCTAAAGAAGCTCCCTATTTTCAGTGAGTCATTGTGAATGACTACGATGTCACAGAAGTCTGAGATTAGACTAAACAAACGCAGCAAMTCAGGACGTTGATGGCTTAGCTCCTTGTAGTTGCAAAAATMACGTATATTAACGCGTAGCGTATTTTAGCCGCAGAAATCCACTTAACGGAAAACTGTTCCATCGTGGCGATGCAACGAACATTTCAACATCTCCGAACTTAGGCCCCCAAGAATATTTCTTGTGTAGATATTTATAGTCTCAAGTTTTCAAACAATATCCTCTGTAATAAAACACAATCCATCATGAAACACAGTGTATTACAAGCTGTTCTTAAGAGATTCATACAGAATTTCAAATACACTTACGTCAGTGTATTGCCAACAATGGGCGTCACCTGTAAGTTGTTTCCTTTTAAACCATAATAATTAGTTTCCCATATTGCTGTTTGATAATAAAAAACTAATTGCATTTAAAATAGTTCTTTAGCGCACTTTGCATTTATGAAAAAGTGGGCTATTGATCGCACTATCTGATCATTTTCATAGTTCGAGAACGGGTCAACGGATCGGACTTGCTGATGGCTCGTTAGATAGGTCTTGGCCTAACTATGAACAGCATATACTTCTATTGCTTTCTGTAAAAATGCGCTAAAGCCTATTTCGCCGGAGAGGTTCCTATAATCTTGTTTTGGTTAGTGCTTAAAGTTAGGGAGATTCTTTTGCTACAACCTGTAATTTTAATAATTGTATGATGACTTCGTGGACCACTTCGGATGTTTTGTGGGACCACCAGTGGCCCAAGGACCACCGGTTAAGAAACACTGATCTAGGTAATCAGAGAAATGAAACAATTTCTCTTTAACACATACCTAGATAATCTATAATAACTGTTTTCTGTACTTTCGCCGTAACATATACACAAAATTAAGTAAGCCTTACCAAGAAACAAAGAAATCCACAAAAAATAACAAAATAGCAAGAAGGAATTGTTCGATTATGTTCTGTAATTTCCTTCCCTATGTATGGTACAGCATTAACAATATGCCATATATGTTCTAGCATTACTCATCATTACCATCTTGGTTGGTCCGAAATGGAGATCTACCTCTGCATTTCATTAATTGCTTCTATATGTTGCAGTTTGAGTGTAAAAAAAACACTTTCACTTGTTGCAGAATGGACTAAGAGCTACATTTAGAACAGACGCTAACATGAATTTATATCAGGTGGCCCGCTAAAATAGTTCTGTTAAGCTTCTATGCAGGAGAGTATTCGCAGCCGCCATCTTTGTCCCAAKGTGGCAATGATGGGCATGATGTGAATCTGCAAAAACTAATATGCCAGGTATATCTCTTAATAATTAAAATATATATTTTTTTAATTTAAATAAGTCTTACCTTATATAATAATCTTCTTCAGGGTTGATTAAATTAAAAATATTAAAACTGCATTTGGTTTAAGTTTCTTCCCTCCATCCTATCGATTATTATTAAATTGAAACTCTTCAAAATGATTTTATTAGCCTTAAAACATACATCTTAACACATAAATAAAGGAAGAAAGTTTCTTAGGATTTGGTTCAGCGTTTCTCGCGTTAAGTTGTGCCACATTCTATCATGTCCTGGAGATGCCCCCTATAAGAGGGAACGAAACGCGGAATCTTTAACCTGTATCGATGCTGTTTATTCGAAAAAGACCAAGATTTCAATCTGACTCTGGCCGTGAAGGCTGTACTATAATAATTGTAATTGGGAGGTCAACATCTTTGAGATTATTTTTAGCCTATACATGTGTAGTTTCGGTTGAGCATGTTCATTAGGGTTTTGCAGATCCAACAATGCCCTCCAAGGTTTTGAATGATGAATTATTTGTGGTAAAGTAGTATAAATTTTGACAAAATTTGTGAATAGATATTTCCGACATTTTGCTTTACACACAAGTATGCATTCCAACACACTAAGGAAGCTTCATGGTTCATTCTTACTATAGATGAAATACCATAAGGTCAGTATCATTCACATCGAAATTAACAGTTATTAAAGGTGATTTTGTTCAGTTTTTGCAGACGACGGCCAAAAAGGTCGAAACCAGACTTGCTTGCTTGTCATGATGGTAAGGCAACACACAATGTGCGTAAAGACAAATCCGTACGCTTACCATTATGCTGATAGGTAGGAATTGGATCTTTCGGAAATTATACAAAGCACATTCACAAACATACATTTACCAACATTTATTCTGATGCTAGTTAGCTAGTTTAGTATGTTTGTGCCTAATGCTAATAGGAACTGCATTTTGATTTTTATTCATGCAATTGATTCTTATGGTCAAATACACTTTAGAAGCAAGCCGGACAAATTGCAAGGCATGATCATTCTTAGGATATTGATTTAAAATGTGCTGCTCTAACGACGTAAATATAACGTGTCCCTGCAAACATGGACAGCAAATAATAATTCATTTTGGAAATCGATGGACAATCGGTAAATATTCTAAATATACCTGCAACTACTCTATATATTTTCCTAACATCGACAGAAGCCTTCAGTGACCTACCACGATTGTTTCTTTTCAAAAGTAGTAAGTTACTTTCATCTGCGAATAATGAATTTGTGCAGGCTATATTTTAGAGCTTTTGCGTTCCTTGCAGCATATCATCATCATTTGCTCTGTAAATTTGGATGCGTAAGAATATAAAATCAAACAACGTATGTGCATATGAATTAATTTCCTATCATGTGCAACGTGTTGGTTAATCAGTCGTCGTGGTTTCGTCCTTCGGGGATTTTTGGAAACGACCTTACAAAATCATCGTCTACTACATAAGAAAGGAAGGATTAATTAATTAATTAATTAAGAATCCATTTTTATCTCATACTTTCTTCGGTCCGAAATCAAGTTTGTTTGATTGTATACATAAAGGGGGCGGATGAAAGAAATTGCAAACTTACCGGTGAAACAAAATATTCGATCCCTTTCTAGCCCTAGCCGTGCAATGAAAGCTATACAAGTCATGACCATTTTACTTTCTCCAAGATAATTATCAATAAAACTAAAGCATAGATTTTATTTCTACACCTCCTTCAATAAGAGATGTTTATTAACGACCCGTCTGATAGGAGACACAGGTTCAGCAAATAAATAACAATAGCTTCACTGTTTAATCTAGATAGAAGCAGTTGCGACTTTTATTGCGAATTATTCGAAGCGTGCCTAGGATCTGCTTCGTGGCCTGGGACTTCTTGCATAAACGCTAACAACAAGCTAACAGTACCACGCGAGGCTGTCTAGATATAGCAAGTCTTTGGTGGAAACTAGTTGGAAGTAAAACAATACTTTAGGAGGAAAAAAAACTTTATTTATTTTATTACAAATCACATTTAGTTTTTATTGAAATAATTTATTTTAATAATAATTTAATTGAGACGTTTCGGAAACGGCCGCTTCCATCTTCATAAATGATGTATGAGAGGTCCGCTAAACCATTACATTTGGTGCACACCTAACATATCACACATCACATCACCTTTTGTTTAGGACTGCTATCCTGATTGATTATCCTATGAGGTGTCAGTTTCTTACACAGGTTGAATCGATCTGATGTAATGAGGGACTCGTACATCGTTTGCAGCAGATTCTAGAATCAGTAATTTCAAAAACGTATTCCCTGCACATCCCAAACATGAAATATTAATATGTAGGTCGCGGCGTCCCGTTCCGTGACAATGAACTTCCTTTTTTAGCAGTGATTTGGGCTTCATGCATTTTCTATAGCGGAACTCCGGGTGTCTATATGCGGCCTTAGCGACATCTCAAGTTCCCGCTCGCCGGCAAACGGGACCATCAAACTCGCAACGTGACCGGCATGCCGACGGACTAATGGCAGATAAAGTGCATTGCTTAACTTCCTGCAAAATACCCATCGCCCTGTGCGCTTATTCTTTGTTGCCGCCCGAACTTTTATTATTAAATGTTGGAGCGGCGTCGTAAAATTGTGTAGTTGGGCTAATTCAGTGTTGAAGGGCCTGGTACAAAGTATCACTTGAGGCATGAAATTGCTGCGGTGCGGAAGTTTTCTAGATTTCGCACGCCACCCCTTCGAACTGCAGTATCCTTGTAATTTATGACCGCTGCTGCACTGTAATTGATGGATATGGATTCGAAGTTGCAGCCCACTGGCCGACGCAATAAAGACGAATAAGCACTGAATAAATCTCTTTTGATAATATATAAAGGAAAGAACCACACGGGCATTAGCCAAATTGTAGGGAGATAAATCATATGTAAACTTAATGTTTTTGGCTACGTTTGTGGCACTACTGACTGAATCTAGAGATTTCCAAAACTCGGTTCCCCAACAGCCAGCTTTACATATTATATGGGTTTTAGTCTGATTTGCTTGAGAATTGTATATAGGTACAATTAATAAAGCAATTTCACTAAGTTGGTTTTACTTATTATTATTTTTTTTTAATATCTTTTTGTAATCAAGTAGTCAAAGGTTACAGAATAAGCATCCTTAAAGACAGCTACAGCTAAAAACTCCAGACCAATAGCACCTTTACGAAACATTTCCAAGATTTTTGAGAAAGTGGTACATAAACGAATATATAATTTTCTAGTTACACAAAATGTAATAACTAAAGTGCAAAATGCACATCTCAAAGGAAAGTCAACAAACACAGCAATCTGTCTACTTTTGACTGAAATACTGGATGAGATCAATGAAGACAAAAGTATTTTGGGTATATTCATGGACCTGTCAAAGGCTTTTAACAATACTGCTGAAAAAGGCTGAAAAATCTGGAATTAGGAGCATTCCATGGCAGCTTCTGAAATCTTATGTGTCCAACCGTAGACAATGTGTGGTGAATACAGGGGTGAGCTCAAATCTTCAGAGTGGGCAATAATTAAAAGAAGAGTTCCTCAAGGTTCAATTCTTGGCCCTGTTCTGTTTCTTCTGTAAATCAATGAAGTTCCTGACGTTTTAGCCAACTACAGTACAACATTGTTTGCGGATGATGCGTCGGTTGTGGTTAGCGTTTCTGATAAAGCATCTCTACCACTAGAAATCCGGTGCAGTAACAACGCAATGAAGCTAAATGTGGCGAAGACGAAGCTCATGCATTTCGAGTACTTCAAAACACTGCAAGAMACGTTTGTTTATCAGAACTCTAATCTATAAACGCAGCAGGAAGCCCGCTTTCTCGGTTTGGTCTTGGATCAACAATTAAATTGGAAGGCCCACGTGGAGTGCCTGGTGAGGGAAAAAATGTTCAGTCGCGTATTAATTATGATGCGATGTTCTAGGGAGACGTGGAGACGGACAGAGTTTTCATCCTTCAGAAGAGGTGTCTTCGCTGCATTCTTAAGCTGAAACCAACATATAGTTGTCGGAATAGGTTTAGGGAGTCTGGCATACTTACGCTTTCAGCACTTTATATCCTTCAGTGTGTGGTGTTTGTAAAGAATAACTTTAAACTAGTAGTAAACAATGAAATCCAACATAATCACTTATTATCATTGTTATTATTATTAATTAATAACAGAACATTTCTCATAAAGCAATGACAGGTCTAGGTATGTTTTATTTTAAAATCACAAAAATTTAAACTATTGTTTTCAGAAATTTTAGATCACTAACCAATAATTCTGAATCTGATGTTGATGAAGGTGAAGAGTCTCATAGTAATAATAGCAAGAGAAGGAGGAAATGGAAATACAAGCGTAAGTTCAACGAACGCTGGAAAACAAAGTTCAAGTGGATTACCAGTAATAGGAATGAGGAAGTATTGTGCAAAATTTGCAACATCAAAATTTGTGGGAACGTATTTAACTTACATCGTCATCAGTCTTCTAAAAATCACACCAGGAATAGCATAAGGCAGCGTGTTCAACACCATCTGTCACAGCCGTATATAATAAAAGTAGTACAACATATACCAATATTCAAAACCAATCTAGGGAAGCTCCTTTAAAATTAATTATGTTTATTGCTGAGCACAATTTACCATTTAGTTTAATAGAGCATTAGTAAGGCGCAGTACCTTCAGCGTGTCTTATGTTAGGACTATCTAATAAACGGGATATCGTCGTCGATCTAGAGCACTGCTATTTTTCATCATTATCGCTAAAACCACCGATACTAGTACAAAAAAAATGTTTAACAATCCTTGCTAGATACCTTAAGACTACTTTTCCTATTGATAGATATTTTGACTTGGTTGAGATAGAGTCCTCAATAGCTGAAGGTTTATTTAATTCTATAAAGTTGAGCTTGGAAAGTTGCAATATTCCATTAACAAATGTTATAGATTTAGGTGCGCACAGCTATTACGGATAKTATTAGTGGGGTAAAAGCTCATTTCCAACAAGTTAAACCTATTATAACAATAGGATGTTCATGACACTCATTTCACCTCTGTGCATCATATGCTTGCGAAGAGCTTCCTCGCAGTGTTGATATTTACAATTGCTTTAATAATAGCAGCAGAAGATGCATGGAGTTTAAAGAGTGCGAAATTCTTGCAAATTGAACACCTGAAGCTATACTATGCCCAAGCGTACCCGTTGGCTTTCACTGCAAGTGTTTGTGACTCGCATCTTAAACCATTGGATTCATGACAGCCTTACAGGATAGCACACAAAGTGCCCAAGATATTTTAGCAGCTTTAAAAATCCAATATATAAAATATATTTTTAGTTTTTAGCTTATATATTGGAAATTATTAACAAACTTAATTTAGAGTTTCAGTCCGAAGTGCATTTGCTCCTAGAAAAGATTCAGAAGGTAAACTGATATTAAAATCATTTTTACAGCCACGGGTGCTAAAATCTTCAGACTTGAATGCAACTTTTGTAAACAATTCCCAAAATTTTTTGTTATTGAGGGAACTAGGAATTTACTGTGGCGCAGCGCGCAGCTGTTAATGAAGCACTGAAACAACTAAATATTGACCAAACTGAAGTTTCAAATTTTAGAAAAATTTTTATCCAAGGACTGCTCTTTCAGGTGATTAGTGATGCTGTATCGTTGTTTACTAGATTTAGAGTATATATAATGTCTGAGATTAACATTTAAGGGTTTGCAAGCCCTGAAATTGCTAAATTTTGGTTTAATGTGGACTCATTAAGAAATGGACCTGGCGAAAAAATATTTCCAAACGTGCTTAAAATTCCTAAAATTATTTTATCTTTACCACGCTCGTCAACAGCTGCGGAACGTGTAATTTTGCAGCTTACTTTAATCAAAGTAAAAGCTCGAAATAGACTGCTAATGCTGCTAACAGTTTGTAACCTCCTGCACTACAAACACATGCCAAGAGTCCAGGATAAAAATTATAATAGTTGGAGACCTGCAAAAGAGCTACTTAATTTTTCTCCTGTTAATTTAGCAAGATGTCTATGACGATGATTTATTTTAAGTATATTGTCATGATGTGCCGGGTACGTCGCGTATGTATCGACGCCAGAATACGGCACTTGGAACACTTGTGTGTTTTAATATGTAGTGTAGCGTGTGTGTTTTCCCGCCATACTACATAGTTATGTCAGCATTTTTGTGTTATAGCACCTTTAGCAAGCACCGAGTGCAATGCTAATTACTACATGATAGCTAGCAGAGTTTAAATACGAGGATAAATAAATTACGAACAGAGTAATAACTTAAAATAGTGTACGATGTAAATTGTTCGCTAGTCCTTCTATCACTGTGTAAGTAAATATAAAATTTTTATTCTACAAGGCTCATTGCTTTTGGTTCTACTTACATAGCTAATAATCCGCCAATAAATCTGCATAAACCTTCATAGTGCCGTAGTAGTCCTAAAGCTTTCACGGCCGGCGTTGTCCAAATGTCGATGAGTTTCGGGGCTCTTCTGCCGAGATCCATGCGGAATAGATTATATCCAAACGTTTCATCGTACGTCGCTGACGGCATCATCAATGGTGACTCTTGAATGGTTAGGTCAGAACTGATGCGGTTCGGACTCGGGTCGCTCTTCGGGTCCCTTGTTTGTTGGTCAGTGCCGGTTTCCAAGCTTGACTGACACGTAAACTGCCACCTCGGGTAAAATTAAAAGGGTGTTGTTCTATTTCTAAGGCCTCCCACCAGGCCAAGTTATAGACTATTGTTTGTAGACAGACAGATCCAGCTTACAAGTCAACGGTTCAAGATTGGGTAAATCCTCACAGCCCTATAGTTAGATTATTAAGCAATCATTACCGATGAGCATTTACAAGAAGAATTCCTGCAACCACCGCCAAGAAGAGGGATACACAATCCAAACAAATTGACTTGTGCTAAACTCATTTTACTAGATTGATCCACATCCTAGACTGCAACGTTAGGTTGCGTTCGCTAATTATGTCAGAGTCGACTATTAGCTACGGGGATAAATCGTTCATTATAATAACAAGGGAATAACTTAAAACACTGCACTATGTAAAACGCTGCCCATCTGGCAGGAGCCAACCCTACTAGCATAATGTAAATGCTAAGGTAAATGTTCAAGGTCATTCTATTTCCCCATGTTACAATTAATGTCTGTTTAATGTTATTTGTTTTACAGATCTCTATTCCAATAAATCATTATTGAGAAGATAAATCGTATCTCTCCTGCCTCTGCTTCTAACCCAGCACTTCGGCTCACAACCTTAGACGGAGGGTTGCGGCGATACCAAGTTCAGGTTCACAGCACCGAGCTAAATGTGTGATGCCTAGAGCATAGCAAGTAAGTAAGTCCGCCTGGTAAGGGAATAATTGTTTATAAGACGTTACGAGCGCTTTTCTTATGCCTAGATGACTTCAAAGATATCAACAGATCGCCTATCGTTTAATAATTGTTATATAAGACGTTACGAGCGCTTTTCTTATGCCTAGATGACTTCAAAGATATCAACAGATCGCCTATCGCCTAAATGACATCTGTTATGTCAAAAACGGCGCCTGTCAAACTAGGTGACATTCATGACGTTAAGAAGAGTCCGTACGTGTCCACACTACCCCTTACAGCATTATTTCTCCCAATACAAGAAAACAGAGGCTACTTGCTTTGTGCACTGAAATTAAAAAGTTTCAGTCGTGGAGCACGAGTCTTTCCATATGAATCAAACTCAATGGAGTTTTTTTGGACTGTACCGTACCAATAGCTGGCAGTTAGCGGTAGTGGTAGGAGAATACAAATTTGCCGGAATTCTATGTAATGTTATGCAGGATTTAATGTATCTCAAGTAATAATTGCATAAACAATTAGTAGATAAAGAATGAAACTGCGGGGATTACTGGATAGAAATTAAAAACGTGATCTCCATTTCTCGTAAAGGTCATGTAAAGTTGGGCGTTTCTTCGTATTATTCGTTTTTTAACTGGATTTTAATTAAAATAAAGCTATTATTTAAAATTCGGTTCTGTAGTCCCTGCAGTTTAAACCCTTTACAATTAGCCAAAGATGTAAACAAAAAATTAAAGAAATAAAGCCCGCAGAGCTTGTTTTCGGACCCTATCCGCACCCCTCTTAAGATCAATAAACTTTTTGCGTAGGTCGCATCTACAATGACAGGAGTGACACTTGTTATGCTACATGACATATATGATGTCAAGAGTCTAAAATCTGTTAATGTTAAAATACACGTACTCCTGAACCCTGTATACTGACATATTTTCAATTAGTGAAGCTTTTTACTAAAGCTAGATCTCTTTAAAGCATCTTATACCGTTCGGTTTCTTCAAAAGGTCTATTATTTCTTAAAGAAAAACTCGCCCCGATCTGTATGCAGGTCGTTAGGGTTGTACGAAGTGCGTTTAAATAGCTGCAAATTGACCAGAGGGACACAGCTAAACTTAACATATGGGAACCATGGAACTATTTCAGATTTAAAAATTTGAGACTGTTATAGTCTTCAAAATAATGTCTACAATATTCTAGGACTAAAATACAAATAAGACTCCCATATTTTTGTGATGTAACAAAATGTTCACTGGAACTTTTGTTATCAGTAATAAATACAAAACATAGTTTTATAAACCAAAGAGAAGATAGAATTTTCCATTTCTGCGATATCTTAAAATCCATTCACAATTTACCAGTTTTCAAGACAAGCAAGTTTTGCTGCGTTTAAACGAATTTGTATTTCTTGCTATTACCAAAATCCTTATATTATCTAAGTATTTACATAAATTTGGTTTTGTCTTAGCTCCTCAAATTTATCTAACTTCTGCATATGCTTTTAATTTCGGATTCTGCGTGTCTTAGAAGATCAAATTTAAGAGCAAAAAGTAAATATGTAGGTGTTCTAATATCCATCGTGTCTAAAAGTTTTCCTACATCTAAAATAAATCCTAAATAGGTATACCTATCACATTTCATTTTATATTATGTGCTTATTATATGTGTGAAAGGGGGAAACGTTCCATTCTCCCAAATATTTAGTATAGATAAAGCACGTTGCTTTGCAGTTCAGAGATGTGAGAAAGTGATTGCACTTAATGAAAAGAGTCAATATGGCAGCATTTCAAGCTGAGAGAGAGATGTTAACAGTACAGCCTACAGCGGTTTGCTGTGTGAACTGTTGAGAGTAATACATCTTAAGAGAGAGCGATATCAGGAGCTTCCTATTGATGCACCACCTGGGTAGCGTGCTTACAATTAACTCCCAATTATCATCAAATGGTTGAGCGACTTTATACAATCAAGCCTTCTCGGAAATCAGGTTGTGGTTTTGCTTGTTGGGCATTCGACTCATATAGTAAAAACTTCGAAGCGGTCGATTTTGCGCGGAGGAACGGGGTGATATTTTTGCAGTTATCTAGTCATACTACGCACAGGCTTTAATCACTACAACATGTAGAATTCTTCAGGTCATTCTAAAAAAAAATACGCTCAAGGAAGAGATTAGTGTTTGCAAACTAACGTAGGACACGCTTTGCTCCAAGTTTATTTATTGTCTATAGAAAATATGTAGAAACGTTTTTATCAAATGCGATTTTGCTATTTCACAAATTCTTAATGGATTTGTGGAAAGTGCCACCTTTCGGATGATAATGTCAACTTGTCGCTAGGTTTTTTTTTAGGTTAGACGCTGGTTTTTTCATATTATCACAAAATGGTACGATAGAAGACATATTCCAGCTGCTAGGCAAACGACAAGGAAAAAAAAATAAAGAACATTAATAGTAGGTACACAAGGAGCAATCGAATTAACCAGTTTTTCCTACAAAAATTGACTATAATTAATGGGGGAAACACAGAAAAGCAAAAAGGTGAAAGCTGTCCAGAAAAAGGAAAACGTTAAAGTACTGGCAAGGATGCAGTTCAAAATTATTATTGTTAATAAACCTGAAGTCGGAGCCGTGCTTCTTTCGGAATTAGCTGTTTATTTCATATCAAAGGTTTCAAAAAATATAGACATTAGCTTGCAGTTTTGGTGACTTAAGATTTCTTTCGGAAATAAAATAGTAATCTAGCATTCGGTCCTATTATACATTTATTCCACTCAGGACCCAGCTGTTTCATAGCCACTAAAGTTTTTGCTGAGGGCGAGTAACACCCGTCAGTTTGTCGCGACGAACTAATTCCTGCTAGGCCCGCACGTGGTACGCCCTTATTTTCGTCGTACGCCGGAGGTCATTTTTCAGTTTACGGTAAGTGCTCTAAGAAATATCTATATGCCCAGCTCACCATAAACTTCCAATCTCGACTGTGTATTTGGCAATCCTCCAACTACAAACCTGAACTTATTGTTGCCCTAGGTTGAGACCCTTCCCCATACCGGACGCAAATTCTGACGTCGCCAATAATATTAAATTATTGTTCTGCTTAAGCAGGACCTAGTGGAGCGGATAACAGTGACGTAAATGGAATAGAAAATATTGAACGCCGCTGGCGTTGGACGTGTCAGCATTTCGGAGAGAAAATTGTACCGCTGTCCGCCGTCTCCGTGCTATTAAGCTTCTACAAATAACCCAACATTGCCCATGATGGCAGTGAATTAAAATATTAATCACAATAAAATTTCTGGCCCAGCAGCGATTTGAACCGAAACTATTAAAATGCAAGACAAATGACCACTGAATTATGCGTACTGCGCTCTTCCACGTTAATTTTTTGAAGCTCTATAGGTACAAATAGTACTTCATTTTAAAATGAATATTATTTAAAGCTGTGCTTTTTGTCAAACCCTTGAGTGATACCATCAAAAATTTATAAGAATGATACAGACCTTAGTTTTTAAATGTAAAATTTCCAAATGTCAAAAGGGGTYGTACGGGTCAAAAAGATGAAATTATTACATACATGTCTCATTTAAAATTACAATGTTATCAACCGTAAACTTCGATTTCAAATTGAGTTTTTAGAAACAGATTGCTTGGTTTTAATCCCATAGTCGCCAAACAAAGGTAAAGGCTAACAAACTCGGTCTGATTTTATAGGTCTCAACATTCAAAATGGGTAGAGATAGTTTTACAAGAAAGGTGGAATAAAAAAACTGTGAAGGGCAAAAAACCAAACAAATGATTTCATTCAAAACTTTCTGTTAACGCACATAGTTTTCTGTACAATAACAGAAACAGTGTATAACAAAACTGGAAACTCTGCGGTTTCAGATTCAGGATGTTATTAAAGGCTTTGCCCACGTCCCGGCCAATAAAATATCTCAGCAGAACTGTCTTGAATAAAAATATTAATTAGTGCGCTCGACACATATCCAAAGCAAAATTTGTAATTGTTTTCTTGAATATCTACCAAATGTAAATAGTTACAGTCTAAAACATTCAATAGGCAACAGAGCAGGAGGATGTTCTCATGTAGATACCGTCACAATATATTCCCTCTGGCATAGACGTTCCTTGTTAAAAAAAAAACGCTGCAAATTCAACCAATACTTCCACATCCAATTGTCAAAATGACATTTACGTTTTTATTTCTTATACTATACGATTAGTAATCAGGTTTTGAGCATTTTTTTCTCTCTACACATTTTTTCTAGGACAAACAGTTCTCGTGATATTAGCAAAAATATATAAATTTTAAAATCGTTTTTTTCAAATAACTCGAAAATTATTAACTTAACAAAAAAATTACAAGATTGCTTTCAGATCAGAAATTTGATTTTCAACATAATACCAAAATTTAAAAAAAATCGTACGAGCAGGGTCCAAAATAGGTTTTTTGGAAATATATCGAAAATGTCAAAATTTTGAATAAATTTTCTAAGACACTTTTTGTGAGAAATTTTATTTCCTATCTACTGGTATTTTTATTTTTTTAATAAAATAAATATATTTGGAAATATTTAGGAAAAACCGTTTTTTTAAGAGACGCTTTTTTGCTAATAACTTCTAAACAGTATGCTGCACCGAAAATTTATAAGGACTAATAATACTCGCAAATATTCTACTAATCACATACTAAAACGAAAAAAAATAAAAAATTTCGACCATTTTAAAGCGAATGAGCAAATAAAAATTTTTGAAAATGTTTTTCGCGATGCAGTACTTCCTATCCATTGGATGTGGAAGTAATTATTAAACGTACAGAAATTGTTACCCACCTATTTGGTACAACTAGTGTAAATGTGTTTAAAAAAGAAGATAGTGATGAAGGATAAGTGCATTAATAGCTATATTTATGGTTAGCATTTTGTATTGTTTATTGATTCTTATACTGGCATCTAAGGTTACATTTTTTTATTATTTGAGATTCGTGCTGCTCATTTAAGCAATTTTGTTTAATGCTGTTGCTTAGTCATATTACGTAAACGTATTTTAAGTTTGTGGTGATTTTACCTTTCTTGTCGGCCTTTTGTTAGTATGTGGTAGTAAATATATAAATTAATGGGTTTCTTCTGCTACGTCTGTATACTTATTTACACTTATGAGTATATTATGTGAGTGTGACTCGTGTTTATTTTAAATACGTAGGTACACGTCGGTTACCACAAAGTGGCAAATGGATCTATAACAGCTAAATGATTGCGGACATAAAAACAATATGCTGGACATGATGTAATTTTCATCTAAATATCACAAATGGCACTTAAACGTGACTGTTACTTTTTTACTKCTGAATATTATAATAAGTTAACATTTTGCCAAAGATACTAGAGACTTCGTTTAACCCTCAGCACCACGCGAAATGCGAAAGGTCAGTCAAGTTAGCCCCCCACTTTAATTTTTGAACTATTTTTTTATTTTAATGAATTGTGCTTGTTTTGTGCTAAATTGTGCTAATGATTTTATCAATTGTGCTATTTTCCAAATAAGCACAAAAATTGATTCAAATCCGGGGGCCAAGTTTATGGTCAGCCCCTCAATATTTTGGAATATTCAAAATTTTATTACGGCGATGAATACTACTCGTTTTGTGCTGAATTGTGCCGGTGTCAGGAAGTTTTGTGACGCAACCCTTATATTAATTTGTTTTTAAAAACAAAGGTGGGGGCCAGGTTGATCGTCAGCCCCCCAATAATTTGGAATATTCAAAATTTTATTGCAGCAATGAATAGTARTCGTTATGTGCTGAATTGTGCCGGTGTCAGGAAGTTTTGTGCCGCAACCCTTATATTTAATTGTTTTTAAAAACAAAGGCGGGGGCCAGGTTCACGGTCAGCCCCCCAATATTTTGGAATATTCAAAATTTTATTGCCGCAATGAATAGTACTCGTTTTGTGCTGAATTGTGCCGGTGTCAAGAAGTTTTGTGCCGCAACCCTTATATTTAATTATTTTAAAACAACGGCGGGGGGCAGGTTGACGGTCAATCCCCCAATATTTTGGAATATTCCAAATTTTATTGCGGCAATGAATAGTACTCGTTTTGTGCTGAATTGTGCCGGTGTCAGGAACTTTTGTGCCGCAACCCTTATATTTAATTTTTTTTAAAACAACGGCGGGGGGCCAGGTTGACGGTCAGCCCCCCAATATTTTGGAATATTCCAAATTTTATTGCGGCAATGAATAGTACTCGTTTTGTGCTGAATTGTGCCGGTGTCAGGAAGTTTTGTGCCGCAACCCTTATATTTAATTGTTTTTAAAAACAAAGGCGGGGGCCAGGTTGACGGTCAGCCCCCCAATAATTTGGAATATTCAAAATTTTATTGCAACAATGAATAGTATTCGTTTTGTGCTGAATTGTGCCGGTGTCAGCAAGTTTTGTGCCGCAACCCTTATATTTAATTGTTTTTAAAAACAAAGGCGGGGGTCAGGTTGACGGTCAGCCCCCCAATATTTTGGAATATTCAAAATTTTATTGCAGCAATGAATAATATTCTTTTTGTGCTGAATTGTGCCGGTGTCAGGAAGTTTTGTGCCGCAACCCTTATATTTAATTTTTTTAAAACAACGGCGGGGTGCCAGGTTGACGTTCAGCCCCCCAATATTTTGGAATATTCAAAATTTTATTGCGGCAATGAATAGTATTCTTTTTGTGCTGAATTGTGCCGATTTCAGGAAGTTTTGTGCCGCAACCCTTATATTTAATCAACTTTTTTTCTTAAATGGAACCCTATTTTTTTTACTTTCTTGTGAGGCTTCTTAGGTGCTTTATAGCCATAGACTTTTTCTAAGTTTTGGCGCCGTCGTTGGCAAGTTATTCAATTTTTTCTGGAAAATTTTGAAAATACAAGCTTTGACTTAAATGATTCTAGAAGCCTAACTATTAACATCAAGAAGAAAATCTTTTGTCTGTTCGCGAAGATAAATTCTCTCTAGACTTAAGTATAGTTTTTATGCGATTCTACTATACAGGGTGATAACTATACGTGATCAAATTTTACAACTTTTAAACCACTATAAGTTGATTTTTTTAAATGCGACACCCTGTATTTTTTATTTAATCGTAATCTATTTTAATTCTCTTTATTTTGAGTATGCATTTTATACCTGGGATTAACAGTTTTTTAAATATAAATTATTTTTATAAATATACTCCAGATTTTGGGTTAATAAATTCTGTCACTAACAGTGTTTAATATTAATGCATTACACCTTGGTTGATGGTATAGCTGCTTTATTTCACGTACAACTTGGTGATTTTTACAAACAGTATGTAAACGGRGAAACAACGCATAWTATGTTCATTAGCATTTATAAAAAATGCTTGAGATGCTTTTATTTGGAAAAAAGATCAAAAGCRGATTTAAAACATTCGTATAAAAGTAGAGTTAACTATTATTGACAGAATTTATTAACGGAAAATAAAAATTAAATATATTTAAAAAAATAATTAATATTTCAAAAACTGTTAATCTCAGGTATACAAAATGCATAATCAAAATCAAGAGAATTAAAAGTAGATTACGATTAAATAAATAAAATTCAAGGTGTTCCATTTAAAAAAATCAAGTTATAGGGGTTTGAAAGTTGTAGAATTTGTTCACGTTATCACACTGTGGGTGCGTTAACTTGGCCCGGCAGTTTGTCATATTTCGGAGTTGTGGTTTGACACTGATCTGCAACCTTTAGTACTATCACCGTGCATATTGTAGCTTGGCAGCAGTTACCAAAAAGGCGGCACAAAGAATTCAGAAATCAACGCCGCCCACGTTGKATGAATGAATCATTTATAGAAACCCTGTATAACTGGTTAACCATTGTGATAATATAWTAAATTATTAGGAATGTACTAATTTTTATTGTGGTTATATATACACGTAAGCAAATTGAAAAAACTCAATTAATCGTAGGCAGAAATATCAAATTCCGCGCGTGTGAACTGTGTGATGCAGTGGCAGTTGGGATTGGGACTAGGCACTAGGGAGTTAAGTTAGTACTACAGAGATGAGAGGTTATGAAAAATGGCGGTATTATGATTTTTATGAAGTCAACTGCTTTATGTGAAAAGTTTAATATTTTTACGAATAATAAATATATACACTATCCGGACGTTTAAATGCCCTTCGTTTGGACATCCCCCACATAATAAACAATATTACCTTATTATATCAACAACTTACCTGATTAATACAGTACAGCCAGCAGGAGCAGTAAATATAAGATTATAGCAACAATAGTGCTGTAGCAAACCGTATGTATTCGTTACTGAGTAACGGGTAGCCGGTCAGAACCGAAATATCGATTCGTTACTGCCTTTAAAATATCGTTACTCGTTACTCGCATCGACGGTAAATCGTGCTCGCATCTGGCATCTCACAATCAGATCCGGACTAGTGTTCGGGTCGTACACCGTACTGCACTACTGCCGCTGTGAGATGATCGAAAATCGAAATGCGATTACCGACTACTTTCTCGTATGTCATGTTCGTAGTTCGTAATCGTATGCCTTGTTGCTAGGTGCAAGTTGGACGGTTGCAGTCGGCGCGGAATGGCGGGAAAGACAGTGACGAAGAAGCATTAATAATTATGGTGTATCTTACCATTTCTTTGATACAAATCGCTACGTATTTAATTAATTAATAACCGAATAAATAGGTACGATTCGTTACCGATTCGGTATCCTGCGCTATAGGTACGTGTGCGAGGATCCGGGCGCGGAGTATTCAGTTGGTAAGTAGGTTTCCGTCTCGTATAATAGTAACGAAAGTAACGAGTAACGAATATATTGTAACGAATACTCGGAGCTGAAATAACGAATACATACGGGTAGTGATTTTCTCGTTACTTTTACACCACTAAGCAACAATAGCAACGAACACACTAATAAAACCATTTTTGTACCAACTTAAATAGCAAACATTACTAGTAACACGGACTAGTAACATATAAAGGGTTGGCGACTTTGCTATACACTTAAACGGGATTTGAAAAGTTATAATGAGCCCCGTAATATCAACACTGTCAAATTTAATAAAAATTGGGTAAAGTATATATACGATATAAATATTGGGGGGCTGACAGTCAACCTGGCCCCCCGCAGTTGTTTTAAAAAAATTAAATATAAGGGTTGCGGCACAAAACTTCCTGACACCGGCACAATTCAGCACAAAACGAGTACTATTCATTGCCTCAATAAAATTTTGAATATTTCAAAATATTGGGGGGCTGACCGTCAACCTGGCCCCCGGATTTGAATCAATTTTTGTGCTTATTTGGAAAATAGCACAATTGATAAAATCATTAGGACAATTTAGCACAAAACAAGCACAATTCATTAACATAAAAAATAGTTCAAAAATTAAAGTGGGGGGCCAACTTGACTGACCTTGCGAAAGGCATATTCCGGTGCGGCCTTGAACAAACCTGATTGGTGGAGATCCTCGCACATTTGCTGGCATGCTGTTGCAGGTGACAGGTTGACACAATTCGGTGGCGGAGTGGCGTTATATGTTTGCGCCGGTTTTTCTTAAAATGAAGAAATATACTCGCGGAAGGATGATCCATAGCCAAACAAAAGAAGTGATTGCGAATGTTTATAGGTACGTAATATATGACAGTTTATTTTAACAAATAAAATATTCCTAAAGTTTTATAATAGACCGTACGCCTCTGAGTATCAGGTCTGCCATGTTTTATTACAACTGCGTTCCCCTTACGGACATGCGACACCCCTGTGTTACAGATCCGTTTGCCACACTGTAGCTACCAATAAATTGTGTGCTCTATTACTGAATACCGTTGGTAACGAGAATAGTATCTAAGATCTAGATACGATAACTAAGATCTAGGTACGATTGTCGTTTATTTTTATCAACTAACCAAACGCCTCAATATTTTAAAGACAATTCTGTCAACTTATTTTGTTTAATATATTGATTTCATGTATAAGATGTAAATGGGTAGGTAATAATTTATTTTTTTGACCTGTTTTACCCGCACGAAATTCTTGAAAATTTTACATTTAGCCGTTAATGTTTGCTGCATTTTTACCAATTTTTTTCGAAGTTTTTTTATATATAAGGTTTATGTATAATAATATAATTTTAAAAAAATAAAGTAATATTGTAAAATATTGAACTTACTCTAAATTCATTTTACTAGATCGTTCCACATTCTAGAACAAAACGTTTACTAATTATGTCAGCATTTTTGTGTCATTGCACTTCCCGCTAGCGCAGAGTATAATGCTAGCGAAGCATTATGACGTATTAACGATTTAGGTATAAATACGCAGATAAATCAATCGTGAATAACTGGGAAATAAGTGAGAGTACTGCACAATTAAAACGTCTCTCTGGCAGGAGTTAGCCGTCCTAGCACAATATAAGTAACAAGGTAAAATATTCAATTAGCATATAAATTTCTGCGTGCTAGAATTATTAATGCCTGTTTTATATTACTTGTTTTACAGATCTCTATGTTAATAAATAGTTGTATAGAACCTTAGTCGTATCGGTCCTGCCTTCGCCCCTAGTTCTTTGTTTCAAGAGGGATGTGACAATATTACTGTATTGTTACGGACATTTGATAGGTTGATTAAGAATAGAAAAAAAATGTTTTAGGTTTTTGTCAGTCAGTTGATATAGAAACGAAAAAAGTCGTTTATAAATGTTTGAATGAAGAAGTTGTGTGCACTGTTAAGAAAGGTATTGAATATTAAACGTTGAATTCTACTCCAATCTATTATTTGAACAAAGTGTTAGTGAAAAAGGGGTAGATTTTCATTGCACTGGAAATATTGGCGACCGTGACAGGACGAAGATTGGGGTAATAACGACAATGAGATACCTTTGAAGCTAGAGAAACATTAGTGCTGATTTTGCTAAAGAAGATGGATATTGAGAAGTACAAGAAATACAGAAAAGTACTTAGATCCAAGTTTACAAAACTAGCCAATGACTTTGACAGCCAACTGATAGATGAAAATATTTCACCTGATTATGTTAAAAATACATGGGAATTAGTGAAAGATAAATACGATGCCATTAGACAGGTGGATGAATTGATGTGCCAAGAACTTTTGGATAAGAATTCAGACGAAGAGAGCCTTTCTGAAGAGATGGATGGATGGGACAAATATTTCAAGACGTACACAGAGCTTTCAAGGAAGTTTGAGCAGTTTTGCAACCAGTACTGTGGTAAACGTGAAGATGATTTGCTTTCGGCCAGCGAGGTTCCAGTTGGAGCTGCTGACTACAAGACTCTGAGCAGGGTGAGCAGTACAATCCCCAACATTGCGGGAAACAAAGGTAGGCGTTTTAAATTACCTGTTATCGAGCTTAAGAAGTTTAGTGGAGATATTCGTGAGTGGCTCGGATTCTGGGCGCAATTCAAAAATATTCATGAAGATCCTCATATTGATTCCAGTGACAAAATTTCCTATTTACTACAAGCTACCGTACCGGGTAGTAGAGCACGACAGTTGGTAGAGAGTTTCCCTGCGATGCATGAAAATTACGATAAAATTATTGACAGTTTTAAAACCAGATTTGGTCGAGAAGAGCTACAAATAGAAGTTTATGTTAGAGAACTTCTTAAACTTGTTATATGTAATTCAGTATCCCAGGAAAAAGCCGATATTTCTGCTTTATATGACAAAATTGAAAGTCAATTGCGTGCGCTTGAAACTTTAGGAATTACAAAGAGTAGATCTGCTTCCATGCTTTTTCCACTGATCGAATCCTGCTTACCAGAAAGCTTGTTGAGGGTCTGGCAACGTTCATCATATTTTGGGGCTGCTGCAGATTCAATCAACGGATCAGAGAATCGTTTACAAGGGTTGATGGAATTTTTGAGGTCTGAAGTAGAAAGTGAACAGCGTATACTGCTTGCTACTGAAAGTTTTGGTTTAAATTCAATGTCGGCCAGTAAAGGTTCAAATTGTTTGAAGATGTGGAAGCAAAAGCATTTGTCAAAGGATTTAGATCGTACACCGACCGCGGCTGGTCTCGTAAATCATGATGTTAGCTGCATCTTTTGTGATGGAACTCATGAGGCTGAAAATTGTTTTAAAGCTCAGAAGTATTCATTTAGCGAAAAGAAGGATGCACTTTCACGTAAGGGAGCATGCTATAGATGTTTGAAACGAGGTCACTTGTCACGTAAATGTCGTGTTAGGGTAATATGCGTGGTATGTGGAAAATCACATGTAGCATTAATGTGTCCGGGTTTAGCTAATCATTCTGAAGAAAAAGCTAGTGTTAATGTCAATACGTCACAGAAAGGTAAGGAAGAGGAAGCTTGTACAGTAAATCAGACACTGTCTTGTCAGACCAATGGGCAAGTATTTCTGCAGACACTGAAAGTGACGATCAGCAATGGTACACATAAACGAAATATACGTATTTTGCTAGACTCTGGCTCCCAGAGATCGTATATTCTGAACTCCACGGCTGAAAAATTAGGATTTCTTCCTAACAAAATAGTTAAGATGAGACACGCATTGTTTGGAGGACAAAATACCTCGGAGCGGTCTCATAAATGTTACAAAATTCGACTGAGTAACAATGATTATTCTTGTAATTTAGATGTTCTTGACGAGCCTCAGATCTGTAGCGATATTCAGTATATTCATGATGGTGACTGGATAAATGAATTGAGGAGTCAAAACATTCATCTGAGTGACGTGGATGGTCCTGGACCTATCGAAGTACTACTTGGAGCTGATGTGATTGGCAAGTTATACACCGGACGTCGCTATGTACTACAGTCTGGACTTGTAGCTATGCAAACTTTACTTGGTTGGACGATTATGGGCAAAGTATGTTGCAATGAAAAGAATATGAACATGATTAATATTTCACTGTTGGTTAAAGATTATTCTCTATCTGATTGATGAAGATTGGATGTTCTAGGTATCACAGATCCTGGTGAGACAAAAAATAAAGAAGAAATGGCTTTAGCAGCAAAGAAGTTGTTCCAACAGACAGTTTGTATAAATGAAGATGGACGCTACATCGTGCGGCTGCCATGGCTTGATGGTCATCCAGCTTTATCAAGCAATTATTCTGTAGCAAAGAAAAGATTAGACTCCACCATAAGAAAATTGAAACGTGATAGTTTGTATGAATGTTATGATCGCGTGTTCATTGACTGGCTACGAGAAGGAATTATAGAAGAAGTACCGGAGACTGAACTCAACCATTTTGGACATTATTTGCCACACAGAGCAGTTGTACAGGAAGGAAGTACTACTAAGATTAGACCTGTGTTTGATGCATCTTTATGTGAAAAAGGAAAACCATCATTAAACAGTTGTTTGGAGGTTGGGCCTAATCTTATTGAATTGATACCGACGATACTACTACGATTTAGAATGTTCAAACTAGGGGTTGTGTCAGATATTAAGAAGGCATTCCTTCAAATTGGTTTGCAGCGTTCGGATATGGACTTTCTCAGATTTTTATGGATCAATCCGAGTGGTAAAGAAATAACGTATCGACATAAACATGTAGTATTTGGTGTAAGTAGCAGTCCGTTTCTACTAGGTGCTACCATAGAACATCATCTTATGCAATGTAAAGAAAAACGTCTTATTTCTTCGAATGATTCATATTCTGTAGGAACAATTACTCAGTTATTAAAGAGTTTTTATGTGGATAACTGTGTGACGAGCGTGAGAACAGAAGAGGAATTGGTAAAATTCATAAAAGAGGCCAGTATGCTTATGGATGAAGCTTGTTTTGATTTGCGAGGGTGGGAGTATACAAGCAAGAACTCTGATAATGTATTTATATATGTACTTGGTCTGCGATGGAATCCACTTAATGATGTTTTATCGATCAGTGATAATATTACAGAGTTTCAACACGAAGTGGTAACAAAAAGACAAATCTTGTCATATGCACAAAGAATTTTTGATCCAATAGGTTTCACAAGTCTAGCAACTTTGTACCCAAAGTTGATGCTACAGAGGACATGGAAGCAGAACTTAGGTTGGGATGATCCTGTAAACGAAGAATTGAGAAATGAATTTGTACTGTGGGCCAAAGAGATACACTTGTTGTCAACAGTTAAGATTCCTAGGTGGATTCAAGGAGAAACTGATCAAGGATGCAGTTTACATGTGTTCTGTGATGCCAGCAAAGATGCATACGCAGCAGCAGTTTATTTACGGACAAAATGGAATGGAGAGGTGTTCGTCCATTTGTTGGCTGCTAAAACACGAGTTGCACCTTTAAAACCCTTGACAATTCCAAGACTAGAACTAATGGCTGCAACCATTGGAGCACGGCTATATCATAACGTGAAAATGAACTTTGAATGACCGATTGAATGCAATTTCTGGACTGATTCTTCCACGGTTATTTTTTGGATTAGAAAACCCGAAGAATGGTCAACATTTATTTCTAATCAAGTCAAAGAAATTAAAACTTTGACACCACTGGAATGTTGGCGACATGTTCCAGGTCATTCAAATCCTGCTGCTCTACCATCCAGAGGATGTTCAATTAAGCAGTTAATTGAACTGAAATGGTGGGAGGGTCCACAGTGGTTAAACGATGAACCTCAAGAGTGGCCTACTACACCAATTTTGAACTATGATGAAGCCGAAATTAGTCAAGAGCGAAAGAAGAAGCTGTGCAATGTGATGATCAGTTCAGACAGTCAGATACCAGATTGGCATTTTGATCATTTTTCAAAGTATTTTAAGATAGTGAGATTGGTAGGATGGGTATTCCGCTTCATTAATAACTCAGGAAAAATGCAGCAATATCGTACTGGAGCCCTATCAGTCGAAGAATTGGATATGGCAGAGAAGTTTGTAATCAAAACTATTCAAAATGGAGCTTTTACCAAATTGGATGAAGATAAACTTGTCAAATTGAATCCATTTCGTGACCAGTCTGGAATTATTCGTTTGAGATCCAGAATATCACAAAGGGATGATTTTAACGACTTCCGCTATCCAATATTGTTACCGTCCAAGAATACTGTAGTTTCTAAATTAATTTTTGATATGCATGTGAATTCCAGTCATGCAGGGACACAAGCATTGATGAGCCTGTTGCGAGAGAAGTATTGGATAATCGGAGGAAGGAGAGAAGTGAGAACTGTTATAAATAAATGTGTTATTTGCAGAAGATATACTACCAAACGGTTGGAAACAGTACCTGCACTTCTTCCAATGGAAAGAGTAAGAGACGCAGCAGTATTTGAAGTTACTGGGGTAGACTTTACTGGACCCTTGTACTTAAAAACCGGCGAAAAAGCATGGATTTGCTTATTTACCTGCGCTGTTTATCGTGCAGTACATCTAGAAATAACGACATCTCTTGCGACCGCAGGGTTTATACAGGTTCTTCGAAGATTTATTTCTAGACGCGGTAGACCTGGAATGATATTTAGTGATAATGGTACCAATTTTGTGGGGACAGAAAATGCATTTCGCAAATTAAATTGGCAAGAAATAGTTGATTTTGGCACTGCCCGACGAATATCGTGGCGTTTCACACCTCCAGCATCTCCTTGGTGGGGTGGATTCTGGGAAAGGCTCATAGGTGTTCTGAAACAGCTCCTTCGGAAGATATTACGCCGTGCCTGCTTGTCTTATGAAGAGCTCATGACGATTGTGTGTGACTGTGAATCAGTCGTTAACTCTAGGCCTCTAACATATTTGTCTGATGATTCTTCAGATCTAGTTCCAGTTACTCCAAATATGTTTTTACGAGAAATAGTAGAAAGTGGGGTTCCTGACTGCGACAAAGTAGACAGAGGTACTTTAACTAAGCGTATCGCATACCAACAGCAATTAAGGGCTGCATTACGTGCACGTTTTCGCACTGAATACTTGGGGCAATTAAAACAGAGAATTAAAGCTAAAGCATCTCGTCAGATTAACATAAATGAAGTGGTACTAATTGGCAGCGACAACACTAAAAGAATAGATTGGCCGCTAGGTCGAGTAATTGAAATGATTCCTGGTAGAGATGGTGAAATTCGTTTAGTACGTCTTCAGACTTCACATGGGCAGTTATTACGACCCCTACAGAGACTTTATCCTTTAGAAGTGGTCGGGGACTGTGATTTGGCTGTTGTCTCGCAAAGGGAAGATGTGATGAACCAGACGTGTAGCCATCCCTCGCCCAAAGAAGTGGACAAGGAGGGAAAGAGTGATAGTGGTAGTTCGGGAGTGTGCAGTGCTCAAAGCACTGAAAGCAGAGTACCCGTAAAAGTGACACTTAAAGGTCGATTGATAAAAGCACCGCAGTAATCATACTATCCAATGTCCTGATTTTTTGTGAGATAATTTTGGTTAAAATTATTCTCAGGTGGGAGGATGTTACGGACATTTGATAGGTTGATTAAGAATAGAAAAAAAAATGTTTTAGGTTTTTGTCAGTCAGTTGATATAGAAACGAAAAAAGTCGTTTATAAATGTTTGAATCAAGAGGTTGTATGCACTGTTAAGAAAGGTATTGAATATTAAACGTTGAATTCTACTCCAATCTATTATTTGAACAAAGTGTTAGTGAAAAACGGGTAGATTTTCATTGCACTGGAAAGTATCGATATTATTATACAATAAATACTGGACTACGCTGTGTGAACTTCCTCAGCAGTGACTGTTACCGGGTGTTTCAATGAAAATGGGCCGCTCGCAATAAATTGCGTAAGAGAAAAATTTGTGTAAAATACTGGTAGATTTTATTTTGTAGGAAACCATCTTATGATTAACATTGGAAGTTGTCAGAACAACCCTATCCCCCAGTCAACTTCCACAATTAATCCTTGAATAATGGAGGGGGGTCGAGTAAAACCTTATATTGAAGGTCTTTCAAAGCCCTGTTTTCTGTTTTACGATTATAGTCGAATTTGTCTCCCATAGGAATTGAAATTGAAAACCCAAAATCATTTACAAAAATTTTCATACGGCAGTGAATACTGCGATATACACCTAACAAGGGTATATTAATCAATATTTTAGTGTAACAAAGACATGCGGTCGGTCAAGAAACAACCCCAATTTCTTAAGCAAGTGTTTTGTTTTCCTTAGCTTACTCGCGAGGATGTATTTTAAATTATTGCACGCTACGGAATGTTGATTTTTAAGGAAGGAGCACCCTTTTTCACGGTTCCTTGGCCAACTTTCGTTTAAAATACAGGTACACAAGGTTTGAGGTAGGGATATGAATGGGATTTTCTCTACAAAGAAATAGGAAAGAATACCTGTAAGTTAGCTCAATCCCATTTCAGAGAATTCACAACCCTGTTAAAAGAAAAGAATGCGTATACAAACGAACTAGTGCCACATTAAAACAGAATACGATGATGCAAGTGTACAAATGGAGATAACAAGATAATATGCGGAAATTATTGATATATGTTTACACGTGATCCAAATCACTTCGTGATGACACAACTCTTTTCTTCCATTCTATTCCGTGCTAGTTTAAATAACCAGTAGCAGAAGCTAAAATGTAGATATTTATTCTGCAAAATCCTGCGGAACAATAGGCAACTTTTCATCCAACAAGTAGCGAGACTCAAACGTTGAAGCGTGAGTAAAAGGTTCAAGTAAGGACACAATTCAGCTACCAATAGTAAGAAATTTTATTAACATCGTTCGATCCGGAACAACCTTTCACAAAAAAAATCCAACTGCTGACTTAATCGTGATGTCATCACGCAGATTTTAAGAACATACGAGTATAATTCAAACTGAAAAAATTTTTGTTGCATAAATATCGTAATAGTTTTAAAGAAATTTTTTCAGTTTCGTTTACTTTATATACTATCTAGGACTAGGCTTTATTGCATGTCAGGTGGTTGATTTAACCAATCCCGTATTTAGTTCTGCAATTCAAAACTAATGTGTGGTAGCCTGGACGAATTACTGAAATTTTCTCGAAGATAGTAATGTTCGCCTTATACTTTTCCAACATTAATTCTGGTGCACGTTGCGGGGTTACAGCTTAGCGCATTAATAATTATTTTGTATTAAGGATCCCTGAAAAAGAGGCAAGAAATAAGCGTAAATCGCCCAAAATGTCAAAATTAATGCAACTGGGTGCTAAAAAGGAAAAATATCGTATTATGACTACTGCCATTAGCATTAAGCAAACAAAGCTAGCTATTCAGAATTTACAGAAAACAGATGCAGACGTTGGAAATTACAACTGATCTGCATACAATATGCAGACTTTTAGCCTTAGGATGCAATCTACAAGTGCACGTTTGTGTTTGAACAGATGTAAATGCACCGCAACTAAATTAATAATAGGTATTGCCAAAACAACAGTCTGTCTGCAAATGCACAACAGAGTTGGAGTTTAACTTCGATTGTCTGTGCAATATAAACAATCCAACTAACAGTTTATGCTGACTTTGATAATATCACGGTATGGCGGCAAACTTTACGTTAATATCCACATAAATTCATCAAGTTGCGATTTTTTTCTACAATACCCCTCCGTTTAAAAACAAAAAAAAATAAATCCTTTCAGACATTATCTTTAAAAGCTTTCAATAGAATGGAAGGTATCGATTTTATTGTTTCAAATAATGCATTCTGGGGCAGTTAAAAGGCTACAGGTACACAATTCGAACACGCAAATTAAACACGACGTTAAATTGAAATTGTTTCCGTGCTGCCATATTGTGCATTCAAGTTATAATTGACATGCACTTACTGTGGAAACTAATTACATATTCACCTGTTTAGCGGTACTCGAAAGGAAAGCTTATTAAAAATAATTCACTATACTCCGATCACCGAATAGATGGAGTGATTGCGTGAATGGTATGCATCTTGTACGTTATCGGATTTATGCTGTTTATTGAAGTCCGACTTAATCTTTATAACAAATTTTTGACTACTGAACAATTAACTAAAAAATTATGAATTGATTATGGTTTAAAAATTACGTGAAGAACACGCATCGTGATCACTCCATGTTCGGTGATCGTAGTATAGTGAATTCAATTTCCAACGAACATCAAGTACCAATATATTATCTCTTTCTAACAAATTATGCCAAAGGTATTTGGAGTGTTGAGCAATATTATTTTAATTGGTTGGTTAATATGGTTTCAACTTCTATTCAGAAACAGGCGTCGTTGTATTGTGGTCTCAATGGTTTGTAACACACTCAGAACAAAAAAAAATACGAGATATAGTCAAGTCTACTGTTATCTAAAAAAATGGAGGGCGTCACAGACTTATCTGGAGCCCCCCCCCCCTACTATGTGACACCAAATCCTAAGTGTACGACCAAAAGGAAAAATAAACAGTTGATCTTCAACAAAAGCCATACAATTCCCCGTCAAAAATGATTATGAGTTTCCTATAACAAATCATACAGTAGTACATAAAATATGCTAAGAACACAAAAATTACTTCGAGCCAGTAACACTGATGCTTCAGGTTTTCTTTGCTAATAATATAGTATGAAAAATATATATATCATATTACGCCGCAGAAAACACACATAAGAGCCGCACCTCTTCCAGGGTGTGCAAATGCGTCCACGATAGGCTCAGTTCTGAAAATTCTCTCAACAGCAGTGGGCGAAATGTCAGCGAGAAAAAAATCACCACGACCTTGGCCAACTAACCCGGAATCACCTATCACTATTTCGGGTATTTTCCTATTAACGTTATCTGTAAATCCGCAACCTATATCTCATATACAGGATGCTCAGTTGAGCTGGGCACCGGCTGTATCTTGGAAATTAAGCGCGCTAGAATCCGGTAAAATATTGGTAAACCAATATGGCCATTAATTTAAAATATTATGAAGTACGTAACTTTGCAGCGAGGTGGCGCATTTAATGCCACATATCAAACGACAACAGGAAGGACAGAAGTTTCAAATCTCCAAAATGGCATAAATTAAGTATGGTTTATGGGAATTCAACAAAAAATGACTAGTTTTAAAGTGAATTTTATGTTTTTTTGATATAATCACAGACAACTTCTGATTCATTGCAACTGTTTGACAATGTAATATCATTATTTATTGGTTGTTATAACCCTTAATCAAGCAAGATGATTTTGAAAACCGGAGGTCGATATATCTCTTCGTTTCTTGGGTGAAGTATAAAAAACTCCTTGGGTTCGGCTATTTTTTTCCTTGAAAAATTAGGTTATATTAGAGAAAAAGTAAAACGTTACTTATAAATTACGACTTAGATCGATAATTACCAGCAATGGCGGGCATTTTGAGGATCATTATATTTTCTTCTATAAAGGGTGATCAGTTAAGTCTAGAGCGGCTCTATCTTGGAAATTAATCGTGATAGAATCTTGCGGTATTTTTTAAACAAATATAGCCACCCAGATTTCATTTAATATGACATGTCAACAAAAACCAGCTGACTTCAGTGTAGCGAATGTGCGTGTGCCAACGCCGATGCTTGAGACGGGCAGTGGACGAGAGATAGCAGGATAGTCCAAAATTATCCGCGACGAAAATGTTTGACGTACACGCGTAACGGGCAAAAAACGCGGTTCGGTTACGATCAAGACGAATATTCGATTTATCTTTTCATTATTTTGCGTTTAACTATGCTAATGTACTTATTAGCTACCAAATAAACGACTCTTCTCGTAACAACTTGCAGCGGCGGAATAAATAAATAAAGTAAGAACCAGTGGCAGTGCACCTGTGTTGTTCAAGGTCAATATTACAGTGATGTAAAAAGAAAAAGAACGCGTGTTGTGAAAAGCTCCAGAACTAGACGGGAATGCCGGTTTTAGGTGAAGTGAATCATCTAGGGGAGGTAATCACGACAGCATCGCCAAATGTTTTTAAGTTATTGTACACAATAATCTATGGTGAAGGTAGACGGCTGCACAGACGGAAACTGCGAGATTTCCCGGCGTTTACGTTTAAAAAAGGCAACGACGAATACGATTCAAAAGTGGAAGATATTATAAAAATTATGACGGCAACCGATTTAGTAGCGGTTTGAACTTTCATAGGAGTGAAATATGACGGTACAGTCGAAGAAATAGTACGAAGAATTTGTGACGTTTTGATTGATTTTGATTTAATTGGGGACGACGGTGACATTGAAGGAAAAGAAGACGAAGACAACGAACCTAAAACAGAAGACGAGAATGAAACAGAAGACGAACATGAACAGACAGGACGGGGAAATCAGGAAGCTGATAGGAAGAAAGATGAAAATAAGCCTGTTAAAAAAGGTAGTACAGCAGAGGGAAACTGTAGTTCAAAATTCATGCTATCATTCAGAGATGTTGAAGAAAGTTTCAATGGTAAAAATGATTATCCTGTTGAAAGGTGGATAGAGGATTTCGAGGAAAATGCCTTATTGCTAGGTTGGAATTACATGCAAAAGCTGATATTTACCAAAAAGTCACCGAGTGGACTAGCGAATAGTCAGGGAGCTACGCTCCAAAAAGATGCATTTTAAAAAGGGGGGAGTGCACTCGATCTTATACTTTTACAAAAATATGAAAACTAAGGCAAATTGTCTCGCCGAACCAAATCCAGAGGGCGCAACTAAATTCGCGATTGCAAACAAGCTGAAAAAAATATTTTCCGAAAAAATCTTGATTCTTAAAAAATTACGGATTTTCTGTTTTCACTGCCGTATTAGGCGTAATTCTTGACGTATTTTAATAATTTCTACGCCAAACGAAAGCTTGAGACTTCTAGAATGCAACGCCGGTGAGTAAATGCCAAAAAGTATATTAATAATTGTATAATTTTTTTACTGACGCAAGGTAAGAAATGTGACGTGAAATTTTGAGACGCTAGGTATCTTCGAAACCGTCAGTGTTAGATACGGACATCTATGATTCAAAATGTTAGAAAAGATTGAAGAAAATTTTGGTGCAAATCATTTCGATTGCGCGAACGTATCAAAAGTTATGAATTTTTATTTAAAAGGTATCGGGGCGTGTCGCTCCACAATTCCCGTCTCTTGCTATGCCAACGCGCTTATGCACTTAAATGATCAACATTTTTGAGGCAAAATACTCCCTCAAGAAAGTTAATGTTTAATATAAAAGCTAATAAAACAATGCAAATGTTTTTATTATTATGTATTGTATAAACAGGAGCATTTTTCATTACATAACATTAAAATGTAGGCTACAAAAATAAATCAAAAGCAATTTATACACTGTCTTTCACAGTAACAGCCTACAACACGCTTGCCTTCCTACAGGAATTTTCAACACAGTTTTTTAATGTACATTGTTCGAGTGATCAACGAAGACCTCAATAATCGAGAGGGTTGCAAGTGTGGAGGTGGAGGAAAACGCCATCGATTTGCAGAACTTACAGGTGGGGCCGACTATAGGTAACGAAGAGAAGAGTGGCATTCGGGATTTGGTAAGTGCATTTAAGACAATATTTCCGTCCGAGATTGGCGGGTTAGGTTCTACTAATTTAATTAGTATGGAAATTGAGCTAACTAGCAAGGACATTGTTAGAAGTAAACCGTACCGATTACCGCATGCAGAACGCGAGACTGTTAAAAACATTGTAACCGACATGATGAACGCGGGTATAATTCGAGAACCCGTTTCTGAATATTCGAGTCCGGTGATTCTTGTGCCCAAAAAAAGATGGTACGAAAAGACTATGTATAGATTTATAGCCGCTTAAATGCAGTAACGCGTAAAGAGCATGTGCCAATGCCGATAATGGATGAACAATTGGACAAGTTGTCGGGAAATAAGTACTTTACAACTCTTGAATTTATGTGCGGATATTATCAAGTGCCGCTCGCAGAAAAATCGAGAAGATATACTGCATTCGTAACAACTGAGGGGCAATACGAGTTGAACAATATGCCATTTGGACTGGTAAATGCACCCAGTGTATTTAATTACTAGATCAAACGAACTTACCTGAAGTTCGATCGTAATTATGTGAACGCCTTGCCCGAACAGATAACTGTAACTAAGATAAGGTAGTACCGTCTACTGCCGGTAGATCGCACAGGTTTTAAAGTACATAGTATTTAAAAACGCCGCCGCATCACCCTCCCGCCAGCATCATCACGCCACCTCGCGCTCAATTTTTAAAGTTATATTACAAAAAAGGGATGCAATTATATGGGGAGGGTTATTTAATCACAGAAACTAAGGGTGGGAGTTATCTGTTCGGGCAAGGCGTTCACATAATTACGATCGAACTTCAGGTAAGTTCGTTTGATCTAGTAATTATGTTTCACGCCTTGCCCTCCAGATAACTGTAACTAAGATAAGGTAGATGTTTAAAGTATTTTAATTGCAAAAAGACCTTTTTTGTCACACAAAACAGAACTTTATTCTGACTAAATTCAAAGGAAATACATTCTATAGTATGTGAGATATTTGAGGAACTTGAATTCAGTAACGTTTTTGCAAAAATACTGGTCGATTATAAAACTGAAGGAATGTTCTTGAGTTTTCTGTCCATCCTGCTGAACGGCATATTATATCCCTAGATAGACCACTTCTAAAAACTGCTGAAGTGGCGGCATGCCGGGTGGAGTGACTTTTAAAAATGTCCGTGTTAATTCCTGCAGCCTTCAAGGTAGCGACTGTTGGTCTGCTTCGTCGCTGCCTTATACGGTTTTACGTTGCACAAAAAAAGGTTGTCGGTGTCCAAAGCTCGGATATTTTTTGTTCGTTCCAGGTACTCATGAAGTGTCGAAACTACACATACTCTTTTGTCCGGGGTATAATATGGAATATGCAGACATGGTTGAACGTTTGACCATCGAGAAGTTTTGACTCTATCTGTTATGAATATTCTCATGCCTTCTTCAGATTTCTCAATATTTGGTAATTTAATCAGAGCTATAGTTTGTACCCTATGTCCTGTAATTAAAACTAGAAGAGTGGCCAATTTTGCTGCCAGATCCTGTACAGAACAATAGGAGGATGATAAGTGCTAGATAAAATCAAGCACTTTATTAGGGTCCCATGTTGTAATATATCTTGATCTTTGAGGACGAATGTTTGCGATTCCTCTTAAAAAACGTTTCACCAGTTCGTCGCTGCCTATGTTATTAGGTAGTATCAATGAAAGGGCAGAGCGATGGCTGTTGAAGGAGCCGTAGGATACTCTTGAAGTTTCCAGAATGTTTTAAAGGAATGTGATCACTTCGTATCTATTGGCGTTGTATGGATCCAAAAAATTGTTGGCGCGAAATGACCACCATTTTTTGTATGTTATTTCATACTGCTTAAGAGTTGAAGAGCTGATTGAAGACAGCATGGTGTTCAACGCCTCTTCTGGAATTCCTTTTAGTTTTAGTGCTTGTGTGATAAAACTGCTGCTGCCAGGGAACGGATGTGTTTTTCTGAAAGGAGAAAAAAGTAGATTTATTTTATTTAATACATCCATCAGTGTGAAAGGCGGAAAAGCATAAAAAAGAAAGGTTTCCAATTTATAGTAAATGCATCTACTTAAAATGCATGAGTATCTGGTAACCAGGATATGTAATTATTATATTTGTAATTCATACTTGATGCAAAAAGGTCAATCTGAGGCAGCCCGAACGATTTTGTAATAGAAACAAAAACCTCATGAGACAGTTCCCATTCTGTCTCGATAGGAAGCATCCTTGAAACCTTATCGGCCTTGTTTTCTTCTGATGGAATGTAGGATGTTACAATCCACAAAGATCTTTGACACCACTGCCAAATAGATTTGGCAAGATTATTTAACTTGGGATACTGAATGCTTCCCATTCTGTTTATAAGAGAAATAGCAGTAGTATTATCTACTCTAATTAAGACTGATGCTGATGATAATTCCCTAGCAAAAAACTTTAAGCCTTGAAATACTGCCATCAATTCAAGAAAATTGATGTGATTTTCTTTCATGTTATTATCCCGCAATCCAGAAACTGTTTTATCACCACACACTGCTCCCCAGCCTGTTAGACTAGCATCAGTATGAATCTCAAAGGTAAATTCGGGTTGCTGTAAATTATTAAATGCTGTTAAAATATTGGTTTTCCACCACATCAACTCTTTTTTACAACAATCTGAGATGGACAAGATACCATTATAGTTTTGGCTACACCTTCCTAAATGTAAATAAATTTCACGCTCAAAATGTTTTACATAAAGCCAACCATATTTAGTGGCAGGGCAAGCAGATACTAATCTTCCTACTAATGAGCAAAATCCCTTATTATTAATTTCCTTTTGTGTAGTATTAGGTCTATATTACCCAAAATGCTTTTTTGTTGTTCATAACACTATACACACTACATATTATCAAAAAGGAATCCTAGATATATTTACATCTTTGCGATGGAAGCAAAGAACTTTTTGAAACGTTTATTATGAATCCTAGGGAAGATTAACATTCCAGCACATACTGAACATTTTTCAAACAATCTTCCGCCGTCCTACCAAAAATTATGGAATCATCGAGATAAGCTACACATGTGATTCCTTTTTTACGCAATGTTAAAATGATGGGTTTTATCAATTTACTAAAGGTAAAAGGAGCTACCGATAGCCCAAAGGGAAGGCAGGTAAACTGATATAAGATATTCCCAAACATAAAACGTAAAAACTTCTTGTGTGAAGAATGAATCGGTATCATATAGTAAGGATTTGTAAGGTCAATCGTGGCCATAAAACAATTCGTCTGAATTAATTTGCATACAGTTCTGGCATCCTCCATTTTAAAATGTGGAGGCGCTATAAAGGAATTTAAAGTTTTTAAATTTAATGTAAACCTTTTTTCCAGACGATTTCTTTACTAAAAAGAAAGGTGATAGGAATTGTCCCTCCGTTGGGTGACATTTCTCTATTACATCTTGAACTAGCAAATCATGGATATGCTTATTAGTATCTGACATATCAGATTCATTGGGTGCTTGGTGCCGGATTACCCTCTGCACTGGTTTTTTATTAAAAGGAATTTTATAACCCTCGATCCATTGTAAAAGTAACTTGCTATTGGTAAGACATTTCCAATGCGATACGAAGCCTTTAAGTCTGCCAGCAGAAGATTTTAAGCTTACCTGCAAATTTTTTTGTTCCTGTAGTTGTAAGTTTTGCGTGGTGGAGGATGAGGGTTCGGCCCTTGGCGCCTCGGCTCCCTCCTTTGTCGGGCTGCGCCTCCCAAGTTTAAAGTTTTCGGTGAGCTTTTTGGCTTGGTTGAGTAGAATCTGCTGGTCAGCTGTCTGGATGTTTCCGGTTTGGAAATCCTTGATGCTATGCGAGGAGCCCGAATTTCTTTAGAGCTTTTCTCTAGTGCTTTTGCTGCTTTAATATTTTCACCCAGTTCGTCACCAAAAAGGAGGCGGGTGGGCGGTGTTTTTTCTGCAAGATCTTTAACAATTTTGTTAAGATTTTTGAACAATGAAAGAACGACGCGCTTGTGACAGTCGAAAAAAGAGGTCAGTTAATATCTGACCTGCATTGCCTAAAGGAACTACCACTTTCTCTATCCAATTGCTATCTGCGCCACCTTCTGATAAGAGGGAACTTAACGCTGATCCAAGCGCACACAACCCAATTCCGAGTTGATTTTGATACTCTTCTTGGTATCAATCTTTTTTGAATGAAATAGCTGACAGTGCAGATGATAGTTCTGGGTTAATGAGTGGTGCAGATAAATTAGTGCAATTTTGAGGTGGACTGTAAGATGCAAGTAAATTCTTCTTAACCTCTGACTCGAGGCCATTTGTAATAAATATGATTCCACCTGGAGGACAACGCGAGAAGAAGCTCTGCGGTTAAATTTGGTGCCCCTCCTGGAACTGTACCAAGGGACAGCAAAATGTCCTCTTCTAAATCAGCGTCATCAATAATTAACGTTTCTAATTGATCGGAAGGTTGTTCAGGAGTCAAACCTCGCGGGCTTTGATCTTCCGTAGGTGACCTGGGGCAAGATGGCGTCGTACATCTAGGTGTACGATCTGGAGTCAGGCGTCTCGTACTTCGGTCATCCCTGAGCCTACTCGGTCCCTCTGAATTACTGTCAGATCGAGACCTAGATCTAGACCTCGACCTAGAGCTGGATCGACTGCGCTTAGCATGACGATAGCGTGAAAGTCTTTTTTCTAACCTGTTTAAACGTTTTAGTAACGTTTTATTAATGGACTTCGCCTCTTCGGAAGAATCGGAATCAGATTCGCGAGAGGTAGCTTTACGCTTTCTATTCTTCATTACTAAGAAGGAAAACACTGAAAAATCAAGGTGTTTAAAAGCTTTGTACTTACTGGAATTCCAAGGTCAAGAGAATCAAGCAACTACGCGACGGCACTTGCGATCGCTACCGTACAGGAAACAGAATTGAGCGCGAGGTGGCGTGATGATGCTGGCGGGAGGGTGATGCGGCGGCGTTTTTAAATACTATGTACTTTAAAACCTGTGCGATCTACCGGCAGTAGACGGTACTACCTTATCTTAGTTACAGTTATCTGGAGGGCAAGGCGTGAAACAATTTTTATTCACATTGTGACGACAAAAATCGGACCAGGAGTAGCGTATATGGACGATATATTAATGCTGAGTAAGACTGTCGCCGAAGGACTTGAGAAGTTGCGGAGAGTGTTTACGGTAATACGCGAACTAGGCCTGACGTTAAAATTCGAGAAATGTACATTTTTGTACACGAACGTGGACTATCTTGGACTGGAAATGGACGAATCGGGCGTGCTTCCGGGAAAAGAAAATACTAATGCGGCAGTTAATTTCGAAAGGCCAACGAATATGCACGAAGTAAGATAATTCTTAGGACTTTGCGGGTTTTTTAGACGATTTGTGCCGAAATTCTCCATAATAAGCGCTCCGCTTACCGAGCTGACGAAGAAAGATTGTGAGTTCGCGTGGCGCGAAGAACAAGAGGAGGCGTTTCGTATGTTAAAGAAAAACTCAGCGAGCAACCTGTACTTACTCTTATGATCCGAGAGCCGACCTGGAAGTACACACTGACGCATGCAAGTGGGGAATAGCAGGCGCTCTACTACAGAAAGCACCAGACGGTCGATTGAAGGCGTTAAGCTATTTTAGCAGGAAGATTACTGATTTAGAAGCAAAATTCTACAGCTATGAGTTATAGGCACTTGCTGTATTGGCATCGTTAAAAAGGTTCAGAATTTGTCTGATAGAAAGACATTTCTCTGTAGTCACAGACTGCAATTCACTAAAGACTTTGATGACCAAGAAGGACGTAACTCCGAGGATTGGAAGGTGGATCCTGAAATTGCAGGAATATGACTTCTCCATCACCCATAAAAACAGAGATCAGATAAAACACGTCGACGCCATGAGACAGACATCCAACTGAGCCACAGGGAGACGTAGAAGAAGCAGACCTGAAGGTATATACGTTAAGGATTGACGAAAATGATTGGTTGCTGACGATGCAACTACAGTAAGAGAAACTACAGCAGATTGTCAAAATTTTGGAAGGAAAATCAAAAGATGGGTAAGAATAGCAGCTATATGCAGAATATAAGATGGAAAATCACAGATTGTTTAAAAAGACAAGCAACGGACTGAAGTGGGTGGTCCCGAAAGGAATAATATGGAGGATTGTTTAAGCGACTCACGACGGGATGGGCCATTATGGAGTAGAGAAGACGACGAAACAATTACGGAGATATTATTGGTTTCCTAAGATGCACAAGAAGGTGAAAAATTACATTGCGAGTTGTGTGCGCTGTGCATACCACAAAACTACTAAAGGAAAGCCGGGAGGTGAGCTTCACCCCATAGAACGAGTACCAGTACCGTTCCATACGGTCAACATAGATCACTTGGGACCCTTCGTCACGAGTTCAAGCCGGCAAAATTATGTTCTCCTATATCAAGACAACTTTACAGAATACACAATCTTCAAAGCCGTCACAATTACAAAGACCAAACCAGTACTCAAATGTTTGGCGGAAATATTTGGCTATTTTGGGACGCCAACAAGGATAYTCTCAGACAGAGGTACCGCTTTTACATCTAAGGAATTTGAAGACTTTTGTAAGATACTACACAATACTACACATTAAAAATGCAACAGCTACCCCCAGAGCAAAGGGGCAAGCTGAGAGGCAGAACCAAACGTCATTGCACGCTTTAACCACGACGTATGAAAAAGAGAACGGGAAAGATTGGAGTAGGCACTTGGGCGGCATCCAGTTTGCGGTGAATGACATGATGAATGCTACAACTGGAAGGACTCCGCATGAACCTCTGTTTGCATATCACCCCAGAAACATTCTACAGAATCAGTTTATCTTAGCTTTCCATGAACCGCAACATTGGGGAAAAGATGAGTTACGAAAAGGGCGTGAGACGGCGGTACGAAAAATCGAAGAACAACAGGGGAAGGATAATGAAAGATTGGACAAGAAACACAAGAAGCCTACAAGATACTAAGAAAGAGACCTAGTTATGGTACGACAAGAACACGCAGCTACCCGTGAATCGCACAAGCTACTGCCGCGTTAAAAGGGGCTACACATGGTGACAAAAGTACTTGAAAATGATCGGTACCTACTGAGCGATATACCAGGAACAGAGCGTACGGGAAGGGCATACCATTCAGTATTCTCAACTGACAGGATGAAGCCTTGGTGTAAGCTAACTGAAGAAGACTCTGTTAACAAAAACCAGCTGACTTTAGTGTAGCGAATGCGCGTGCGCCAACGCCGATGCTTGAGACGAACAGTGGACGAGAGATGGACAGTAGAAGATTATCCGCGACAAAAAAGTTTGACGTAAACGCGTGACGGGCAAAAAACTGGTTCGGTTACGATCAAGACGAAAATTGTATTTTTATCTTTTCAATATTTTGCGTTTAACTATTCTAATGTACTTATTAGCTACCAAATAAATGACTCTTCACGTAACAGACATATCAAAGGTGCGTTTCTTTCTCCAAAAAGTAGCAATGCGTTGTTGGCCCAAAATAAACTCATCATAATAATCTTACTTCTTAACAAAATTTTGTTTGAAGACTTTCTCCAGTTGCTATGACATCGGCAACAGGATGGAAGTCTCAAATCTTCAAAATAGCAACGGTATCATAAGATTTTGATAAATAGTAGACGTTTTCTCTTTTATATTTTGTCGTCAATTATTTTTTTTAGTGCACAACTATATGAATTTGACACGGGACCAAATTAATAATTTGGCATTAATTTTTTTTTTTAAGTTTAAGATTATCGAGATGTCGCGCTAAGTTTTAATTTTCACGTCGCAGCAATTCAATCGAAAGTTAAATAAGTATTCACTTTTCGTGTCGCTTTTACCGAGCCTCTCCACCCCTGAGTTTTTCCCAGGTGGGTTGAAAGAAACCCGTGTTAATGGTTTATTACTTTTTCTAAAAGTGCTAGGGTCACCACTTGGAAAGGCGAAGTTGTGATCGCACTGAATGGTTGATCGACCTATAGTTACGTTTGCAGACCGGCGTACAATGTTTGGTAGACTGTTTCTTATTTAACGACCTAAATAAAACTTCGGCAACTCACATCAGTGAGACACTTACGCATAAATTATGCAAAAATTACAAGAATTATTTTTCTTTACTTTGAAATTGTACAAAAAAAGATTTTTGCAATGGATGTGAAAAACGGAAACAAGATTTAGGACTTGTCAGTCAACAAAAAGCTGCTGAAAGGAAATCTACCCAGTCACATAGGTATTTAAATTAAGAAAACCACAGTTGGTGACTGGTAGCCTCCAATACAGTCTTAATATGGCCCCAAGTGACTGTTCATCCTTAAGGATCTTTTTGAAGTATCGAGTTGAGGAGAGACAAAATTTTAGGGGAGCCACGTCCACACGCTGCTTTCGCCCAAGTTTCTACCGGCAAATTCAGCGACTGACACACACGGCGAGTCGTTTTTCATTTATAAGCTGTTCCTGAAAATATCGGTGTAACGAATCGGTTTGGACGTTTCTGTAATTGCGAATTCGTGAGGGCTTCCTTACGAATCGTTCTGGTCGTAACCGCCGACAGCAGCACTTAATTTCGGTTTTGTATAAGAAATGGTCATTGTCCCGAATGACTTATGCGACGGATATGTTGCGAATTAGGACGCGATCGCTTCATTGGGCTATTGACAAAGTCGTTGCGGGGATCACGAGAGCTCATCACGGGTCGTGCCTTTTGAATTTATTATTCGTTTATGGAGCTGGATATGGTGGCATGTCTACCAGCAATCTGTGCTGATAGTTGTAGGAAAGGAAACATTTGAATCTTGTAGGTTTCAGGATATACGGAGCCAACTCAAAATAATTTGTGTCACAACAAACGATTAAAATGTCTTTCAAGGTGAACAAAAAGAAGTAACAAATCTCCGCGTTTATTGCAGTAATCTCTAACTCGGCGAGTTAGCAAAGCTGGGCCAAATACAAAATGTACTTAAGTAAATAAAAACGATGTAAATAAATGAAATAATATAGGTTTTATATGCCAAGACGCATGGAAGGAAGAGGACTGTTAAGCGTGGAACTGATGCACGAAAGAGTCCAAGTTTTAGACAGTGCAGATTTTCTGCTAAAATTAGTTGCAGCTTTTAAAAAAGAAAACAAGGAAGCATTTTTGTTTAGGGCAGTGGATGCCACAGGGTTGCACCAGTTACGCTCCGACAGAATTGCGTCTCTAGTCCCTCCGCTAACGGATGTTGTCTGTGCGGGTACCATTGCGAAAGCATATGAACAAGAGTCTGCACTCTGTCGTTTTCATCGAGCACTTACACAGAGTCAAAAGTGCACGTTCGCATTTTTGCGCTCCGCGGGGCTGAAGTCCGAAACGGAGGGATTCGTGGTGGCATGTTAGGATGGGGTTGTTGATATGCTTGTTTACAAGTGCGCGATTTTGGGACAGGATATTCCCACTGCACGCCGACCTTGTAAGTCTCACCTCAAGACCCTAACTCATCTGCTGGTCGGCTTGCCTATCGTACGCATCTACTCTACTCTATATCAACCTCCAGTATGCAGCCTTACGAGAAAGAAATTGAGACAATCGTGGAGAACCACCGTCGTCGCATTTACTGGGATTATGCTTTTCCGGCAACAAGAAAACTCAAAGCTACTGTATTCTTCCTGTACATTTAATAATATAATAATCAACAAAACTCGTATATTCTAATCTCCTCAATATTCTTTACAATATTATAATCTATGAAACGAGCATATGACCTCAACCCGTAACTATACGCGAGTTTGAACTAACTAACAATGAATGCGTGACCAAAACCATCTTCTAATCTAATTTTCAACACTTACTAACTGACTTTATCAACATTAATTTACACATCGCGAGCTGAACTAGAAATTACAAATCTTCCGATGTCTAAGAGGATGGAACAAGACTTAAGATTCTTGACTTTTAAAAACATACGTGTTTGGTGGTTCTGAACTGAAACCTGATTGGTCAAAACTACCCCCACTTGCTTTTCTCGATGCGCAGTACTGGTCGTATTCGCGTTAATAATTGTCCAGTCATCGGATCATCAAATTCTAAATTAAACCTTAACAACGCTGAACAACTATAACCAGGCCTATCTAACTCATGGATATCCCGAATTTGAAGTTAAGATACCACGCGATATGGCAACGACTTTGACTACTATAATAATATTCTTCATTCCAATATGCAACATGTAAAGGACGCTTCATGAAAACTTCACACGCTTGCTAAATCGTAACTAAATCAGGATTTAATATCCTGAGGAGATGGCGCAATCGAATCTTTCATTTCTAACTATTGCCTCACTGTTACCTTCGTAATTTTTAGATCGTGTATCCCAATCACAAAAGAGCCACAATGATACTGCAACGGCTGTATCCTTCAAGGAACAGGACCAACTTTCTCAATCTGGTTGCAATAAAATATCCCGATCGAACTACAAGACCGAGCCTTTTACAACAGACAGATTGTAAGAGAACATTCTTCAGTAATGTCTTAAAAACAGTTTTGTTTCTCTACATTTCCCAATTGCCATTAGTTGCATTGACACTGTATAAAATGGATTAACACAATTAAACAAAATATTTGGTTTATGAACTCATTTAGGTACTTATCAGTTAGGTGACAACAAATGAATCAATTACCTGCTATATAACAATTTACCAATGTGACTACACTGCCAAAATAGAGATTATCTGTTAAACTAATTTGTATTCCACTAAGTTACAATTCAAAATTGGTTTCATTGTTAACATCAGTACCAATATTTTAATGCCCATTCCACTACCTGTGATCGGCGGATTAAGCTCTTTATTTTACTCATCTCTATGAAACCTAAACTTTACTATAAACAACTACTTACTAAGTTTAAGTTTAAATAAAACTGTTTTCAAATGCTAGTCCTTTCAGTYAAATTGCTTACTCTATGACCTAAAGGAACGAAAGAAGAATATAGGAGTATATGAATATCAAATAGGTTGCACTAGAGCTATAGAGTTTCTTAATTTAACCATAAGTGGTGAAGCCCATCTTCGAGGAAACGAACTTATCGCTAACATTATTGCTTACGCTACGAAATAGAAACTCACCTGCGTTTTCTCCCAGATAAAATCCTCTTATAACAAAATCGAATTCAATAACTACAACAATATAAAAAGATTGTTGAGAAATTAGTTTCTTTAAGCAAACTACACCAAAAGGAGTATGCCTGCCTTGAAGCTCCGTCGAAATAAGTTCCGGACGATTTCACGTTAAAATATTGCTATGTTCTATGCAAAGGCAATAAATGTACAAGCAATTCGTGGCTATAACTTGCAACCCCTGAGCTTTCAGCGATCCGCAACAAACCCGGAGCGTCCCGAAGGCGGGATGAGACAATCGATTCAGCAACGCGAACATCTTTTATCAAATCTAGGAGATTGTGCTTTATTTGTAGTTCTTTTATGTGGTCGGAATACCTCCGAATCAATTAGGGTACGACCGTCTTTGATGCGTCGTTTTTAACAATGCCCCTGGGATATTTCAGCGAGATGCTGCGCGAGATAATTCACTTATGTGGCGTAAAGGCAGTGATTACCAACAAATGCTTACGTATTTGAAAGTAGACACAGCAGAGCGGAAAGTGTGAAATATGTTCTCTGGGGATTCACTGCAATTGTGAGATATAGAAAGTCGATATTCCGCGTAGCAGAGAGAACCAGAAACAAAATGGCACGGTACATGGGAATATAACAATGTAGGTAAAAGAAAATTGGAGGAAGATTTATGGGTGTATTGATTCGCAACGTTTCTCGTGTACGTTCAAATAACAGAGAATAATTTACGCTGTGCGAGACACAATTCGCCTGCAGCTTACTTGGTTCAGAATAATGGTGCAGGTATTGGCAGCAAATATGAATATTTTCGAACACTATTTTAGAAATATGTCTACAAAGTGTTTCTGAATTACTCTTAAATTAACGACAATTGGGCTTTATCATCACGTTGGAAAAAATATGGCGCAGAAAGCTACTGTTTTTTTAACGGATCGTTATGGAATGGGGAGTTGTGATAAGTAACATGTCATTCATTGACTCGCAGTGTTTAATTTTCAACTGCCTCCATGGAGCTATGAATGCTACAGCACCGCGTGTTCGCATATGATTATTTTGTTATCGGTGATTGAGGCAGAGCGCTAGAAGGGTTAGGCAAGCGATATTGCATTGTTCGAAAACATTCAGCAGCATTTCGAATTATTAGGTCTAGTGTTGAACGTTTGTTTACCTGTTGAGAGATTGCTTGCCCGGAAAAATAATTCCGATTAATTTTGAATCTGTTCCGATACATGTGGCTCAACCGGCTCGCGGCACTCGTAACGTTCATAGCTTTACGATGGCAATCGAAATGGAAATAATATGATTCAAGGCATGAGTACCAGTGGGCCTTACACCAATACCATTGCCGAAGGTTCCTAGGTGCCTCTTGTTTTTTTAACCACGTGGGATGACAACCAATCCCTTATAGGTACGTCAGTTCCTCTTAGAAATAATCTAAAGGAAAACACAAAATGCCGTTCAAAAGTATAAAACACAATACTACACCTTGTAGGTACTACATAATGTATGCAAATAAAAAGCAAATATTTGGTGATACCAAACAATTTTTCCTGACTAATAAAGTAAAGTATACCAATTAATCGTCAGCAACAAGTAAAAATAACAATATAACAGAAAATATAAATATTATCTAGTGAAAAGTACCATACTCATTTATTAATCTCACAGTAAAGGAAAATGATATTTCAAGATGAGGAACATGCTTTCTTGACGAGAGGTCATGAAAATAAAATGTTTTGGTTTACAGTTTAACCTTTTTATATATACATAGCACATTATATTATGTGATTATGTGGCCGGAGGATTGCCAAATCATTATATTTCTTATAAAAATAAAGATGCTTAATATTGATATGATTATTATACATGTTGAAAGGTAATTAGGAAACAATTTATGTTGTGTTGTTGAACAGGTGCTTCCATAGACATTAACTAAAATAACTGACTTGGTTTTATATGGGATCTCAGAACTTTTTCGGTAGGACTGCGTTGCGAGGCTTGCATTTTTGTGTATTTTATGTTTTAGATGGGATCCCACTTCTTTTTGTAAGTAGTCTTTTTTCTTTTAGAGTAATATTGCGTATACGTGAGCTACTTATTTTCTTAAAAGCCGACTCCCTGTCTCTAATGATTTTTCTACAAGTATGAATGGTAAGTAATTCTATAAATCTATTATATTCAGCGACGAGAAAGCATAACAAAATTTTAGGGTTCCCTTATAGGCTGAACACTGATTGCATAATTGGAACTTAATGTGTCCGCTAGAAGTACCCTAGAATTTTGATGATTGGTGAGCGGTAGCGGATCCAGCACCCCCCTTCCCCCAAAAAAAAAAGCTCTGAATATACCCTTGACAAATCTAACTTAATGTTATCTTTCTTTCTCAGTACAACATTACAACTACAGAATAATCTTTATCGCCTATCTTTACTTGATCCACTAGTAGGTATAGTATTTTTCAACTTTATATTTCTATAAAGCGTCAAGTTGTTTGTTTATTAATTGCGATCGCGGTGTGCTTTTGTTTGCTTTTGTAAAATTTGGATTAAAATGACATCTACACGTAAACAAGATCTTCGTTCGTTTGTTTTACTGAAAAAAAAAAGAAGAGGACGAATCGAGCGAAAATGAACCATTATCACCTAGAAACAATGTCAGCGACTTATCACCGTTGACTCAGTTATTCCGGTAGGTACAACTTCTGGCCTCTAGGTGTGGACTTTTGACACTCCTACTGTATGATCTCTGTCTGTCCTACAAGGGACAGCGTGAGGTAATTAATATTCAATTACCTACCTACCATTTAAACCAAAGTTTGAACTTCTTTGAATTAGATTTCTAGGCACACGCTCTCAGCTCCGTGAATGTCATAGTTTTATAGGTACTTACGGCTTTATTTACCTAAAATCGGCCAATAATCAGAGAGAAAAAATTTCTTTCGCTATGAGTCCAAGTTTGATAATGAGAAAAAATAACAGGTATACACATATCAAGAATTTTTATGTGCTCTTTAGCGTGCTAGTCTTTGCCATGATGAAGCCTGCCCATAATGGACAAGTTGCATGATTTTTAAATTTCAACATTTAGCTGCTGAAATTAACTTTCTAACAGTCAGGAAGTGGTGTGTGCAAAACAACCCTAGCAAAGCTGAAATAATTGCATTGTAAAATGTAAATAATTTCACATTACTAAAAACGCTTCAAGGCTTCCCACGTCACGTTCCGTTTTCAAGCGCCAGCCGAGATCTGTCACGCTGACAGGCGTTCCGACATCTTGAGTTGACTATTTCGGTGTGATTTGGATATTTTGCCGCCGATTAGCGTGTGTATAGTTTTTGTTCTCGTTTGAATGCTGTGCACAATTTTTTTTTAGATATTTTTCATTTTGGGCACACCGAAATAAATTTGGTTGGGAACGCAAAACCACATATTTATACACATCGCTAACCACACACTATTTTTTGTATTTTCCCCTTTCAGAAGAATGTTCGGCATTCATATTAAACTACTAAGCCCCACAAATAAACGACACCACGAAAACAGCGTGCGTAGATGATTCAGATGATTCGCATGAGATGACAAACGCGCAACAATCTAGAATGAAACGTGACGTCACACGTCGGTTTTAGGGGACGAAATTAAATGCAATTTTCAAATTCAATTTAATTTGAAAGGGTAATTTGTTTCTATAGCTGTATTCTTTAAGTATAGCTTATATATACAGTATGTCCTCGAAATACACGGACGTTTCACAGATAATAGAAAACGCAATTTTGAAAACTTTTTTCGAATAAACAAAATTCCGAAAACGCTTTGTTTTTGATATACAGTGTTGAAATTCAAATTAATAAATGACCTTTTAAAATTGAACTCCAATACCCTGTATATCAAAAACAAATCGTTTTCGGAAATTTCTCATTCGGAAAAAGTTTTTAAAATTGCGTTTTACATCACTTTTCAAGCGTTGTCAGTTTCAATAATATTATGGTGATTTCACAGAATAATGGCGGTGTAGTATTTTTCAACCAAAAAATTAATTTTTAGGGACGAACGAGTCGTTTTACGCAAACTTCAAAGAGGCATGCTTTATCTAGAATTGACTAAAGATTACAAAACCGCATTATTTTGTCTAAAAACCACAGACCTGAAAGTTCAATTAAAAAGGGGAGTTGTGCATTACACCAGCGCGCGTCACTGTTGCTTTAGAAATCTCCCGATTACTTTTTTTATTGTACCTTATGCTGTTATGATTCCCACCAAATTTCAAATTGATATCTTTTATAGTTCAGGAAGGCTTAAAAATTCATTTCTAAAATTCAATTTCAACACCCTGTATATCAAAAACACCGTAAGTCAGTTTTCAAATAAAATTGGCCGGATTGTCAGGAGGATCCAAGTTTTCTGTGGAAGGGGTTGGTTTTCTGCCTGTACCTGTGCTTTTAAACAGATGCGCAAAAACCGTAAGAATTGCTGCGTTTTCCATCACGCCCTGCAAAGACAATTCCAAAAAGGTTTGTGTGTAACCTTGAATAACGAGTTACTCTGTAGATATTTTTTGTAATTTTCGAGGGGAATATACGAAGAACTTGCATTGATAGATAGACAAAAGTTTCATTTACAATTGCACTATAAGATTTGTCTCATACTACAAAAAGATACTATCGAAAAAGTGGACTCGAAAGTCCATACTTCTRTGACTTCTTGCTGCATTTGCAACTATTGTCGAAGAAAATACAAGAATAGAAATCCTATTGCCTCTGGCGGCTAAGTTTGTACACTGTAACTCTTATTTGATTTTTCCCTTTTGAGTTGAATGTACCGCAAAATGCAATTCCAGCAGCCTTCCAATTTGGACACCCGTCACTCTCTACATTCAACGACTGATGCAAACCGATGCTGCAGACAACTGCTCTGACGTCTGACTAGTGGAAATAATTGACAGTAATCCGTATGTGCTTGTCACGTTACACCCGATTCATATTGAATTCTCTTATCTCCTACTTTTCATTTTGATCTGTATTCGAAATTGGCCATGCCAGAGATGAAGCGGACACATTTTCGACGTACTTAACTGTAAAGTGCAGAAAAGGGAATAATTTTACTTTAGGGTATGGTAATGCCGTTGTCATATTCGGACGCCCCTTCTATTTATTCATACGTCGACTGTGCAATATTCGAAAGCATTATTCTTTGAATAATCATTTCGCCATTATCCCTCCGTCAGCAGATATTATTCTAGAGGAGAAGCAGCGTCCTGGAGTTTCATTCAGGCTGAAGTGCGCTTGGATTTATTACATTCTTAATACAATTGCATCCAATAAAGTAATGCGATTTGCATATTATAGAAGCGCAAACACTCGAGAATATGAAAAATGCAAGAGGCTGCGTTTATGACATACGAAGGGTTGATCCGATGCCGATGGCGCGTAATAAACTGAAGGAATTCAAATTTGAAGTAAAGACATAAGGCTTCGAGGTCAAATTGAGTAGTTTATGTATTATGTAACGAACACTGGCACATATAGACCTTTAAAGCTGTGAGTATATAATTTCTAATAGCTTTACACAAGTGAATGTGGTATTTTATTTACGCATTTGGGGAGTAAAACATTCTGCCTTGCTACAAAAATGGCCCTCAAATCTCACCGGTAGATGATGGCCACMTACAAGTGCAAGATTTTTACATTTTTCTCTCCCTTTTTATCATCTTATTGACACATAATGATCATGAATAGGAGGACGTGACAAAGGAATATGCTCTGCAGAATAGGTTAGGTATTCTATTTTTTAAATTAGGTACTGTTTCATAAGTTTCATTTACCTTTGCAGGGTTTTTGAACTTATCATGGTTTGAATTTTGCTAAATTCGTTGTTAAACATTAGATTTGTCAAACGTAAGGTCGCGATAGCTTAAAGCAAACAAATAAACGTGCGGTAGTACATAGCTCCTTAATTGTTAATTGTTATATTGCGAAAAGCATTGTTATTATACGGTAATTTTATACTTATGACGATAAACTGAGTGGTTGGGATTTGTAGTTTCATAACTTGAAATGAAAATAAAACCTTACGCTCAATCAGCAAAAAGGAAATTGTGTCACATTGTACTTAATTTATTCAAAAATTATATACTTAACGCGGGGCGCCACCTAATCGCAGTCCGTAAAATCTTAAATTCGCCGGTAAAACAGGAACACTAGCGAATTGTTTGTTCAGTATCCTTATTAGTTATTCGTAGTACACATCCAGAATAAGGTATTGCTCTTGTCAAGAATAAAAGAAGACGCCCGGGTTCCTATCGTAGAACTAAAGCAAATATCACAAGCAGAATTTATGCAAGTAAAAGCTTTTGGTCACTTGCTAGTAATGAAACGAATCCAACCAGTGTTCCTTCACAAATGTTGCGTGACGAGGAAAGAATATATTTACAGTATATTGTCGAAAACTTAAAACCAACACTGTTGGCAATCTAGTTACTGTTCCTGCTATTTATTGATTGTATTGCTTGCAATTAATCCATTTACATGATTCTGCCTTTGGTGCTGTAGATGCATGACATCGTTTATTGAAAAGGCCTTTTAGTGATTACCGATCTGTGTGTCTTTGTATCTCTAAACTTTTGGACAAGCTTTTGAAAATGCGTTTACTCGTATGTAGTAAGATAATGCAAGATTGTTTGCGATGTAACTTGCTGGAGTTGACAAAAGTGTATCACAACAGTGAGAACAAATGTTAAACAGTAAATAGCAATCAGTGTTTCTGTATTTTACGTTTTTGTTTCTTGACGTTTTTATATGTTGGTATCTCAATATGAATGTGGTAACACCATCATCTACCACCTTGCTCTCAATGAATGTCAGTTGTTATTATTATGTGACGCGTTTCGACGTCCAAAACACCGCCACCTTCAAGCTCTACAAGAAAATTACGCAACAATAATAATGTATTACATGATTAAATTTAACTTAGAATTATCGAAACGAACACACCCAACATATCGTGCATCCACAACGCACAGAATTGAAAACCACAGTGACAATTTTGTCGAATCTGAAATTGGACAGGTCTGTAACCACTTATGTGCTCCAATTCACTAAAATACCTAAACTATACAGCAATAACAATACATAATAACTAACTGAAAATAGTAACCTATCCTAACGCTATTAAACAGAAGATAAACAAACAAAGCACAAGATAGCACCAAAAACCAATTGAACCGTCAGACAAAGATCTTAAAAAGGTCTGATATATCAAAATTATTTTGCTGGTTCAAAGCTACTTTATTTGTTTTGCGTTCAGCTTATGGATCCCAACACTTCAATTCAATATTTTTTACTGTTACTATCCTGGTGTAGGACTCTAAAGTTTTTACTAATGCCAAAAGTATGCTTTTTCTAATTTAAAGTGTTTAGCAAAGTGGGATGTATTATTATCAACTCATATGTGCGTACATACGTTTGTTTGCGAAAATTTCTAATAGCATTGCCAACATAAGTAGCCAGCGCAATTCAGCTAATATACACCACACCTGTCTAACAAATCAGTTGGATCTCTATTTCTTTGTTCATCTGAATATTGCCAATTGTCGATCTGTTTAATTGCTTTAGTAATAGTTTACTAATTGCAGCCTTTTATTTTTTCTTTATACTTGAAATTTACGTAAAATATTTTTAAATTTTTCCAACACAACAAAGAAAGCAAATGATTATTATCTTGTACCTTCATGAATACATGATACAGTATGAAAGGTATTAAAGTTTTGACAGTACGGAAAGAATCGGAAGAAAAGCAAAAATTACATTGAGTTACATTTGCAAATTTTATTCCCATTGTACTGTAACAACTAACAACTTATACCWATTTATAACTTAATAAAAATGCTCAGACTTTGTAATCTGGAAATGTTCAGAATGGGATTTAACAATCCCAAAATTATCAAGAAGCTCCCTAACTGGGGGGATAAGTTTTTCTATTTCTTCTTGAGTCCGTTGCGAAATTGGAAACATTTCAAAGGGAACCCACATTTTCTGGTGGTTCAGGATCGCCGGTTGGGAAAACACGATGCCATGCGGTATTCCAAATGCACCGTTGGAACAGACTCCGAGTGAAATAATTTCGTCTCGCTCCTCTTTCGAGTACCAAATCTTCAATAGGCTTATAAACGACCTTACCATAGCAAAGTGAGGTGCCCTATTTAACACAGAACGGATTAATTCGCGTTTTGCTGCAATCTCTGTAGACACCAAATCACTGTCTTTTATGGCATAAGCTAAGAATCTTAGCTCTGGTTTTACTTTTCCTTTTAAAAGTGTCGATTCTTCTGTAGCTGTTATACTTCTTGAGTACGGTACATATACCTTGCAATACTTTACAATACTTTCCACATCCACGTATTCGTTCATCCCAATGAATCCGTATACTGGTGGCCCTCCTAATTCCTTAACGGGAATACCAGTGTGACGAGACACTATGCTGAGAGAAGACAAACCAACATTGCTGGTTACAACAACTATGTTGTGAACCCGTATTCGCGTACAACTTTCTACAAGGATAGTTCCACATAGGCAAGGAACCCCATCCCCTATAACCACAATTCTTAAGTTTCGCTTGGCAKAAACGTTTATTTCATCGGCATATTGATACATTAGCGAGACTTTCTTTACTATAACGTCTCCAATATCTGGAGCTTCGACGTTTGTGAAACAATCCGCAACAACTAACAAATCACAATCCTGTAATCCTTCACGCATCTCGAACACTTCCTTTATAGTTTTATTGCAATTGCCCAAATTAATCGTTTTAAATTCGTCTATTAACGTAGATAGGAATTTGACGTTTTCTGGAAAGTCGCTGTAACGCTCGAAGAGTGAGATATTGACTCCTGCTTCGCATTCTAACTCTTCAACCTGCACAAGATGAAGTATAACCTCACGAACTAAAGGATTGCATGCTCCACTTATTAGTATGTTCATTGTTTTCTTAAGCTTTTCTTTTTCCAACTCTTCTTTCTCTAATACCTGTTTCATGTGATCTTTAGTCAGCTTAATAAGCTCGTCTTTGGGAATGCGTGACTGCAGCCCGTAATAATCATAACAGTATTCCCAGAACTCACTCAGACTTCCTAAAAGGTATGCTCTACCTCCTCTACTAGCCAATTCCTTCCATATTATTGGCGACTCTGTGTGATACCAGCCGTGTGCTTTGTTAGTGTCTTCCAAAAATTGCTCCCAAGCGCCACCAGACCTCTTTTCTATAATCTGGATGCTGAATTTAGGAAGGTGTTCATGTAAGTAAAGCCCAACGTGTCTGGCATGGTAGAAATTCTTGCAATCAGGTTTACCAGCTATAATGAAGTGCGCCATACTTAATTTGACGTTGATTTTTGACAGACAAAATACCATTAATGCTAGAACTAAAGCTACTGGGATACTAGGTATGTCGTCCGGAGATTTATCTTGACTTAAATTATTAACGGTACCGAAAAAAAAATAAGGCAAAGCTAACGTTAATGCGCGATGTCAAACACGAAGGATTGACATATCTCTGTGAGAAGTGGGTTTTCCAAATCTCGTCCCGAAAGAACTGTAGGTGAGTTATAAAACATGTTTTGGAGGATACATTAGGGCTATATTCTCGTGTTTGATTTATGCGAACATAGGTTGCTACTTTACAATTCACATCTGTTTTATCATGTTTAGGAGAAGCGAAGTATCTACTCCTTTCAGTTTGAGATGATTATCGAGACGTTGTAAGTAGGAGTCATAAGGTGTAAACTCCCTCCTGAAGTTTGCCCAGAAGAACGAAATACAGTAGTAATTTGTTATAGGATCTCTTCCTTCACTGCTCCACGTAAATTCGACTATCCTCGTCGCCAATTTGTTTAATATGTAGGGGAAAACAGACTTGCAAGTAATGACATTTATTTTACATCTGTATTACAACTAAATTGTATTATATTTTATTAACATGAAAATCCATAGCACTCTGAAAATGGAGCATATATAACATTACTCTTCATATGTAATCCTCTATACCTCATAATAATATGTGATATCGAACAGTATCGTTGATAATGGGTTACCCTGTCTCAGTCCGTTATTTACTTTAAAGCTTTTTGATTTTTGCCATTTAAGCTTTACTTTATATGCTAGCTTCAAATGGATGAACGCCAAATAAAGTTTTGTAGCACAACTAGTGTTCTGTATTTCCAGAATATTTCTTGAATTTGCGTCACGGTGTTGGTATTCCTTAATTACTTTTCACGCTATGGCATTTAACCCGTCCCTAAAATACGTTGATAACACTTTATACATCGAGCGCAATACAGCTCTCCCTCTATAATTTCCGCACTTTTGTTTGTTTCCTTTTTTAAAGGATACATGTTTCGTATCTCTTTATTTTATAACTTTCTTCTAATTTTATTAATGTTCTCTTCTTACCTCTGCAAATTTTTTAACTATTCTTTTCTGTTGTAAGTAACTAAGTTTATTTTCTTCTGTCGGATTTTCTAGCATTTCCATTTTCAGTTCTCTTTTAATTTAGACGGCTTTCCTGCTTTCTTCATCATTAAAGCTCGGATTTTATGCAAAAGCATACATTTTATTAATGAGATTTGGACTAAAAACTTTTGTAGAAAAAATTGCACGGAATCACTTGATAGCTAACGAATTAATATATTTCTAAGTAGATGGAACGGCAGATGTATGTGGTTGGTTTATTGCCACATTGATTATAGGGTCCTTGAATGCTATTACTACTATTAAAAGTAGGCTTTTCACGGAAAAAGATTGTTATGGAAACTGTGCATTCATCTGTATAACTCGAGACTCAGATGAAAAGTGACAGATTAACTAAACTTTCACAATTTACAAAAAAAATATAAATATACGGCGATAATACAGCAACTAAAAGCCTGCAGCTTGTAGGTAATTGCAGTCGATAACCTGCTGCAATGATTCTTGAAGACATTCACAAATTCATGCAGGAAGTAATAGATGATAAATACTTATTCAAAAAAAGTAGTTTTTTAATGCAGGTTTTACGTCTATTATTTTATTTTTAGTGTATATTAGGATTTATCGACCAAAACGATTACACAATATTTCCAAGCTTTCGACTGATTTATTTTCTAGTCTTCTTCAAGGAAATACTTTGTTTAATAATATTACACAACTAGAACATTAATTTTTGAATTAGACAAAACTGAAAGTTGACAAAGATTGGAAATATTGTGTAATCACTTAGGTCGATAACTCCTAATAAACACTAAAAATTACTTAATTAAGACTATAATAAACAACTTAATATCTATTATTTTATATATTTAATTATATTTAGCAAGGGGTCACAGAAAAAAAAATGTGCTCATGTTTATTGCACACTCGGCCTATTGTTTAGTGCATAACTTAAACACTCACATGCAAATAATGTTTTTTAACGCTTCTTAAACTAATAACTATTCATGACAGGCTGTATTATTTAATATAATGACTGTAAATAGTTATTTAAAAAGGTAGGTAATAATTGTATGCTACTCTACTATTACACATACGGAGGGTAGCCAAGCAATTATTTATATATGTTGTTCATAAACCTATGTTAAATAAATAAGTTTTTGTAATAACTGTCGCTTTAAATAATGTTTAGTAGTAGTACCAAAAATCATGATAAATTGTTTGACATTTAAGAATAACTGTACTGCCTAGGCAGGTAAGAAGCCACTTGCATTGGACGAGTAGGATAAAGTTGTACTTTCGAATGTAGAAGCCGAAAAAAATTATTTCACATCTATATATCGCGCATATGCTGCATATTTGATGCATCTTTTTMAAAATTTGGTGCATATTTGCATTAAAATGCAAGCATGTATGTTAATTTGCCGGTTTACTAGAACGCATTTGTTTTATAACTGTATCACACGTATTTACACTTATTTTGGTGCAAAAATGAAAGGTTGTTCTCAGCGGTGTGAAACGTTCTGTTGCTAGAATTGAACTATACTAACTCACAACTGATGATGTAAATTATCTTCCCTGGTCAGTTCATTCTCACCGTACGACTAGTTTCGCCCTGTTGGGGCTTATCAGGTACTCACAAATATTAACTTGTAAAATACATCCCTAAAATACAATTGTTCAGGCAGGGGATTAAACGGTGTAATAAGAATACACGCCGACACCTCAAAGAGCACCGACAGATCAAGAGTACCAAGTATACCGGGTACTTAGTCATAAAAACACTGCATAGCGGTAAAACCATTAGCGACGTGCACACGTAGACAATTAAAACACCATCAGCTACCTGTTGTTATTTATTATTCATAACGCAAAAAAGGCCGAGATAAACATGTTATTGACTATTGACATAAACATCAAGAGACGACAATATGATCGCAGTCACTCGAAAATGAGTATGGAGGAGAAGAGGAACAACTACAATAGCTGTCTCTTGATTGAAATATAATACAACTCGCTTGTACAGGTCCCAGAGAGCATCAGTGTTTACGGCTCCAAACTACACTCGTATATATTACGCGATCAACTAAAGTGTTGTATCCAAACGCCGTTATTGGACTTAATTATCCTACATGTCGTTATTCCCAAACATAATCGTCCCGACCCGAGTCGCCGAAATTAACAATTCCCCCGCGCATACGGCGCTTATAGATGAAATACGTTCGCATATCCGCATAGCAAGCTCAGGGCGTGAATAATAAAAGTGCTAATTTAACACGACACGTCGCATCTTCCAGGGTAAAGTGCACGAAGTGGAGAAAATGCGAAACATTAATAACACAAGAATCTAGAACGCTTTACACCGCCCACACAACATAATATGGTAATCTATCTTTATTATCTTCTCATGAAATATTTTTTCGTCATTTATACTTGTTATTTTATACATTTTAAACACCGCGTCTGCGGCGGTGTGGCCCATCAAGTGGGGTAATTCAACTAGGGAGCGGAAACGGGAGAATTAAATCAGCCGGAATGACCTAACTCAAGGAGTGTCGCAAGCGATTGTCTAAGGGGAACATGAAACCGCTTTACGCAGCAGTGATGAAAAATTTATGAAATTCACAACGTGATTGCGATGCTATTATCTGCAGAGGTTATTTCTGTTTAACAATACAATGACTACCCGTTCATTTTGGATTATAAAATAGAACACTAGTTTTAAGCTTTCAAATCTTGAATGTATTAAACGTGCAACTTTACTGTCGTAATTTTTAGATCGACATGTCATCCCTAGAAAATCACATTTGAACTTCAGATATCGCAAGAAATTCTTTAAGTGTATTCGTCATCTTAATCTTGCTATGCTATTATACAAACGGGTTTATTTTGGATTATCTCACTCTCTTATCATGTTTTCTGTCTTTAGTGTCTCATCTAAATTCCCTCATGCATCTGTCTTGAGATCATTATCCTGTACCAGATTATGAAATTTCAGGTGTTCTGTATTGCAAGCTGGATGACCTTAAAGCTGCTTGCTTCTTTTTCATTCAGTGTGTTTATTTTTTTATATACATATATTAAGAATGATGTATGTAAATGTTGTGATGAATGTAGCAAAGCGTGATCCGACACAGAACGCAGGTACAAGTTGTACTGGTCCAACATTATTACGAATCTTCTAGTGATTTTAGAAAAAAAAATGAGTTTCAACTCACTTGTAAATGTGATGTGATTTGTGGTCCACTTAGATCCATTTTGAAGCCCAACATATTTGAAAATGGAGGAAAATAAGTCCTCTGAGGTAGTAATATGTTTGTGTATTATTAACTAGACGATCTACTAAAGAAGGCCGAAGAAGAATATTCTTCACCTATTTATTTTCTCACTTAAGCTGTTTCCTATTGTGCTAGTATCTATGAATAAGTCAGTTTAGTTTACAAGCAAAAATAAAAACGAACGTATACATTTAAATTTGCTTGCAGCAGCCGAGCCGCTTTTTTCCTACAGCTAAGACTCTGCTCAAGGTGATAAAGATTTTAAAAGTATAGTAGATGAGCTTTGGATATGTTATGCAATGGTAGTTATGAATAGTCTGTAAAAGTGAATACGTGTTCCTATGTCTAATGATTTTTATTGCATCTTTTGTGTCTAGTTTTCGAAAGAAGACTACTTAAACAGTAAGGTTTGATATTCATCCCCATGATCCCAAATACAGTAGATGTACTTTGAGTACGTTATGCAAAGGATATCTTTTAATAGTCTATAAAAGTGAAAAGTGTGGATATGTCTAGTTTTCGATAAATGGCTTTTCGTATTTTTTTTGGGTCTGCACTAAACCCTACATTACTCTTTGGACTTTCATCGACAATATGTCAGTGCTGAGTTCTACTTTGCACTACTTTTTATTCTAGATAATATATTATAGTTAAAGTACAAACCTGTCTGAAAATGGTGGCATATTCCATTTTAGTCTAGTTTGCAACTATGCAAATATTCAATATGCCAACCTTGGCAGAAACTGACTTTGTTGGACCAGTCGTACTCTATTGATTGGTTGCATGTTATCTACATTTTAGGGGAGCGTTTGATATAAAAGACAAATCTGATATTGCAGCAACCTCATAATGCCAGAAGTATAACGAAATATTTAAATTATTTTTATGCAATAAGGCATCTGATATTAAAATAACAACAACACTGCCGAATTAACTGTATTACTTTGTTAATTTTCTTTTGTTTATAATATTTTCTATGAGACAGTTTTCATTTTCTTATTTGCTACTAGCCCATTATACCGAAATAAGTGAAATATTAATAAATTCCATAGTCAGAAATTAGTTAAAATTGTAAAGAATTGCTAAAAAAATTTAATTTATGGAGATAAATTATATGTTACAGCTATCTCATAAAACACATCGTTCACAAACTTATTCGTGCATTTCTAAGTATCTTATATTTTAAGTCGAACACAGAAGTCTCTGCTTTCTTTGAGTTTTATTTTGCTTATATTTTGTAACAATAATGGGCATTAAAAACCGTTACCTGCAAGCCGAACCATAATAACATCTTTATACTAATGATTGTATATACAAAAAGTAGCACGTTGACCTAAAAATAACAAGCTTTGAGGGAATTTTGCCCTGCGACTTTCACGTAATATTCATCTGGATGCACGGTTCTTGCGGTTGGCTACCTCATCATCGAGATAACCATTTTCGGGCGGTAGGTTACTCAATATGCTATATTTAACGCCTAAACTCGATTACTTCGTGCTTTGAGTGTTCACGTTTAGGATTGCATAGATAGGGCTGCTAATGCACGATGCGCACAGTTGGGATTCAGAATTAACACTGTGGGATCGTGCTCCAAAGCGGTAGCGATAAACTTTATAGCGGGAGCACGAAGAAAGTTCAATCTGGACGCAGCTATGGAAAATCTGATTAAACGTCTAATGCTTCGGTATGTCTTAAGCAGTTTTAGTACCTGACCAAGCTCGAGTGTCCTTTCTTGATGAGAAATATAACATTTTATAGTATTTCGCTAATTATGAGATCAAGTGTATGCGRCCTTTGTATAATATATAACGATTATAAGAAGATTTAATTGGGTTTTTTACAGGTAATTACATTTACGAAAAAATATCGTCAGCATTGACTAGGTTTGAACCCGGGACTATTTGATTACTAGTCAAACGTGCTAACCACTGTAGTATCACAGCCCTTTTAGAATTTAGTTTCAATTTAATGAATCTAACACATCTTGCTTTTTTAAAGCATTTAAAGGTATATGGTACCTTCATTTATCTAAAGTCAATTTTGATAATGATACTACATATGCTTATAGAATGGAATATTAATACCGTTTTTAAGTACATAACAACTCAATGAATGATTGATGAAGTACGAAAGCATGCTTATGTGATTTTAATTTTCAACAACATGCTATCAAGCTTCAAAGTAAGTACGCGAAGCTAGTAGAGAGCGACATGATTTTCTGCGAGACATTCAAATAGAATCAGCGTTATCGACCATCCGCTTCGTGTGTTTTCTTTTCTCCGAACAAATGTTTTCTTTGTGGGCAAGAACATTACTTCTAGTTGAATGAACATATTTTAAATCGTATCTGGCCGATATTCCGCATAGGATTCGACGTAAAAAATGTATTCATACGGATGATGCGGTTCATGTCCGAGAAATCGCTTCGATTATCGAAGACTGAGACAAATTCTGCTACATTTAGAAGTAAAGCTGGCGTACGAGAAAAATTCGCATAGGCAAACACACAAAAAAATTCTGAAGATAAATACTTTTTTCGTAGATATCTATTAGGTACTGATGCAGTTGTAAAAAGTCTAAATAACGCTTTCATAACTCAATAACGTACAAGTCAAAGGGAAACTATTAATCTAATTAAGAATTTAGGATGGCAATGCCATCTGTCAGCATTACACTGACATGACGACAAAGCCACCTAGCTGCAAAACCAGTTCTATGCCGTGTTGTCTACACTAGACCTAAACTGCACTGATGAGCTGCAATGACAGCGAAATAGTACCATCTGCAGTTGGTTGAGGTGTAGACAGCACAGCACAGACATGCATTTTATTAATATAATTATTTATTTGTCCACATATGTTTAGACTAGTTATAATTATTACGTTTTCGGTGAAAAATACTGCTACTAATTACCAATTACTCCCGTAATCTTTGCTAAAGATAGAACCTCTAAGAAGTATTTAGCTGAAAGTTCAAACAAATTTTTACGTATCTAATTCGCATATGTAATTAAAGTGGCACCGGTTATTTCCAAAACAAAGGTTAGCATTACGATACCGAACTAAAACTGCAAACAACTACAATTCGTCAAAGCTGTCTGTGCAGTTGGGGCTTAAGGGTGGATGCGCACACGAGAACGTGTTCGAAGAAGAACTGTGCCCGTATGTACAGTCGTCCAACCGAAATAGTGAAATTCGACTTTAGTTGTAAATCTTGCTAACAAGTGGGTGGCACAGACAACGATTAGTCGACAGTAAAGTTTACATTTGTATTTGCATTTGTACTTCTACCTGCTGGTTTTTACACCCTAAACCAGTTTAGCAACATTTATTTCGCAGAGGAAGGGAAGACCAGGAATTCTCAATTTCCACTTTATTGCCGTCTAATCACCGTGTGTCCCCCACGCCGCATTGTTGGTAAGATTTACAACCTAAAGTCAAAATTCACTATATCGTTTGGATGAGTATACAGACAAAGGGCTAGCATAGCTATTAACGTAAAATGCGTGGCCAGTGGTATTAACGGTATAGGTAATAAGTATTCTTCTAATAAAATTGTTTTGTCCTTTTATAAATTATTACATACAACATAATTATAAACTTCTGTTTTCTAGAGAGTTTTTACCCTGACAGTTGGAAGTTGGCTGTAGTTTTGCCACTTCCAAAGACTTCCAAACCCAGTAACATAAAGGATCTGAGACCTGTAAGCATATTACCAGCGGTATCTAAGGTGTTGGAAAGAATTATGTATAACCAGATTGGTATTCATCTAMCTAAAAATAATATTTTAGCTAAGTACCAGTACGGCTTCCGAGGGGGCACGATTATACAACTGCCTTACTGATGAGAAGCCATCAATTTGAKGGACAAGTAGTACAGTTGAAAGGTCAACGATCTAGGCGTTTACGTTGCACTACTACATTCTGGGGCCATTATTATTTCCAATTTTTTACAAACTTGACCGCTTGTTGGGTGGTGAAAGGCACATGTATACTGATGACACTCAGATGTACTTTTGTTTTCGGCTTTGGATTTGGATGTTACTTATACTGTTATTGATGATCTACGCGCACTGACCAATTCATCTGCATTACATTCGTTGTCACTCAATCCTAATAAACCCGTTGCACAACAAAATTAAAAATAGTTGCATACTTAGTGAGATATTTATTTGCGTAGTTTAAACGTGATCGGATGGACGCCATGGTCGGTGTGACGTCAGCTCACAGATACGACGGCCATTATTGTTTTAAACAGTTTGTAACAGCATCACTCATTTTGAATATTATTTGAAATTTACCTCACAGAGTGGTATAAAACTGCTGTCAAAGCCACGTAGCCCTGCGCGTCTTATATAACAGAGCATATAGAAAGAACCTCACCCTAACCAGTATGTACTTTTACTTATGCGGAATGCAGCTTTGCACTTCGCTTTTCTGTCTTGTGACGTCACGAGTATCTTGCTGGATATCGAAGCACGCTTTCAGGAGGCGGAGACAAGCAGACTTTCAAATTGAATTTTTGAACTTATTTGAAATTGGATGGAAATCGGTTTCTATTAATTGGATATTTATTCTAATTCCTATTTCCTAAGAACGTGAAATTTCTACATTGTGAAGATTAACGACACGGTCATGCCAGCACAGGACTGTGTAAACAATCTTGGTATATGCCTCGATAAGACTTTTAGATATAAAAAGCATATCACTGGCTGTTACAAAGAGCATATGCAAACCTAAAACTTTGTATCCTCATCGCCATATTTTATCCAGATCTGTAAAGATACCTTTAAGTGGGGCTTTAGTTTTGTCACAATTTACATACTGTGTGCCGGTGTATTTTAATTCATTATATTTTGAAAACAAAAGCAGAATTCAAGTTGTACAGAATTCATGTACCTATCCGTTTCATTTATGGCATAGGCAAACATAACCATGTGTCTTACAGGCATAAAGAGCTGAACTCACTATGTACGCAGATCGTTTTCTCCTACAGACTGCTACTTTTTCTACAGAATGATTTCCTTCAAGGCTTCTAATTATTTGTATGAGAAGATCACCTTTCGTGCGTATATTTCTCATCTAAATATTCGTAGTAGAGGTCTTATCACTCCACCTCGTCACTCTACCTTTCTTTTTGAGAGAAGCTTTTCTTACAGCATTTATAAAATCTATAATTCTTTACTTCCGGAGCTTAGAATGTTGCCTTTTGGGAAATTTAAATCGACATATAGAAAGCTATTGTTTGAACGTACGGTACAATGAACGCACTGCAAGGTAGCTTGAGCTGGTTGCTTGTAGAGGCTAGAGGATAGTACTATTGTATTAGACTCTTAGGAATGCTTATAACTTGCATGTCAAACGATGATGAAGATTTTACTGTAACACCAATCAGTTTTCTAATAGGAATTGGTATAAATGATTCCGAAAAGGAAAATGTGAATTTGCAATTTGGAAATGCAGTCAAATTCTTGCGTATCAATTTTGGAAGCGCTGGGTGCAAGACTATTTGCCGACTTTAGTATGAAAAATATTTAAGCGGTTTGATACAGAAACGTCTTTAGAAAACGAAGAACTGGTCATTATAATACACACAGTGCTGTGCTAGAAGATAACTGATTTAGAAGATAGGTGGTAGCAACCTGTCCTACTAAAGATAGTCAAACAAGAATGATGGATGTTAAAACTAAAAGCGACTGTTATGTTAATTCTTTTGCGCGGAACAAATCTTACGTTTTTAAGTTGTAATTTGACAGATGTTAAGCAGATTTTACTTCCATTAAAAATAAATATCTATCGTCAAAGAATTGGCAGTCAAGCCATCTATCGTTGTCACGGTTACGGCGCGTTCTATAAAAGATTCGTAACCAACTGAAACGGTTTCGGTAGTTTTTTTTACTACACAATTAACTGATCTACGACATTAAAACCATTCACATGTCAGCGAACGGTTATCTACTCCTACAATGTGCTTGGCTAAAAAATTCTTAACTTAACCTCCTATATTAACAAGTGCTTTCGAAATTAATGAATGTTTCGATTTTGCACGACGCATTCTGTAGAATAATCCAAATGTGGAATTCTCGCAGTGCAGCTGAGACCAATAAATTCACGCTCGTATTGGGCTCGCTGTTTAGCTAAACGTCGCTGGGTTGAACCCCATAAACCCCCGTTTGGTTTTTCGAACGTTTTCCTTTCGCGGTTTTATTGTCGTTGTGGCACTTTTACGACAACTCAAACTGCAATAACTCTTCAGCGAATGCTTGGCTTCACCCCGAAAGCTGTATAAAACGACATAACAATTTTAAACCGTATTTAAATAAACCCCAGTCTCTGTATCGTCACCTGTCGTAAAGGTGATATATTTCCACACACGTATGAGGTTTATGAAAGCCTTTATTTGATTTTGTTTTATGTGTGCCCCCAGAAATTTCGTGTAAAAGTTGAACGTTTGTGAGCTGCTTACGTAACACGGCTTGCGACGACACCTGCATATTTCCACTTGGCGTCCAATATAAGCAACACATGCCGCACTTGGAGTTTCCTTATACGAATAAAGGGTGCCGTGTAAACCCCAGGAGAAATCTGGCATGCAATTTATGAAGCTGGAGTGAATTATGGGGCTCCCGGTTAACAGAAATGGGTATATCGCTGCTATTCACGTGGTTTGTCAGTACATACTCCTTATTTCCCTAAATTTAATACGATTAACTGTGAGTGCTACTAATCTTATTAAGTGTAGAAGCACCAGAAGTATACGTTTATAACCACTTTACAAATATCTGTAACGTAGTATAATAAAGGGTTTAAGCGCAATAAGAATAAACCTATGATGGTTGAGCCCTGTATTGGAATACCTAGTTGAAGTAAAATGGAGGGCAAGCTACTTTTCAAATGTGGGAGAGGATAACGTATTGCAATGGACCTAAAAGCTAGGAAAAATAAAATAAGGAAATCACTTTCAAGATGACCAAGACATTAAAATAGACATTTAATTAGTGGCAGCTGATCCTTGATTAGTTGGTGTGAGCGATAGATACCTTCTACACTGACGTTTTATCCAAAGTGTTTGTGCTTACGCGGAGACAGCGACGTTTTCGACGATGAACCAGCTATGAAAATACTCACATCAGTCAGTGAAACGTCACCGAAGAAGAGATTGCCACGACTACGGCCAACTAACTCGGATGTTGTGAACAACGACGATATTGCATAGCTTTATCTGGTTATCTTGGTTCAGATTGTTGTAGTAAAAAAAAATATGTCAGTTTTATGATTGCATATGTCAGACGTTATATGGTTACAATGGGTTGTATTTCTTATTAAAAGAGTTGTTTGGACCCAGTTGTCTTATTCTGCTGCACCGTTAATTCCTGTATTCCGTTGTACATAATTAGACATGCCCCTGTGACGGGTAGTAACAACTGGCTGCGAGAAATCGGATGCAACTAGCACTAGGTACGGACTTCAGCCCTAAAAGTCTCATTCACTATATCAGTTATTTAATTGCCTTCTTAGACATGCACGTGACGTCATTCTTTCTTATATCTGGTTGTTATACATACATATATTTATCTTAGCAACTCCTACTGTTTTCTTTTGGTCTTAAAAGAATTCTTTTGAAATATTCTATTACATAAACATGACAGCTGACCACGACCGAATTGAATGACTTCGACTGATACAGCTCAGTTTGGTAATTTGCATTTCAAGAGAAGCGATACGCACTCTGGTAGCTTTTTTATGATAAACTAGTTTCTGTCACATTATAATCCTAACCACACTTTTATATCCGTTTGTTTACCAATGATTTTTATTTATTTTGTCCTTGGATCGGTTTTAGGTCCTATTTTACCTGTTGATCATTATAATTTAGTGTTAGAAATTTCATTAAAAAAAGCGACCGCTCTAAACGTGGCGTCTAATAACAATTATTACTGTTGTGTACCACAGTGTTATTCCTGAACAAACCAGAGACCCTGAAAAGAAATTAAGTTTTCATAGATTTCCTCAGGAAAATGGCCCAGATGAGCTTGGATATTGAAACTTAAAACCCGCTATAAATTTAATCAATACTTCGACATCCAATTGTCAAAATGACACTTACGCTTTTATTTTTTTATACCATACGACCAGTAATCAGGTGTTGAAGATTTTTCTCTCTACACATTTTTTTCCAAGACAAACGTGTCTGGTGATGTTAGCAAAAATACATAAATTTTTAAAATGGGCTTTTTCAAATAACACGAAAATTATTAACTTAACAAAAAAATTGCAAAAGTGCTTTGCGATCAGAAATTTGATTTTATATGTAATTCTAAAATTAAAAAAAATCGTGTAGACAGGGTCCAAAATAAGTTTTTTGGAAATATTTCGAAAATTTCAAAATTTTGGAAAAAATTTAAATACACTTTTTGTTAGAAACTATATTTCCTACCTGATGGAATTTTGACTTTTTGAGTATATTAAGTATTTTCGGAGATATTTAGGAAAAACCGTTTTGTTTAAGTGACGCTTTTTTGTTAATATATTATAAACAGTTTGCTGCACCGAATATTTATAGGGACGAATACTATTCGCAATATACTATATACTATAGACTAATCACATACTAAAACGAAAAGAAATTTACAAAAAGGGTAGTTACCCCCCAATTACACCCCCTTCCTGATACCTTACCCCAAAAACAATAAGGTAGATTTATATGCATGCCAAGTTCATTTTAAGTCTTTTGAAAGTTATCGCGTCCACACAAAACCAAATCATTGGTTCCAAAAATTGATGAATTATTAATTGTCTGTGGCAAAACTAATATTTCAGCCCCTATACTATCTGATAAAAGATTTTAATGGGCATGGTTTATGTTTTTAATTACCATGACTTAATAGGGTTCATTTTTAAATTTTTTGTCTATTTCTAGATGGATATTTATATATGTATTTGTAAAATGTAGTTTCTGTATTTTTTTGTAATTTTTGCCCAAATTTTATGTGTATTTATTGATATTCCTAGATACACACTTACTCCTAGTTTTAAAAATAAAACAAAGCTATTGCATAGACTTAGCCATCTATTTTTTATCAGATAATGAATTTAACATTAAAAAATATTATTGTTTTTAATTTTCAAATGGTTAATTCTCCCTTAATTTCATGCGGATCTGACAGTAGGGCACTAGTTTGCAAACAAAGAGCGCATACTTTTACGGAAAAGTGCGACAATTCACTTTTTCCACACAACTGGAAACTGCTTCCCCTTCAAGCACTGCTCTTGAATTGGCATTAGATACCACCAATGTAAGTAATGTATTCCATAAGCCTGAGGTTTATTTGAGACATATTTGCCTTAAAATTAACAAAAAAGTAAAGTAAATCATAGAAATTTAGTATTTAGTTATTACTAACTTACCCAACAACGGCGATTTTGAACTACTCAAAAACAGTTTATTACACGAACAACAACAAAATATATAAACACTAAAATAAAATAATAACAAATAAATACATGAACAATAATATAAACTACATAAAAAACCAAGAAAACAACAAATTAACATCAAAATTCACGAGTCGATAGTAAGGTTGGAAAATGTGGCAGAAACAAGTTCCGTTGACAGCCACCTGGGGGTGCGATCTTAATTTGAATTAGTTAGTGAAGTTAGATATGTGGTTCCCACAATAGGTAAAGTTTATATAACTTTTCAATAATACATTTTGTCTTCGCTTCCCACATGTCTTCAAAATGTGGTGATTTGCGAGGAGTAAAGTGCCACTGAAATAAGTTTGTGAGCACATTTTATGATAGTGTTGTTTTGAGGATAGCTATTAATTTTTTTAATTCTATTACGCGCTCTTATAATACGGCTAGAACATATGATGATTGTAGTTATCGCAACGTATTGTTTAAAACTCTAGCAGTGGCACTTTTTATCAATTTTACATTTTAAGTAAGCTTACGACTCTATACGAAGAAATAAATTACTTGGGATGATGGAAGGAATTCAAGTACCCGCAATCCCGCAAAAACGTAAATAAAGCACACATTGCCAAAGGTGGCAAGTAAACTAGCTACAGCTGCAAAGAAAATGGAACTCCAAATAAACCAATAAAATAGTCATTTTATGAAAATAGGAACGGTGGAATCGGGTGATAAAAGAAAGAAATCCATTCAGAAGTAGAAAAAATACAATTTAAAGAAGCAGAGGCGTATATGTTTCTGAGCGTACGGATTACAACTAATGCGGGTGAAGAAAAAGGAACTGAGTTGCGAATGGTGAAATCGAATAGATGTCCCGGGGTACTGAATCAATAATTGATTATTATTGATAAAGCAAAAACATACTCAGGAAAGGAGAGATAAGACTGTGCCAAATCGTGATTCTTGTATGGCTCGGAAACGAGAATATAGATTAAAAAAATGCCAAGAAATGTAGAAGATGGATATAAAGAATAAGCAGTAAACTATACGACTTATACGAAAACTCAAGCATAGTAGAAGTGGTAACGTTGAGAAGGCTGCAATTGCCGGAGTACATCGAGAGATGTGTGAAGAGTGAATGTTGCAAGCAGTAGCATGGATGAAGCTGGTGATAAGAATATAATCAAGCCCAGGACCTAAAAGCCCTGTACAAAGGCTAATAGATAGATGTATAAATTTCGCTCCCTTATCACTATAAACTGATTGTGGTAAACCCCTTTTAGCAGTAAAACGCCTGAATGTTGCAATAAATATTTAAGTGGTTAAATTAAATTAAATTTAAAAAAATAATTAAATTCTGTATGTACTTCTTCGATCGTGATGTAAGCAAAAATGCAGATACCAGCTTTTGTATTATACAGGGTGATTTTTTGAAAACTTCACACCTTAAATAACTTTAAATAGAGGAAAAATTTAAAATTTTGCAAAAACAGGTAAACTTTGTTTGCAGGGGGACAACTTTTGAGATAAGTTTTTAATGGATAGCGCTTACCCTCTTAGCGGGGTAGATACCCCTTCAAAAATTTTAAATGAAACTACCCATCTTACGATACATCATTTAAAAGCTTATTACACAAGGAGTCTTGCTATGTAATTAGTTTTACTATTTTTTACCCATTGACGGGGTAGTGGGTCAGAAAGTGCATTGTAGCAAGTGGCTTATAAAATGGAATATTTTGGACTTTTTTAACAAAATTTATTGTCTTGCAGTTACAATAAAAATTGTCCTTACTTAAGCCTAAAAAAACTTGTTAAAAAATAATTGTTACACCTAAGCGAAATGCCAAAAATACTTAAAATTTTCTTTCGACATTACTTGATTTTGCAACTCGACAGTTTATACTGAATTGGCTAAATAATTATCTACTTTGTGTTTCCAATTTTTTGTTTCAACTTTTTGGCTACTTCTTTGGCACGACCATCTTTTTGTTCACATTCCTTTTTATAAATCGCGTGAAATCCAAGTGATAATGGTTTATTCAACTGCCGAAAGGGTAGAAATAATTTTTATTTACGGTGCTGAGCATAGCTGTGCTCGTGCGTCAGCAAGGGTGTTTAACGAACGGCACCCCGATAAAAATGTTGACGCTAGGTACATTCTCGATCTCGTGCAGAAATTTCAAGACACTGGATCTGTAGTAAACAAAAAAAGGGCAGGGAATAGAGTCGTTGATGAAATGGCCCAACTTGGAGTACTTGGTCATTTTGCAATGGATCCAACTAGCTCTTTGCGTAACATTTCTACAGCCACTGGACTTTCTTATTCATCTGTAAGGAAAGTTACAAAACTGCACAAATTCCATCCCTATAAGATGAAAACTCTCCAGGAACTCGGCGAAGATGACTTCGATAGAAGACTGCAATTTTGCGAAATTATGACAGAAAAGATTATAGTAAATCCAAATCTAATAAAAAATATCTGCTTCAGTGATGAATGCAATTTTTTTTTGAACGGCTCTGTAAATAAACATAACGTCAGGTACTGGAGTGACGAAAATCCTTATATTTTTCGAGAAGGTCATACACAAGTTCCTCAGAAGCTGAACGTCTGGGCTGGAATACTTGGCAACGCAATTGTAGGTCCAATTTTCATTGATGGGACGCTAAATGGGGGAATGTATTTAGAATTATTTGATAACGTTATTGATCCTTTAATCACAGAGCAATTAGAAAAGCAACGTAACCCTGAAGGAAATCCAATGTTGTATGAATACGAATTGTTTTACCAACATGATGGAGCCCCACCCCATTACGCCATTAATGTGCGAAATTGGTTAAATAATAGATTTCCTCTTCACTGGATTGGTAGGCGTGGAACAATTGAATGGCCGCCACGATCACCCGATTTGACTGCTTTAGATTTCTTTCTATGGGGTCATTTAAAATCTGTGGTTTACAAAACACAACCTACTAGCCTGGACGATCTGCGAGAAAGAATTATTAACGAGTGCAGGAGGATTCCACCTTAAACTTTCCGAAAAGTGCAGCAGGAGTTCGAGAACCGTCTGTATTATTGTATGGAAAGAGGTGGTGCACATTTTGAGAATCTATTGTAAGGTTTGAATTTCTATGGTTTTGTTCACACTGTTTTTGGAGTTACAAATAAATAATTTTTCTTTTTCGTGGACATGGCCTTTCTAAAAAATTACATGATAAATACTTTAATGTCAATAATAATGTTAAAAGAAAATTTTCAGTATTCTGGGAGTTTTTTTTAAGTGTCATATTTTTTACAAGTTGTTTGTTTAAATTTTGGGTTCTCGTAAGGACAAATTTTATTTCCGCTCTAAAATAAAATACATTTTGTTGAAGAGTCCAAAATATTCAATTTAATAAGCAACCTGTTTCGTAGGCACTATTAATCTATTACCCCGTCAATAAGTTAAACGTGGTAAAACTAATTACATGGCCAGACTCTGTGAAATAAGCTTTCAAATGAAATATCACAAGATGTATAGTTCCATTTAAAATTTTTAAAGGGGTGTCTATCCTGCTCAGAGAGTAAGCGTTATCCATTAAAAACTTATTTCAAAAGTTGTCCCCTTGCAAACAAAAGTTTACCTGTTTTTGCAAATTTTTTAATTTTTGCTATATTTAAAGTTATTTAAGGTGTGAAGTTTTCAAAAAATCACCCTGTATATAACTATGTTTACTTTCAATATGTCTAATTAATGATTAGTGACAAATTCTATAATTTTCTTAAAATTGATATTAAGTGCAGTGTATAGTATTACCTACCTGGTAGGTCCTACCACAATATTAATATTATAAGAAAATAAAGCTTCCAGTAAAATTAATTGCAAAACAAGAAAAATATCATAAAATACTCGTATAACTAGCAGGGTCATATTTTGACAATTTTTAAACAAATAATATAATAATATTTAACCCTCTTTCATTACAATATAACATTGATTAAGAACAAATCAAAGAATTGCAGTAACACCTCGTCTCTTCTAACCATTCTACCTAAGTACAAGTGTATGTCTTGCAGTCTAGTAGGCTCCTTACATGCAAACTATAGTTAACAAAACCTTCCAATGTTACTAAGTCATATCCCTTGTAGCGACCATAAGCTATACTATTAGTATTATTAAGTCCCATATTTAAGTTAACCAAACTTTATTACAAGTATTCCGCTTTGAAGCCCTCTAGTCATCCAAAGCATGAGAGTACATGGCCGCAAACGTTTGCACGACCGCGCCGCTATAACATGAAACTTTCCCGTTTATAGTCCTGTACGTGCCCATCGATTTTCCATTGTCAAGACCAACAAATGTTCTTCCGCAAACAACAAATACGCTGAGATACGGCCGAGTGTGTTTCGAAAATTTGATTTGCTAACGGCAATCAAGACGAGCCGGGGTGGATCCGTAAGAATCGGACGCTGTTTACATAGGCCTCGATGTATCAGTTGTAAAACATCCGATAGAGCGCGAACCCCGCAGAGCACGGAATAAATTCGAGAAAGGGATCAGAGTCGATACAGAGGATGATTAAATTTAAACATTATCACAAAGGGAGTAGCCATCCCAAACCGCATGGAGTGGCGATGGTTGGGAACGTATTGAAGAGTCTCCATTTTATTGAATCTGGGCTACAGCCATCTCTTTCACCAAAAATTCGCATTCGTTTGATATACATACATAAGAGCAAATGAATTATAAAAAGTGCTTATTTTTTTCCTTTGATAGTATTTACGTTGTGAACTGCCATTTCCKTTTAACAGCTCAGTACTAAGCTTTGTACTATAATTTACGCAAAGTTGTATGAAAATGAGCTTTTTATTTACAATTTCAATTATAATTTTGATTTGGAKCTATATTACTTGTACAATTTATATTTCCAATAATAATAAGTGGTGGAACATATTTTTTGTGATAACTGAATAAGATTTTTTACTAATGAGTTCGAGTTCGATATCAGATCATCAATTGTAGCTGATTTCCAATCTCCTACAGGCTTGACTGTTACCAGATCAGCGCCAGAATTTGCTAGCATCATGGCTACAGAGCGGCAATGACCTGTATAATTTTGTGTATTCAGTAAATTTTAAAACCCAGCAATTTTCTGCATAAATAAAAAGTTTTATTCCAACAATATGGATGTTCCATCTTCTTTCTTTGTAGTTAACAAAAACTCCTGATGAGGTAAGTTCCTGGAGCGTTAATTAGTTTCTCACTATATTCAAAACTTTCACACTACCGTCCGTATATCCGTAAATTTCTTCAGTAATGTTATTAGCATGCTGTATTATTTCAAAATTTGCATTCATTGGATTAGGCGTATTACTAAGTTTAAATGTTGCAATAATTATCATTAACAAAGAGCCTAGAATTTAACAGTTTTGCTACTAATGATGTTACGACTAGGGGTTCTAAAACTCCGGATTTCCGACACTAAGTCTAAACACAACTAGTTCGAAACACCACTAATTCAACACAATTAATTCACTAAAGCACTATGCTGCACACACTAGGACTAAAAATACCTGCTTCATTACGCCTTTCGCTCGCTTGATAACCGCTATTCGCATTCAGAACTACCCGTGCTATCAATCAGGCTATTTATACACCCCATCAAAAATTGTAGAAGTGGCACCTTCCAAACGTTACCAAAACTTCGCGAAGGTTCCATTGCTAGAATTATCTGGAGGGTCTCGATATTCCCTGCCATGTGTCTGTCGCTAGGATCACTACATGCAGTGTCCTACCATACCGCATCCACATGCCTGCAACCCTGGTCTACAGATAGCGCGGACTCTAGTACGTAGCACCCTCCCCCTCTTAGAAACTGATTGTCCCGACCAGTGCCATTCCTCGGGATCTCCGCGGTACTCGCTTAAACGATTCTAATGCACTATCTCTATCTGTGATCCTAGGCTGCGCTGGATTCTGTAACTACGTCGTTAATCCTTTTAACTACACTATAAGCACCTTCCCAGGATGGCGACAACTTAGGCGAAAGCCCTTTGTTTCTTTGTGGGTTATACAGCCACACTAGATCTCCTACTCGTACATTAAACTGCCTGTGATTGGCTATTGCGTCATAATGAACTTTTGCGTGATCACTCGCAATCTTGATTTTTTGTCGCACCAATTCATGGAATTCCAGTAGTGCTTCTTTAAGGTTGTAAACTACCGTTTTACTCGTTAAACGGCTTTGTTTTATAACATGGTAGGGTTCTTTGAAAATTGGGTGCATCAAAGATTACAGCAGCGTTTTCAACTTAATTTACACTTTATTACATGCAATTCATTAGAACAAGGAAACAACGAAATACCCGATGCAGCACGAAGTATTGTTGCAAAAAAAAAGAAAATCAAAGAATAGATGTCTACCTGACTTTATTACAGTCCCTTCTCGTAAGTCCCACGAATTCACTTTGTTCGTACATATGTGCGCCAGCGTACTGCGTGGGAAGAGAGCAAGGAGCCTTGCGTTGGATGGAACCGGCCTTGACGAGGGAATAAAATTAATCTTCCTGCGTTCTTCTCGTGCCTTTCACTTTTCWCCACTCAATACTTTTCAGTTTTTAGCAATTTCTCACCAGTGAGCTGCTCATGTGCAGCCCCGAATAAAACCAGCTAGCCGGTCTGCTGCACAGTGCACAGACGCTCTGCTTGTGGATCTGCAGCTATCGTCGCCGTACCGTATCTCCAGCACACCCAACGTCATCTCCCGATTGTGGATTAAGAGGAATTGTTCCGGTTTCCTAAATACCCAGCAAGCGGCAGAGTTCCTGACATACCCTCGATTCAACATTTCTTCATTGGCTCGTGCCACCGTCAAGGCTTCCTGGTTCGGTATCGCGTAGACTTCTGGCCACTTGCTGAAATAATCTATCACAACAAGGATGTACTTATTGTTGTCTGCTGTGGTGTAAAATGATCTGACAACGTCTATTAACAATCCTCGCAAATAGTGCCCTCGCGTTATACAGCTTCATCGTTCATCCTTTCTTTTAGTCGTGTTGTTGAACCCTTGGTAGCTGCATAGGTTCTCGATAGTGTACCCAGTAGAACCGTTTGCGAACTTTTAACAAATTCTTGTTTACTTCCAGCTTGGCACCCACATGCATCTCTTCTAACACACACTTCCCCATCCATCTAGCGACTTGTACCTCTGGATTCTTTGGTCGTAAAAGCCAGGATAATGTAGCATAGTCAGTCCTTATGAGGAATTCTCGTCCATATAAGTACTTGTGCAAATGGCCTATGGAGTTTACTATTGTCAGCAGTTTCTTCCAGGTTTATAAAAACTGCTCGAATATTCTATCTTCTTCCTTCTTTCTCTTTTCTTCGCCGTCTTGCATCTGCCACAGCACGGCTCCGATGCCGACTTTACTTGCATCCGTATTCAAAATGAATTTTCCCTGCCTTCGGGGGTATGCCACGATCGGGCTGCTACATAACGCTGATTTCGATTTCGTAAAAGCTTCCTCATGGACTTGTTCCCATGCCAATGTCATCTTAGGTTCGGTAAGTTGGTGTAATTGGTCTGCAACTTTTGCGAGTCCCTCCACGAATATCCTGTAGTAAGTGCAGATTCCCAGGAAGCTTCTTAATTTGTGTTTATTTCGTATTGCCTTCATCTTATCCTTACTGGTCTGGACCCCTTCACCTGAAACCGTATGCTCTAGGAATTACACTTATTCTGAGAAAATGTACACTTCCTTGGATTTTTTCAGTTCTTCCTTAGTTGCTATAAGTTCTTTTTTCATTTCTCCTTGGACGAAGTTACAGTGGGCCGCAGGTGCCCTACGTGGCTTAGAGAAAAGTATGGTACTGTTTTGCTTTGCTTTTTTGAGTAATAAAATAACGCTACAGAAAAAAAATATGCACGACAGTCCCATGTCAGCTCTTATACCACACTTTTGCATTCTGATTTTTAAAATGGTATCTAGACAGTGACTAATAGAGATGAGCGAATTTTTTTTGCCAGAAATTCATAAATAATTGACTATCCCCATACACGGTCTCCATTCTGGAATTCTGAAGTGAAGCATTTGTAATGTATTAAACATTTATTGTTAAAACGACTATCGCTATATAATTAAATTCCTCAGTATTTTCTGTAAAACGGTATATGTTTATATAAAGTACATTATTCACAACATGACCATTTGTAGATGACCATGGATGGATGGTAAACATTATCCAGATACTTTACAATATTTTTATATGCATACTATGTTAGATTTTTATGAAACGATGCGTTTGTATTCGGAAGTTCCTTGGGTACATTTAACACAATTTACTATACTGGTTTAGTTGTTCTGTTCATTTAATATTGATAATAATAGTCAATAAATAAATGTTTTTAATGGAGGGGAAACTTTTTATAAGTACTTCGCCTTTTGCAGAAGTATGTGATTCCTTCCCTCGCTCGAAGGCTCCTACTCACTAAAACCCCTCCCCTCTTTGACCGTTTCGACGCACGTTCGGAACCACGCAATGTATAACTTCACATGTGCGCCGGTTGTCACTCGGTTGTTCTCGTAAAGTACTTTCTCCTCGGCTTCCTTTAGGTTGATCATCTCACCCAGCGCATCCGAAATGATCGTCCACTTCTCATCGGATTCCAACATGTAAGTCACTAGGTTTCGTTCCGTTACATATTCCTCGGCGATAGCTGCGATGCGACTAGGATGTTCAGCCCATCTAGGAAAGTAAAAACCTGCCTCACATCATCCTGCAGGCCGCAATAGGGACATTCGTCTGAATTAGCAGTTTGTTGACGTTTATAGAGATATTTTCGATAACAGCCGTGACCGGTGAGTACTTGCGAGAATTGGTAGTTCAACTCTCCAACCTTCCTATTTCTCCATTACAATCTGTGGTATCAGCAATTTTGTCCACTTTAATTTCGGTCACCAGATGTTGTGTGACATTACCTTCTTCATAGGTTCTGACCCGTTCATCCACCAACAGGTGCATAGGAGGAATTCCCGCCGCGACACAGAGAGCCTCGTTGGAGCCTCGTGCGGTAGGCTCTCCACATACGTATTAGAACGAGTCTGCGGGAGCATTGCTCTGTACTTGTGGTACTTAAGGACCTCGGCCCATATTGGAGCTGCTTATAGTACCACCAGTGATGGGCATTTACGCGTCAATTATAATTTTCTACGTTACATGCGTAGAAAATGTAGATAAAGCACTTTGGCGTAGATTTTAAGTAGAAAATATAAAACGAGTATATTATGGCTAAAATATATCAAGTACATACTAAACCAAAATGAAATTAGTTTGATTCTAATTTCCTTGTTTTGTTGGCTTCTCCATGTGTCAAATTTCTTAAAATTTTATAGTTTTTTATATCTAATACGTTAAATGGACATAACTGTCGCTTTTTATTATATTAGTCTTCGCAAATAAGTAGAAATCGACTTCTTATGTTAAAGTGTTAAAGTGTTTACTCTTCTTTCTTTGCCAAGCTTTCGATTTTTATTTCAAATCTTCATCAGGGCTTCTATAAACGTTTACAATGGTAAACTTTATCTGAATAGAGAAGAACAGAGGGCATCATCAATGACGTCATGCGCACAAACCATTTTTCGCACGCGACACCAACCGTTGCCAGGTAACGATACCATTCAGTGGCGTGCTAGCATTCGTCTAATTCAACGTTCGCGTTTCGTTTGGAGTAGACGGTCAGAGTGCGTGTTTTTATTAGCGCGTTACGTATTTACGTTTATACAGCATGGTTTCTTTATTTTTAGTGTTTTTTCTGCATCATATATCCTTCTATTTTGCTGTGTGCCGCATATTGTACTGCAACCTATTACCTGACCCCTATTAACGATGGTGACACTGGTTACGACGTGCAAATCGCGCATGCAGATGATGACGCTCCTGTATTCTTTTTTAATCAGATGGGGAGTACATAAGTATAACAACATGTAGTTGAACCTTACTGAAAATGCGGTTTATAATAAGGGGCCAACTAAAACATGCAAAATACGATCCATTTATGTATAATGTTATTTGGAATTTGAAGTTTTGATTTTAGACGGATTAATGACAAAATCTGAAAGTTGCAACATAGCTACCACATTTTTTATAAATAACTGCACGGTTTACTAAACATTTTTATTTTCTTCACTTATGATTTTAATATGTCTGAGACAATAAATAGGTGTAAATGTAAATATTATATTACAAACTTGCATATCATGTTTCAGTAAGTAGTCAGTGTATACAAACAGTTTTTTTTACTTCTTTGAAACACAAAAGACAAAGCATATGTTTACGACGATCTTTCCTTCCACAATTATATTAAGTTGTTTTCCTAACACACTATCAAATTCGGTACCGCAGTTACAAGATGATTTTTTTCCAAAGAATTTTTTTACTACAACACAACTAGTTGGTCATAGTTAGTTGCTTCTTTTGATCAATGTATCTAGTTCAGCAACAAGAACTGCTTGTGTACCCTGTTGATCTGCTTTCAAAGAATTTGCAATAAAAGGACATGAGTAGCTTATAAAATTTCTGTTTACAGAGAAGAAAGAACATAAAATCACAGTTTACAGTCATTAAGAAGTCCATGAGGGCTTCAAAGTGCTTTTCACAGCATGCTTGTCGTGTCTTCTGGCCTTAAGGTATGATCAAATGTGTTATTGCTGTTTAGACATTTACCACGTTTAGAGCAGTAGTGGTAATAGCTAAATATCTCTAAATTTCTGATTATCTACACAATGCTATTTTCTACAGTAGAATTTCAAAGTAGAATATTTCATAGTTTACGCGTAGACAATAGCGTAATCTACATGACGTATTCTACGCGCCTATCACTGACAATGATGGGCGTTTACACGTAAATTATAATTTTCTACGTTACAAGTGTAGAAAATGTAGATAAAGCACTTTGGCGTAGATTTTTGGTAGACAATGTAAGACGAGTATATTATGGCTAAAGTGTATCAAGTACCTCCCAAAACTAAATGGAAAATATTTTGTTTCTAAATTCCCTGTTTTTTTTTCACTTCACCTTGTGTCGATTAGTTTTATTTCATATTTGTATTACAAACTAGCATATCATATTTGCATAAGTCATCCTGGTATCCAAATGGTTTTCTTATTTCTTTGGGACATATAAAAGACAAAGCATATGTTTCTAATCTTTTCTTCCATGTCTATATTAGGTTTATTTCTAAGAAGGCTATTTTTTACATGCTTCAAATTCGGACCTACATTCTTTATATACAAGTTGATTTTTCTTCAAAGAAAGGTATTTCCTACGACTAATTACCACCTGTCACTTGTGTCCTGAGATCAAAATGTACCTAGCTCAGCAATAAGAACTGCTTATATACCCTTTCAACACAGCACAATAAAAATGACCTGCGATTAGAAAAGTTGCGGTAAAGAATAAGAGTAGCTTCTAAAATTGCCCGTCTGTTTCCGTTTATAGCGAAATCACATTTTACAATCATTGAGGAGTCCATTTAGTCTACTGTCTACTGYGGGCTCCGAAGTACTTTTGACAACACACTCGTTCTGCTTAGTCAAGTCTTCTGCCCCTGAGCAGTATCGGTGATAAACACCATTAAAAAACTAAAATATTTCTAGATTTCTGTTTATCTACACGTTACTATTATCTACAGTAAATTTTCAAAGTAGAATATTACATAGTTTACGCGTAGATAACGGCTTAATCTACATAGCGTATTCTATGCGCCCATCACTGGTGATATACCGTCCTTTTGGTTGTTTTGGGTTGGATCTGAAATATTTAGATCTTTGGAATTCTGGATTTTGGATGGTATTTATCCCATGCATTTGGGGATTTTCCACTGACCTTACCACAAAATCGTATTCACGAATTGTAACTAAAATCTAAAGATACTCCGCCGATCTGTAAGGGTTGTAAGCACCTTATGCTACCCTTATTCAAAGTTATCCGAGGCTTTTATTTGACGATCTTACATAAATTCTGGTGATATCTCTTCGACGAATCCTTGAGGCCTGGTTATTACCATTGGATTACGGGAAGCTGGTCGAATTTGCTCCATTTTTGGACCAATTACTAATTCTTAAGGCGATCGAACATTCGAGAAACGGATTGCATCTTTTTGCCGAGATCGACCGTCGTTCCTCTCCGTCCTTGTTGGAATCTACGAATTCGCTATCGGATGAGTACACCTTTTTTATGCATGCTGTTTACCTGGAACTTTATATTAAAAAATAACGTGTTAGCTGTTCTAAAATATCGGTTGTTTATTACGCGCAATCATAAGGCCTGAAATAGTGAAGGGATAAATATAAATAATATAGCATCAGAAATACGTACTTACCTATAGTGATTGAGTTATCTAAGATTTGGTGATAGGTTCATTAGGTATCTTTTTTTGCATATGTATATATACTTACCTTAAATCGATTTCTTGTGGTTCTTCTTGCGTATGTTTATACTTACCTTCAATGGCTTAAATATTTTTATATTATACATTATATACTTATTGAGACTCTGGTATCCTTTTATTTGGCATGTCGGTAAACCTATGTTTGGTAATTCGATGGGTTTCCTATACTTTTGGAGTATGCAGTAAAAATTACCTGGCGCTCGGTTACTATAATTTATATAAGTTTGTTGGCTGGTTATTGGAAGGAACCCACCCCTTCTCCACTGATTAGTCGGCACTGCTTGCTCTTTTATGAACACCTTCAGATAGAAGCCAAAGGGGGCGTAACAAACCTATCCGGTCGTCTGCAGTCATTTACCGTATGTCCAAAGTACCAGCAACGAAAGCATTTCGTTAGATTTATTCATTCTTCTAGCCTACACTGTGACAGGCGGATTCTATCATTACCTTGCTCCAGCAGTTTTTTGCCTGTTCTTCCTCTGTCTTGATCGTGACCGTCTGTTTGCCGCCGCGCATTGGTCTAAGCACCTTTACCTCAAAGTCGTTAGCGTTGCACTCCCTTTCGAGCGCGGCTACGCCAGTAGCGTCCATCCCAGATATTATATTAACTTCGCTGTAGTTACATCACGTTGAAAAATGTATAATGCATAGAACATACATATTAGTTTATTGACACCGGGCAGTTATGTACTAACATCTATTTCGGTAGCACTTTTTTATCATGAAAACTGCTATTATATATATCGGGCATGAAATACTCACCAACAAACATGTATATTCCCGTCAAAAAATTAATAAGGCAAATGATTGTTTCCTGCTAAGTGCTTAAAAAAATATGCTTTTGAATGCATCCTCTTCAACGCATTGTAATATATAACAAAGAACCTTGACCAATTTCTGCTTGCTGACCGCAATAGTGTGCTCACGCAACTTCGTAAATTATAAATAATAAAAGTTTTGCTATGTACTGATCTGTTAACAGGGTACAACAACACCAGAAACTCCGCAGATTGTTTGAGTAAAGTCAACCGACACTTTGTGTGTATTTGAAGAGCATAGTTTATTTTACTGACTTGGTCGAATAATGCAATAAAGCAACTTAACCAAAACATAAACGTCAAATGATGCGTAATTATGAAACTAATAAACTGATATCAAGTTAAGCTGTAACGCTAACAAACATTAAATGGAACAGTGGAGTTATAGTAGTCGACGGCGTATATTAATAATTGTCGTTTATAACAAAATCGTTAGTCTCGACAGCTCACATTGATCTAATCATAGGAAAATTATATGAAGCTGTTGTCTGTGTTGCAGTTCATTGGAGTATTAGGTATTACGTTGGTCCTGACAATAGCCATTACAGTACCCATGCATATTCAAGCATACACAGAATGAATGCGTCTTATAAATTTTAACGACGTGCAAATCGAACTAACGCAACKATTTTGCGTGTTCATTATTTCAAAATGACTGGTAACACCAAACTAATTTGATCTCTGTGAGTGGCGGCGGTGGTGAACTGCCAACTTCGTCTGTATCAAGGAACGGATCGGGCAATGATTAATGGAGCGTTTTTAAAACAGGTCGTGTCGCCATTACTAAAGGAACCCTTCGATTTGCATACGTGTTTCTTTCTGCCGCGATTAGCGGGACGATTCGTCATAAACGCCATTACTTATTTCCGGGAGTACAGCGGCCTGCTATAATAGTAGCCTCGCAAACTATGAATTACATTAGTGAATTATCTACATGAAAAGTACGCGTAATTACACAATTAAAAAACAAAGGCAATACCGATACGTTACAATGCAACGCTATTAGGAAAGTGGGGCAGAATTGGGTAGTGAGACAGTTTCCCTATAAATTTGAGCTGTCATCTTGCATATTTTTTATGATATATGTATCTAAAACTGAACGCGTTCTGTCCCTCATCGATTTGCCAAAGCCTAATATCGCTTTTTGATCCTTTTAAACAGATCAAAACCCGTTCTGAACGTTTCGCGATTACCAGAAAGCGAAGCTGTAAAATAATTCGCTTACTCGCCGCTTCTGCTAAGTCTGTGACACATTGACCAATTAAATGGTCTGATATTTTCGTTGTTGCCAAAATACGTTCAAGCAATATAACATAACGAGAAGGTGCAAACTGAAAAACTATTTTATTTGTGCGTGTATGCAAATATAAAACAAAAATAACAGAACAGATACCCTTTAAATTTCGGTTGTATTTGTTGTATTATTTTTCACTGCTCTTTCAACTTGCCGTATTTTCTTCTTCATCCGGATGCAAGTTCTGGTTGTGCTTGTCACCTGAATACAGATTTAGCGACTTTTCTAACTTCTCTTTCGTTTCAATTTTGGACAAAAACTCTTTAGGAAGTGACAAATTCTTCTGCCTCTTAAGGACTTCTCATTATTTCAGTTTGCATGGAATGATTATTACTACTTTGCGGAAAATGCAGTCCTTTAGACCATTTTGCAGTTTTCCTTAGGTCTGGAACGAGTTGTAAAGCAGTGCCAAACTGCAAACAGCAGAGAAGCAATAATGTAAAACGCGGTGTCAGGTTTCAGGAAAACTGGAATCGCCCAGTTGATCCTATCACTGCTAGTTCTACCTAGCTCGTCAACTTCGATTTGTTTTGATACACATAATTCACCACAACCTAGAATTTCTACAGGTACCATTTTAATTGCAATTAGTTCTTACAAAACTTTTTTCAACATTTTGGACAGAAACATCCTTTACTTTAAGTCCAATAGACATTATCTCAAAACCATCGGCTCCAAGAAAATACCAAGAGTTTTACCTTGTCTCAAGCAGGAAATCGTAAAAACGCAAAAAGAAGAAAAAGAATGATATTCGAAAAAATCAATAAACGGAAAGGAAGCAAGTAAATAGAAGAAGTGGAAACTGGACACTCAAAGTGAGAACGACAATGAAGATTAGGACAACGCAAGACGCTGTTACTGTACTAAGAAGTACTCTGCAACAAAAAGGCTGGATAACTGGGCTTAGGAAACGTGTGCAAAGTTACCTGACGACTATAGTTATTATATGAGAAGTTACTTCACGTACCTTAACTTGTGGGTGAGGGGAAGTTCGAGCGGGCAGGGTTAAGAGGGGTGAGCGTGGCGCCCGGTGTGCCGTCAGTCGAGGACCCGTATACGCAAATCAAACCATTATCGACCATTGCATAGGCCGACGTTTTTGACGTCCTTAACATGCCGGTCAAACGAACGGTTGCGGTGTGTAATAGCAGTGCCAAAAAGACACCCGGAGTAAATATCATTTACCATTATTTTCCAAAGAATCCAGATGTAAGAGCCATTAACGTTTTATCGCGTAAGATTTATTCACGCCATCCATTCACTTTCATACGTATTAATTTTTTAAACAAAATGAAGCATAAAGTCAAAGGGATCAAAGCGACTTCAAAATAAAGAAATTGCAGAAACTATTTAGATATACCGTTTTTCACATAAGTTTGCAGTTACGCAATGATTTACTTGTTTTTATTGCCACCATAACATACCCGGGAGCAGACAATTCATTGGTGCAGAACGACTGTGACATTTCATTTATGTTGGTACTGGCGTCCATGGTTGTCGGGTCTTTTGACAGTGACGCTGTCGATTGACATTTCACTTTGAATGTCAAAGCGTGTTTACGACAGTTTGTGTGATTTTGATTTTATTACGGTTGCGTTAGCGTTGGTGTTCTGTAAAATCAGTTTTTTTTTAAATTAGCCGTGGTCCGTTCGTTAGAACAACTTAAAACAAGCAGGTTTTCTACTATGTGTGGAATAACATGCCAAAACTGTTGAGCAGTAGAGCCAAGGAAATGGTTCTTTCTTTGATCTCTTACTTTGAGAAGGAGCTAGAGAATGGGGAACCATTACTGCCACTGCCGTCTGTTAGGGAAGTGAGTATACAATGATTGTTTTTTGCACAGTACAAAATACCTAACCTACAAATCTACATTGAAATTTGTAGCGTGTGGCAAACACGTTAGACTTAAGTTTGTCTACTGTAAACCATTTGTCAGCGAGTGCGAGGAGTAGAAAGCCAGTGTGAAGTCCGAAAAAGAAAAAGAAACGTCTTCGTCTCAGCAGGTTGCAATTAGTGATGTCATACGATATGTACAAAGAAAGCAAGTTATCAAGGTCAGCATTTAGAACATTATTAATGTGTTTTATATTTCAGAAGTAAACATAACCTTATCTACTCTTTCCATAAAACTGAAAGAAAAACTATTTATTGGGAGCAAATAATCACTGTGGAGATTAATAATTTCCATGGGCTATAAATCCAAAAAAGGATGACCCCCGCCATGGTTTAATGGAAATTAGTGACATTGCTTCAAAGCGCATACAATTTTTGCACTCATACAAACAACTTCAAAGTCAAAATCTGTACCAGTCTGTTTTCTTTGATGAAACATGGATATTCCAAGATCGGACAATTGCTCGTTCTTGGCAAGATACTGATGTAAGATCAGTGAAGTCAACTAAAGTGAATGGTAGAAGGTAGCTTAATTTTATACAAATGTCAACTGTGTAGTTCTGAATGCATCGAATTACATTGCAGGTACATTAGATTGCATGCTGGGAATGAAAAAGGTTTCATCAATGGTGCAGAATTGGTATTTTCATCTGCCACAAAAAACACAGACTACCATGGTGAAATGAACAGCAAAAATTTTCTCCGATGGTTTGAAGAGCAGTTACTTAAAAATTTAGCGCAGTTATCGCGTATTGTTATAGACAATGCACCCTACCACACTGTCGTCGAGATTAAGCCTTGCATGTCTTGCATTAATATGTCAACAAATAAAATTTGTTGTACAAAATATTCCATTTTTAAGATAACCAAATGCTTTTATGTTTAAATTTTATTGTTTCTGATTTACTTCCCTTTTCTGATTAATAAATGTTTTAAATCACAAAACGATAGCAAAGTATATTCGTAGTAGGTGTAGTGTGATATCTGATTTTAAGTGTTTGGTCGATTAGGATCTACAGGCATTGTGGTTGATATTTCAGTTATTGTCAATGATCATTATCGATGTTTGATATTATACATTTTATGCAGTTGCCAGCTATTTTAATCCTATAATATTTTTATTAGCAGCTTTTGTAAGATTGGAATCTTATTGCTTTTGTATCTCAAACTACACAGTTGATGTCAAGACTAATGTCTGCTAAAATGTGAAGCTTCTACAAAACAAGCTTGGAATTTGTTGTAGCAATACACAACACGATGTCATAATTTCATATTTTGTGAATAGGTTTCATGTTATTGGGGATGCTGGACAGTGTTCACCATACATTTGAGGCTGTGGTATTCACAAAGTTTGTTAATACTGCTAAAACGATTTAACTTCCGCTATAAACAGCCCCTGTTAGTCACTCTCTTTATGTCAGTAGTTATAACCATAACCTCAATTTGAATATATACGATACGACGTCGTGTTTCTGTTCTGTATTCTACAATTTTCAAGTAGAACTCCTTGTTGTACATAGGATTTCTGAAATCTAAGAAACGTTTTAACATCAACACGCGTGCAGCAGGGTATCACACGGTCACCGCAGTTGTTGTTGCGAGGCAAATGGAGCAAATCAGGAATGTGGCAAGATGCAGCTCACTAACTACCGCGATACACTGTGCTCCCATGAAATTGCACCATGACCTCTAAATATAAAATTTCACGCACTAAGCGATACGGAATTGACAGATCAAATGTCAATGTTAATTTGTGAGGTTAGTTTGCTTGTCAACTAGCGGTAAACCTGGCAACAATGATAACAAGTGACATTATGACGTAACTGCAAACTTATATGAAAAAACGCATAGTGATCCTAATTTCCCTTAGTATTTGTAAATATTTAAGTTAAATTTTTTAATACCTGTAAATCTAAATACTGTGTATTTTCATCTATTTCGTACGCATAGCTCCCTGCCAACCAGTGCCTGAATGATTTCTCACATAAAGGGACAGGTAAGAAAATAAGTACTTCAAAGTGCGACAAAGAGCCTTATTTGTCTTTTTATATACAATTTTTTCTATTTTGCGTAATTTTCGTTTTCTACACAACAAAATGTGAGAAATTTAATAAAATTAAGAAATTTTGGGAAATTTAACCTGCTATGCTTAAGTGTCAATTTCGACAAGACTCGTCACAACAGGCCTGTCACTAAATTTTTAACTTTATAAAAATTTTTACATTTTTCAGTAGTATATATATATATATATATATATATATATATATATATATATATATATAAGCCTCCAGAAAACAGAATTTTAATTGCACTTATAATTATCCCCATCTGAACTTTTGCCGCGCATTAGCTACCAAAAAACGGCACTTGGTGCAGTGGGCCACAGAATTGCTTTATTTTGAGCACTTTATATGAGATGTTTATTATTCACGTAACTGCGCGACAAATACGAGCAGGTTAATTAAGCTCAAATGTACCAATCGACTGATCTACAGATATTTGATAACAATTGCGTGTATTCTGAATAAATGACATTCAAAATACGTTATTTTTAAAATCGAGGATGATAAAGGCGCTACATTTGTTACCGCGGGTACCCACCGGACTGCTGGGTTACTTGTAATACCGACGTATCAGTGTAAAAAACTTGTGTGTGTAGTAATTGTTTGTTTCGGTTTTTTTGGTACCGTTACACCTATCTTATTTGGTGTTGTATGAGATTTATGATTTTATGATTTGTGATTTATTCAATATACACGTAATTACTATCAAATATCTGTAGATCAGTCGCTTAGTAGAACATTTGAGCCTAATTAACCTGATCCGTTTTGTCGCGCAGTTACTTGAATAATAAATTATTTTATATAAAGTGCTCAAAGTACAGGAATTCTGTGACCCGCCGTACCGAGTGACGTATACGCTTGCCTCCATACAAAAGTGTCGTTTGTGGATTTTAATGCGGGGGAGAAGTTCAGAGAACAATATTTTGAAAACTATAAGAGTAAATGAAAATCTGCTGCAGGGGGTTGATTAGCTACGCAGATATTACTTAGTTCTTGATAAAGTGAAAATTTGTGAACAGGCCAATTACAACGTTACGAGGTGGAGTTTATTTGATGTTACCTGAGCGTTTTTTTAGTGATACCAACACTGTAAAATAAAAAATTGCCAAATGGATCTGTTACGGTAATGGCTTCAATAGAAACGCAAAATAGAAAAAATAGTTAAATAGAAGTCGCGAAAAGTATCGAATAGAAACTTGCGAGTCGGCGGATCCTATTTGAGCACCCTTCCTTGTATCTCTGTAAGTTAATAACCCAAGAAAACTTGCTTTTTGTGCTCTCCAAATTACTCTGAATTGAATTACATTTTTTCGTAGCAAGTTTTTATCCGACACTTTTTGTGACATCCATGGCAACAGTACTTTTGCACGTGTATTCCGTACCGTATGATATACGAATATTCTTATGAATGAAATGTGAGGCTTGGCTTGCGGGTAACTGCCGTACGTCACAGTCGCGACATGAGCCGAACACGACCGAATACCCAGTGGGGTAACTTCGCATATAATAACTTTTCCTGACGACGACTTAATTTTTTACTTCCAGTCATTACTAAACAATAAATAATGTTTACCCGATTTTTCCGGTTGATAGAGACAGTGTTTTGGATATTTTTTTAGAATTAAGATTTGATTTTTGAGAACATCTAAGTTGAAAGTGTGTAATAATGTAACTAAGTTGCCATTTCGTATTTGTTTAATAGTCTAATAGCTCGTCTATTAGCAAATCTTTAAAAATGTTTAATTAGCTGCTGCCTTTTCAGAATACCTGGTTCTGTCCTTCGTACGCCTAATGAAACACGATACGATACAAAACAAAGCAGTGCAATACAATAAAATAACTATATCAACCAGTACGCTCACTGCTCGTAGTAGCACACATGTATAACGTTCATATTATTTTCGGTTTACACGATGAAGTGATATCACCCACGATTAGATTTAGGCCATCAATTTTCTTGTGAGGCTTAGGATACTGAAAAGTGATTAACAGAAGAGTAATCTATGGGCACTATACAATAAATTCTACTTTTCCATTAAATTGGAACACCTGATAACAGTAAAATATCTAAGATTTATTTAAACGGCACTCCAATGGCGTCAATTTATTTAATCAATATCTTGTCGGTTATAATAATTTTCAAGGTGTGAAAAAGGTGCCGTATCATGCAGATTTATTGAACTAGGACAATCTTACTATGCTACTACACTGGTAACTAACATATTTTTATTTGCTACGTTTTCATCAATTAAACCAAATAACATAAAGCAAGGTACATGTTTTGAGTGTTGCATCGTTTGAATAACAAATCATTTTCGTTCAGTTCAAAAATTGCTACTTGCGTATAAGGAACTTGCATTTTTACACCCGCTAGAAAGTTTCTGCACGGTAAATATAGGGTTTCAAAGCATAACAGGTAGATTTATTTTTTAATGTCTGCAATATAGGTACCACTTTTTTACTTACTAAAAGATAATATACGCATTTTAAAGCCAATATGCCTATAAAACAAACTCCACGGTATGCAATGTTAATTTTCTCAAGTCCATGATATGATAAACAAAACTGACACCAAGGACGTCAGCAGACGTAACAAAAAAACGAACAAATTTGTCAAAAGCTTCTTGAAACTATTTTTAAATTGTCAGATTCAACGTATTTAATTTATGGATACAACATTTATAAAAGGACATAATAGTGGTCCAGTGGCGTTAGTTAGGTAGCCTTTGGAGACAGACTACGACACAAGCACCGCAGCACTAAGAGTTGTGGGCACCATTACACTTCTACCGCCTCTGCTGTTTACAGTAGCTGAAAAATTCTTGTCCAGCTTTACGAGACCACCAGCCAACAGAAATTTTGCGCGAATATAAGGCGAAGATGGGTGTTAATAGGTGATCACTGAGGCTCTAACCTGTAAGCATCCTAATTTATCAGAAATTATCTATCGGTTTCTTTGAAGCACTTGTGGCAATATATTTTCTAGCTTAACATAGTATCTCATGGCATCTTACACCATCCCATCAATTTAAGTTTTAAGCAGGCTTGCCAGCGTTATTACTAAAGTAATATACCAATTACCTTTTCGAAAACATCATTACTCAGTAGCAAAAATCTATTACATTTTCGAATTATTATAGATATTATCGATTAAATTAATTTGCCGCCTTTCAGCAAGGTGAACACAGCTATTACTTACATCTGTCGACTATTAAATTATTTGATACATTTTAATATGAGAAAACGCTTGGGAGTGTGTATTTTCAACATATTCTGTAGTGTTTTGTGGGATAATTAGCTTTAAAGTTGCATAAAGCTCACATTTCGGAACTGTGGGGTGACATTGATCTGCAACCTCTAATGCTATCGCCGTGCATATTGTAGCTTGGTAGCAAATACAAAAAGGCGGCACAAAGGATTCAGAAATCAACGCCGACCGCTTTGCATGAATCATTTATAGAAGCTCTGTGTTAGAGGTGGTAAGCAGATACTGGACCTGTTATATGGTAACAGGTATCAGCAAGCAGTTCTAGGTAACAGGTATGGATTGTCTAAATACTAGGTTCGGCAGATACTTGTATTGCGCGTTGGTTGCCGGATATCATATATGTTATATTACCTATCTACACGAAAGCAGTTGTCAGGATCTGTACTACCCGGCTTATTGTTGAGTGGTGGGGATACCTATTATTTTATATCGTCTATGCAAGAGTGGCGCTTGGCGTTCTGATATATGTTACCTGTCTGTGTTGGTACGTACCCTGTTAGCGTCGTTAGCAGATTATGCAGTTTCTGAACGTTCAGTATAGAACCACACACATTGAAAATATAATGTTTTTAGTATTAGCTTAGCTGTGAATTGTATAGTCTCATGTTAAATAATGTTGCATATACCAGAATAGATCTTGAAAAAATTTTCAAATTTCTTTCTTATGTTATAATAAACAGTAACTAGGTACATATTGTGTTAAGCAAGTAAAAAACTAAAATTAAAAGCTTTCAGTATGGTGTTTTATTTATTTTGAAGAGCGAAAAAACTTGCTCTTGTCAGAACATCAGACTCATAACGATACCTAATAAAACAACCTAATTTAAAAAATACCGATGCCAGCTATCAAACAAAACCGTTTGCATTTTTGCAGGCGATTGATATTGCTTTTTGATTTATAATTTATTGTAAAAGTTGCAGAGTGGTTTTGGTAGTATATTACGATTTGGCAAATCACCACCTTATGTCATCATACTGCATGTATGTCCCAGCCTCAATGTCAATCAATCAAGGTACAATCTATAAATAGGAATAAGTTAATAATGGTAGGTATTTTAGATGTGAAACCATACGTATTCTATATTTGTGAGGATGCTGTTATTATTATGCTACATGATGATGCAAAAGCTATGTAGTTTTCACGTCATTGATTGGGATGACCTAATTTAAGAACGGGAAAGATCCTTATAACCTTCCAGCACTATGGAAAGGCGCATTAACTAAGAAGTGTTAACAACAGCAGTTTAGCACTTTTTGAGCATACTTATTGTATTGTACATCTTGTATAAGTGGCTTAAAGGTAATTAGCAAATCATTCGACAATGGAATCTGGTTTCTCGTAAGAGCATGGTATAACATTTTGCTTGGTAGGTGTGAAACCTTCAGTTTAACTACGTGCGACCAAAATTCCTTAAAATTAGAATTCAGGTTAACGTCAACCTCTTGCAGGTAATTAATGAATGGTTATCTAATTTGTACTTTAATTAACCTTCCTAATCTTATATATTCCATTATGCAGTGGTATATGTATTCCAATCTAGAAAAACGTTATTTTAGGAAGGAGTGTACTAGGGAGGGTATGTATAATGCTTTAATGATTATGGTAATAGGTCACAGCAAAATGCATTTAATTTTCATAAATATATATTTTTTGTATCATTAGTACAATATGTGGAATAACACTTTCTTCGTGCATAGGCTTTCAGTCTATAACAAATAATTACTCCAAGGAGTAAAGGAAAATTAAATGAGAACAACTTATTCAAATAACATTCTCTACGATACTAACAAATTATTATTTTATTTCATCCGCTATCGTAATTGCCTAAATCTTGTCTGCAGCAGCTGTTCCTAAGGAGAGAATTTTACTCCAGCACGCTCCCACGCGCCGTCACACGAAATATTCAAATTGAATTTACATCCTAAAATCCTTTCAATTAGAATATTTAGTATTTCCGTTTTAATAATACTTGCGCTTCTTACTGAGCCAACTTTCGCTACGAAAACGGCCAACGTAAATGCTAACTAGCAAAACATTTGCATTCATCGCCATTTGTAAACCAAATTTGAACACTCGATAAACCCTGCTTACGCAAAACAAATGCCCGAAAAAAGGGCGCATCAATCATTTTGGGAACTATACGATGGCCGGTCTCGATAAGTCTGCAAAAAATGAACGCCCACCCCCGCCATATCTAAATCTATTATCTGTATTAACATACTGTTTAAGGCGAACGGAAAGACCAGACGCGAAGCGAAAATCGGATGATGAATGGATTATTGTGGAGTCTGACGTGTGTTCCGACACCGCAAGCTTGTCTGCGTCAGAACGTAAAACTTAAGCAAACACTGGCGAAACTCCAGGACCTTTAAAAAGCCCATCTTGAGGATGCATCTATCACGTGAGAACCGCAAATATTTGCACACGCGGGGATTTCCTTATTTTCAAACTAAATGACGTGCATGATGGAGTAAAGGATGACTTCAATATAACTCGAATGAAGTTATGCCTTCTATCTGCGTATGAGGTAGTTGCACACCTACAAAGAATACGACAGGGCTTTATCTTGTCAGTCACGAAAAACTTTTAGCGGCAGCTTCATTTCTGCAGAATAATATTTGCGATATGTTTTCGCCCTGGCATTTGGCACAGCAGTTGAAAATTTAAATGACTGATTTGAACTTGTATAACACGTAAATGGTGTCACATTTTCGTTGCAATTGCAGGGAATCTCGGTAACTATTAATACTAGAGAACCGCGGTTCACACATTACTGTTTTCATTATTGTGTAAGTTATGTCGTCTTTCGTTTTAAGGTTATAACCAACCTTTGAATAACTTAACAATCCTTCAGTTGTCGATATCGCTTGTAGATTGTAGATATCAAAAACTGTAAATATACATTCTTGATAGATATTATTATTTTGAATCCAGTAGCGTAGCCATATTTTTCTTAAATGGTCACATTATTTGTTAGATATAACAAAAATTTTTTTTTTATGGTAATTGTAGTTAGCTTTGTTGTAGTTGAAAACACCTTTTTTGATTAAAAAAATATACACACCGTTACTTGCTACAATAACTTGACACTACAGCTCAAGGGGGTTAATAACCTGCTTGTTTAAGACTAAGCTTATCTGTGAACGCAGCAAAAAGTGTTTCGCTACTAGCTAATATTTGTAAGTGAACGAATCCTCCAACGACGAAAGAAGATACGGCCAAAGAGGGTTCGATGTCTATAAACTGGCTGACGAGTCCTTTCCAATGGTAAATCTGACCCAGCGCGACAGGCGGGTGGATGATGCCACGACGAGGGTGGAAGTGCATACGGTGAATCAAATGCAATCCTAAAACTTGGCAATCGATGATGGCATGCATTAGAAAAAGTCAAGATAAAAGCTAGCAATATGGAGGGCGGCTTGGAGGTCTTAGATTTTGTGGTTCAGGTCAAAATTTTCCAATCCCAAAATGGCTATATGTGGATGTTCAAATCATCTAAAAAATCCAACAATAATGTCCTAATGCTGCATTCACACGTCTAAATTAAGTGTCCCAATTCGGCAACGACTGCAAAGTCTTTATTAAAAAAAGTAAGTTTAATCTATATCTCAAAATATGCCCGGAATACTAAAACAACTAAGGGTCATTCGATTTTATGTAAAAAGGTCTACAAGAAACAGTTCTTTAATAATCTAAATATAAAAAGACTGGTCGCCGCAGGGTCTTTCAAAATGTCGAAGTTTTTCAATTCGGTCAAATTGAACGACTCATGCCTTGATTCATTTGATACGGCTCACAGCTAATGAATCAGCGTCGATCGTGCGTCGTTCATCGTTGACGAGACGACGCACAGTGGGAAAACGTATCGATCTAGACTAGAATAACGATGGGACATGAGTATAAAGGTTTCCTTGGGATTGTGTTGAAAAGTAACCAAATTACTGCATTAATTAAATAAACCGGTTTTGAGCTACAGCAAAGGTCTCGTTATTTACCGAATCCCACTCGTATTACTTGGTACTGAAATATTCTAGTTCATATTGTGAGTTGATCGGATCAGACTAGGAACAGGTAAACCAACACTTCAATAATCCAGGCTAGGCTGGACAGTGTCTGGATCTGTAGTTACAAACAGAATCTCAAAACATCATAACAAGCGATATAATTGCAAATTGGTACTCAATAATCAGTAGGTTCAAGGTCAGTCGAACATTTTAGAAGATTTAAAAAAAGTGAGGTGAAAGGGCACTATTCTTGCAAAGAATCCGAGTGTGAATCTATTTTTCTGAATACTTTTCAACAGGATCGACGTGGTCGATACCAAGTTCTTTTGCCAGTTCGCCACATAATAGGAAAACGATTCTTGGACGCTTTTAGTCACAACATAAACTTTTTAAGGGTGAGAGTATGCGAATTCAATACACGAAATTAATGGATGAGTGTCAAAGTCTGGGTAACAAGAGATAGTCTTCCAGTTTCTATAAGGTTATACTGGGGTTCCATTTGTTTAGAAACCAATCTCTCTCGCAATGGGTTTACTTCAGACACGTGCCACTATTTGAATAATATTTGTTTTCTTAAGAGTTAAGAGCTTTATTATACATTCAGCTTAAGTTCTAATAAACAGGTACTTTTACAGGGATTTAAGCAGAATTTATAATAAAGCGCTTAACCCTTATTTAAGTGAGCTGAATCCGGTACTGAAGCGATGCTTATCCGCGGTACCTGTGAATTTATAAAAAGACCTGAAGTGGTAAGTAATTCCTCATCATAGTTAAAATATTTTACTGCGGCAATATAATCTTAGAATCTGGGAGAATTATAATTACACTTATAAGTGAATACACTGAATACAGTTCACGTACCGAAAACGGCGCTTTACGATTCTCATCGAAATACTTACAGAAGCGCTTTTACCCTCACATTTAATGTCTGCCGACTTCGATACCTCAAGCAGTTAGTAGAAAAGGTAGGAAATGCGAAATAAAAGTTTAGTACGTCAAAAATTCCAGTGTTAAGATATTTTTTTTGTTCAATTTGACGTATTTGTTGATATTCGTGTATTTATATGATAAATTGTAACTCGCATTAATTTAAAATGGGTTAAGAAAGCCGCTGTTTTCTCTTTTTAACAGTGATGGGCGCGTAGAATACGCCATGTAGATTACGCTATTATCTACGCGTAAACTATGTCATATTCTACCTTAAAAGTCTTCTGTAGAAAATAGCATTGTGTAGACAAACATAATTCTAGAAATATATAGTCTTTTTAGTGGTGTTCATCATCAGTACTACTCAAAACGCCTCAAATGTCAATATTATTTTGTATTTATTCTTAATTAAACGAAACACTACTTTGTCGTAATTAAGTTGACTAGATAAATGTTTAAATAACAATAACTTGTTTGGGTATACGTCAGTTACAGTCAGAAGACTTGCGTAAGCATGCTAAGTGTGCTGTCAAAAGCACTTTGGCACACTTTGGATTTTATTATCTTTATTCTCTATAAACGGAAATAAACGGCGAATTTTATACGCCACCCTTGTTCTTTCACCAAATGTTTTTAATTGCATGTCAATTTGATTTCCTTTATATACTGAACTAGGTACATACATTGATCTAAAGAAGCAAGTACATGCTGTTCTAATTTGATAGCATGTGAAAATAGGCTTCTTAAGAATGTACTTGATATAGTCGTGGAAGGAAAACATAATGCTTTGTCTTTTATGTTCCAAAGAAAATTATTATAAAAAGGAAATCGACACATGAAGAAGCTAGCAAAACAGAGAAATTACAAACAAAATGGTTTCCATTTAGATTTATTGCGTACCTACTTAATACACTTAAACCATAATATACCCGTCTTGAATTTTCTACTCAAAATCTACGCCAAAATGCTTTATCTACATTTTCTACGCGTGTAACGTAGAAAATTATAATTTACGCGTAAACGCCCATCACTGCTTTTTAACGCGAACCTAGCGCCTCTCCTGTAAATTCGTTAATATTATACAGAGCTTCTACATGCGTTGATTTCTGAATTTTTTGTGTTGGCTTTTTATAACTGCTGCCAAACTACAGTATGCATCGCGATAGTACTTAAGGTTGCAGTGGGGTGACATTGACCCCACAGCTCCAAAATGTGAACTTTCGGCAACCTTAAAGTTGATTATCCCACAAAACAGTATAGAATATGTTGAAAATACTCGTATTAAAAATATATCAAATAATTCAAAAATCGACAAATAACAAGTATACGGCACTTTCCTGAGAGGCGACAAATTGATTTAACCGATAATTTTCATAAGCGCCCTCGATGCAGCAATCATTTATAGAAACCCTGTATAATTTAACGCACGTTTGACGCTTTCGTCCTTTATTGCACTCCTGAAAGTAACACGCTATTACTCTTGCCTGCGACTAATACGGGCACAGTTGCTTATGCCAAACAAATTGCAAAATGAAAAAACCCTGTGGTTAAGTCCAACGTCAGTGTAAAATGCAAATAAAGCTCGTTTGATAATCGACGCAAGTGACTTTGTTGGATGATCACCTATACCGGCTTACATGATCCAAATTTTTATGAACGCCCGTTATTTTAAGAAGACAAACACAATACATATACTCTGTGGGCGGGACTAGACCCTGCACCTACTGGATCACCAAGGCCGGCAAATTAAGGTAATGATTATCTCAGTAATGATAACAAATCCGTTGACTTCTTCTTGACTCGGTTTCTGGCGCTAGATTTTTAGTGATGAGGTCCAAATTTATACACTGCAGAAACACTGTACAAACCAGTACAGTAGCCATCAGTGGGCTGTCACTTTATTTGTTTGTCTTCTGGAACTTCTTCAGATATACTGCCGATACAAACCATTTATTTCACATAAATATATTAATATGTAACAGTAGACCGCATAAAATGATACTATTAAATAATATTTAATAGTAAATTATTTTTACCAACTATATCAATCAGTCTGAGGTAGGAGAGACTGAGTCCAGTAGGTGGCTTGAACTTATTAGAGCATTTAAATGGCAACCTGCCGTTAGCACGACTAGCATTTATTTACTAAAATTTTATTGCGAAAGGTTTCAGCAACTTGCAGCAATAGGGATATGCATTGCGTATATGTGCAATAATCCATGTCATTGGACAACCCTTGACTGCAATTTGCATTAGGACGCATTCCCTTTGTGTAGTACGTCTTATCCCCAGTTTAATAAGTAAAAGTTGATAAAAGTTTATTTTAAATCTTAGAAAAGAATTAACGACGATAGCGCTGCAATATGCAATTACACCGAAATAAGTTTTAAAACGTTTTGCGGGATCGTCCTAAATAATCTGCAAACAGCATTCACAATCTTATACTTTTTGTCGATCTCAGTAGCAGGGTACTGAAAATACTTCTACTGTTACAAATTCTTAAACTAAACTAAAACAGTTGGTGTAAATAGCAGAATGATAATATGCTTTGCAGAAACTGAGCTAATACCTCTGCCAATTGAATTTGTCAGCCAACAACTGCTGACTACAAAAATGAAAAATATTTCGATCAGTGCATCACTAATTATCTATTTGCAATCATATACTCGTAAATTTGAGGAATGGCTTCCATTATAGCGATTATATAAAAACTACTCAAATTGCAATATTTCCAAATAACGTCATCTGTTATTAAGTTAAATTATCCACCGTTTTTGTTAGTCAGTTTTCTGAATGTAGGTTACCACGTAATTCAATGCGAGTATTTTTCCCAGTTACATTTAAATAAACACTTGGTAATGCGTTTCATAATGATTACGAACAAGAGCTGTTTTTTAATACCTTATTTTGAGTACATATTAAGCTTATGTTATTTATTAGGAATAATGGCTCAGAATAATTTACTTGCTGTTAACAGTGTTGTATATATAAATACCTGCGAATAAAGTGAACGAATACGTCTATTTCCGCTAATTTTCCAACTGTTTGTCGTGCGTAGGAGTGATACGTGGTTTGTCTGACCTTCGACCTCCGAGCTATCAAGCTGAGAAAGGGGCTGTGCTACAATACTAACGGATTCTAAATGGTGTGCCGTTTATATAATCTATCAGACTTCCGAAGGCAATCTTTTCTACGGTAATTAACGAACTAGGGTAACTCCCACTTCCAGTTGGCGATAAATTCGATAAACAAATCCGCCCGTAATGACTTTTGTACGTGCGGCCGTTCATTTTAAAATCGCAAACGACAGTCGACACTCTCCCAAAGATGCATGGCGATAGGGGGTAACCCTACACAGGCAATTCGTGGGGTGTAATGCGTTACCTTTTCCAGTATGTTGTATACTGTGTACACTTGCACGACTTTTATATAATATACACTTTGTCGTCCTGTTTAATTAAGCTAGCAATGAATGACGAGCGCTACTCCTATTTAAAGGAGCAGTTTACATAGAATCTTAATCTCGTTGAGAATCGTTCTAAAATGAGTTATAACTCGCTAAATTTGAGTGGGGCATTTAAAAGTATAGCATCTAGAAATATCAGTTATTTAGCGATTAGAGAATTGAATGTCTATTTCCCATCATAGACGAATTTTGGAGTCACATGTACCTTAACTCTATAAACACAGTGTGGCCATACGCGATGTATTAGTCAAATGAAGAGAGTGCCTTATAAAACAGTACATAATATTGACCATTTACTGCTGCACTAATAAGTATTTATAAGCTGTAGACTGTAAAGTGATGTTAAGCTATTAAGCCTATATATCTATTTCATACTGAAAAGCATGGTAACAATCTTATATTTTAATGTATTCTTAAATTGCCCTTGGTACTGTTAGCTACACTAAACTTAAATATCTAACTATTTTTTTAGGCTCATGAATGGTGGATACAACCTTAAAAAAAAGTTTATTATAGCATATTAATAACTATTCCAGGTCAATTAAGTAGCTTGGAAAAATCTTTTCAGGAAATATTTAGCCCTACACTCTTCAGCTACCTAGCATCAAACGTTTTGTTTTCTGAATTACTAAAGTAGTACGAATACACATGTTTGGAAAACTTCTATCGCTTATTGCACGATATTTAAAATTACCAAACGCCAAAAAATTTACGAGTCGTTTCTTTTGACGAAGTTTGGCTTATTTATTTATACAAGCAGGAGGTGATGTGTTAATGTTAAAACTTCATGGTGGAGTTACGTCAACGGTAGCAGATTGACTTACATGGATGATTCTATTAAAAATAATAAAATTATTCTAACAGAATGGAATCGAATTAATTCCATTAATCCAAATAATTCTATCAGTGAAATCGGTCAAGAAAATGAAATCATCAGAATGATAACTGCAATTCGATAACAAAAGATAACAATCAAGAACCCACAGCATCTGCAAGTGGATTGACCTTTTCTTATTGTAGTAATTGTACGTTAAATGTTACGATTGACAATAAGTAGACATTACAATATTTATTATTATGTAGCAACAAACTCGTTATTATTATTATGTAAGATAGATTGATAAAAACAATAGCAAATAATTTGTTATATTTACCAGTCGTAAAGTAAAAGCGATCATAAAAAAGTTTTTTATAAATTATCAAAAGGACTGACATTTTACGACTGTCAATGACTCCGTGAAACTAATATTTTTATGTTGCTCACCTAAAAACTAATTAACACCTACGAACATACCGGTGTTTGAAATTACTAATACATACATTTCCTTAATCCCCAATTACAGAATTTAGCGTTTTACGGCGGAGCATAGATATTCCCTTGCTAAAAGGGCAAATTATTAAAACTGAAATCGAAGACTAGGAAAGAACACCTAAAAACGAAATGTGTTTTAATCATTAAAAGTAGAAAAGATTATTCTATAAAGAGATGAACATACAATTTATTCGAGCAGATTATGAATGGTATTAACAAGTTATCTTTCCTAAATTATAAAAAGTAAGTTATTGATTTGTTTATTTGCCTTCCTAATTTCTGATAATTACTCAGTGCATAACTTATTATTAGACTGTATGTTGTATACATTTACTCATACAAAACTACTAACACAGACATTGCGCATAGGTGTAACGACTTGGACAAAAAAAAATACCTATTACGTTGAAAACCAACAGTAAAAATCTGACTTACAAAAATATTTTGTTTTGCATAATTCCAGTACTTTAATACCCCATATCAACAAAACCTAAGCAAAATTTTTAGTCCGGAAAAATTTAAATCGGTGAGGTTAAGTGACATAATTGTATTTTGTACAGTTGAAAAAACGCGTACTATTTTGTGTAGATATGAAAGTACGACAACCAAATTGGGTAACCCACAGTCTGCTCTCGACTTTCCCCGAACACCCCTCCCAGAATTTTAAACTGGAAAWTTTGTCTTCCTTTCCATGCCATAATTGGTGCAGATCGTATCATATTTTTCTCCATTCGCACTTAATGAGATAACAAATGGCGTCCCCTTAAGAAGAGCGATAAAGTCAAGAAAAGGCGTCGGCGACGGGGCACGTCACCCGCAGCCTTTCACCCCGCGCCCTTTGTTCGCTCATTTTTGCCACGACGGATTACACAAAGACGGGGCCGGAAGTGAATGATCCCGAACCGAACGTAAACTTAATCTGCAGGCGCGCAACAAGCCAAACAATATAACATATCCCGAAGTCAGACGCGTTAACATAGGATTCGAAACAAAAGCCGGGATGATAAATTCGTGCACGTATATATCTTGGGGTTGTACACGTCTTGGGGTAACGATGTTTCGTCTGTGTTGAACGTGGTGCAGGAGGAAAGCGCGAATAGGGAAGGTGATGTTTGCCTCTGGGGCACACCCAGCAAAAACTCGGGGAAACTAAAACGCGGCTTGCACTGATCCTGAAGTTATCGCTGAATATTTATTTCTTTAAATCATTTATAATTTGTACCAGTTTATAAAGATATTGTAGGTGAATTTTAGTTGGGCGAATCTCGCGCCATCTGTTGGTAGGTTTTGTGCCGCAGAGGTTAGTTTGTACAGATGCCGTTAGAAGGTTAGTTAGGTTAGGTTAGAAAGGAAAGATGTGCGCTAGACGTGGTGATGGATGTTGTCGAATATGGAATAAACTGTTTAAAACTGTGACGGCCATTATTTAAAGAAACATCCTGAAATATCTTTAAAATTTGTACGATAACTGTGTTTATGAATTGAATATAACGTTTCTCATCGAAGTGCAAGTTCACCTTATGTTCACGGATAACAGATGGCGGTAAGTTCAATTAATACTGTCAGAATAATACCTGTAATCCGTCAAAACTAGTTATTATGAAAGTTTAATGGTCGTACCTGCGTGGCAATTAGCCAGCTCATTACTGTATGTATTTATACATTATAAATGTATTTAAATAGACAATTAAATAATTTAACGATACTATGATTTCAGTCGAACGATATTTGCTACAGCATAAAGTACTTCAACAGATGGTGAAGGAAGACGATATATGGATTTGTTGGATGCTGAATCAAGTAATGAAATACATTCATATTTTTTGCAATGTGTCTAGTAATATGTGCCTAGAACAATATGTTAATTGAGTAACTGTTCAAAAAAAATATAATTGGTGAAGATGTTTTGTTTATATAAATATTAATCACTGTTGTACTGTACTGTACATAATGCATAAAAATAGTTTTATTATTAGAGAAAAACTTGGCTTAAAATTTAGTATAAGACTTTTGAGACAATGGGATACATTTTCTTAAAATTGAAACTTACATTCTAATTAAGCGATGCGAAGAACATGCCGATGCATATACGATTTCAATTGTCGTTAAAGAAATCAAGTTACATCCTTTCATTGTGTTGTATTTGACTTGAACCTTTCTTCAGTAACTTACTGTCACAGATAACATGTAAAGTTTTAATGTAAAGGGAAAAGGGGTTATGGCTCCATGCAATAAAAGATAAAATATTTCCACCCACTTTAGACAATATATACCAAACCCAATATAAAAAAATCAAAACTATCATGCATTATTAAAAGCTAAAAATACGCGAATTCACCTGATAACCTTCAGCCTCCAACAGTCCACGTGTCCACGGTGACGTTAGCTGCCGTCCGTCGTTTTGTTGCCAGCTGCAAGCCACCGAACGTTACGGCAGCCGTCGGCCAAAACCAAATTAAGCAGTTCCCAGGAAAGACGGGACACTCTGTAAAAGTGAATATTTTTTACGTACTCACAGCTCAAGCTTGCAGAATTTCTATTAGAATATTTTTCTATAGATAATATTAATGGAATAATGGGAGTCCTGGGTGCGCCATCATGTATATGGAAATAATGAAAAAATATCTCCAAGCTACCTGTAGTAGGCATAAATGGACTGTTAGCCTTAATAAAAGTGAAACTGTCTATCCAAAGTTGATTGCGAAGCAGATAGCAAAGCATAGACATATATTAAAAAAATGATGACTGTTAAATACTCGTAATATTTAGTTAAATATATTGTGGTGCCGATCAAAATTTTCTCTCTGTTTGCTACGCGAAATTTGCAAAGCTCTGCATAGAAAGGAGTATTTGTATTCATTCTGTTTTTATTATCACTAATGAATTGAACACATTTATTCATTTATTTTTGTAGTGGAATACGCACTGTATGGGATCATGTAGTCATCATGAATGAGATGCATCAACCACAAAAGTTTGCATATCATTTTTGAAATGAAGCCTAAACAAAGTGCTAAGAGTATATTGGACAAAAATCGAGAGCTTTCAAGCTTAGAAAGACTACGCTAAATGACATTCTAACTTTTAAATCACTGAGGCAAAAGCAAAAAAAAATAATATAGTCCATAGTACTTCTCAGCGGCATTCCATTATTTAAATTCCTCGGCGTTTTCCAATCCCAATCGAAAAAAAGACCTGGTCTCCCCGTGCATTAGAGGGCGAGCCGAACGCGTAAGCCCGGCTTAATCCCTGAATAATGCAATAAGCGATTTGTAGTTCTTTCGTAGCCGGTAGATTTGGCGTGACTAGGGGGACGAGACGGGCTCGATAAATCAAAGTGGGCCGCGAAACGGGACCGCGCGCCAGATAAGCGGATCAGGCCTCCTTCTCATCGAGTCGGTATCAGGCACTCGGAGCAAGAGCCTCGATAATCCGATGCAAATATAGACAGAACCACCATTATCCACTTAACATACGCAAAAAGGGGTTGGCAAGCAGTAAAAACGGCCACCCGTCCTTTGCTTATCTCATCGCATACGGAAGCAAATCACTGGCTCTAAAGATAGTGCTGGATTATATATTATTCTTGCGGTAATCGCAATTAAGTAAGATCATGGGAGTTAAAAACTACAAATAGCTTAGTTCGAAACGAAACCTATAGAAGAGAGGAATGATTTACTATACCTACAGCATGGCATGGTTTTTTATCCATTATGTTAATTTCATTTTTCGTTAAAGCGTTATTAGAACAATTTCAACCGACTGTAGCATCACCATTTACAGAAACTTTACGCTCTACTTTCGAATAATACGTAGGAAATAAGGATATATCTACTAAAGCGCTACCTAGGAAATTTAGGGTAAGTATTTAAACACTGTGTAACTCCTATTTATAATTTATCGATAACCATTTAGTATATTGTACTGTAAAGTATGCATATACTAAACCTTTCTCTAAATTTATTACTTTAAGAGATTTTGAAAGCTTAGATATTGAGATACATTCTATATCTTGAAAGAGATTATACGATAATAAAAACGAGGAAATTAAGTTTTTGAATGAGAACACTATCATATTGGTGCGGAAAAAGGGTTAACTGATAATTTGAATTATATTGTATCACTTCGTAACGCAGCTCTTCAAAAGTTTAAACGTACCTATAAGATTGAACATTGGAATTATTACAAACAGCTACGAAATTACATCACGATGCTTTGCCGAAAGGAAATAAAGGTTATTATAGTACACGTTTTCATCCAGGCCTTGAAAATATGTCAAAGGATGTGTTCTTGTTCTTCGAATTCTTCGAGCACACCTTTACCTGATTGGTTCATTTATAGCTTACCTACCTTAGAACCTGATGAGGACATGATAAAAAGCTAGCACTGTGGCAAAACTAATTTCTACAATTAAAACGAATGCAACTGTGTTGCACGTATCTGTTACAGTTTTTGATTAGTATGCTAAATTACAATGGAATAAGTGGTCAGGCTACTAACTTCTTTCGGAAAATGTGCTATATGTGTGTCATTTATAAGTGTTGTCAGGTGTCACTATATGCGAGCGGAAATAGGAACACTACGCGCTGCAATCACACTCTGGCACACGCTGCGAAACTGTATGCATCAATGTATGTATGATTGTATCAGGTGCGGGGAAATAAACATTGTTCATAAGTTAATCGAAGTGTTATTTACCGACACCCAACATGCAAAGGACATTACAAAAAATTTACGCTGGCAAGCAGCTGTAGTAAAATTGCGAAAACGTGGCCGGCGAAATTGCGAAGGTCAAGGACGTGATCGGTGGAAAAGAGAAGCAAGATGACGGAAAGCAGATCTCCCGGAGGCAGCATATCACAAGCAAGTAGTAACATGTCACAAGTTGGTCAATCACGGGAATTTTCCCTAAGGATTTCAGACTGGTCTATTGATAAAGCCAGGTTAAATAACTATTTTTTGGCGAACAAAATTACCGATAAGGGGTTACAACGCGCCATTTTGCTTAACGTGCTGGATGAAGATGCTTATAAGTTAATTTTCGATTTGTGTAGTCCAGAAAGGCCAGAGGATGAGTCATGGGACGCCATAATCAAGGCATTCGACAAGCATTTAGCACCGCAAAGAGCAGTTTTTGCGGCGCGTTATCACTTTTACGCTGCCAAGAAAGAAGCCGACGAGGGCGTTCACGATTGGGCGGTAAGAGTTGGAAGTTTAGCGGTTCCATGTCAGTTTGAAGCAGGCATACTGGCAACAGCTTTAAAAGACAAGTTTGTTTTTGGGTTCGAGATAGGGCCAGTGTTGGAGTCCTTGATGGAAAAGGAAATTAGCACATCATTCGAAAAAATGGTGGAAGCGGCTGCAAATAAGATGGCGGCGCTGGACATGAAGAAAGAAGTGGGCCATGGAACTGGTAGAGGTGAAAATGTAAATTATGTCAATTCGAACCAGAAGAGGAATGGAACCAGAAATAATGTGAAGCAGTGGCAACGCAGGGATCATCGGCCGGAAAACGCCGGAGCCAGAAATAACGCGAAGCGGTGGCAACCAAGGGATCATCGCCCAGAGGACCTTAGAGAACGTCAACTGAGATGTCCAGCTTGTGGAAATTATCACGCAAAAGATAAGTGTTTTCATAAGAATACAATATGTTTTTTTATGCAAGAAACGTGGTCATTTAGCTTCATTTTGTAAAAGTAACAGATATGTATAAGAGGACTCAAGCTGTCACTTATAATTTAAATGATGCCAGCAGCAGTAGTACAGAGGATTTGCCTCTGTATACAATTAAAAGTGAGGGCTTGAAGCCATATTATGTATTTTTGCTAATATTAGGAAAACCATTAAAACGTGAAATCGATTCAGGGTCAAGTATTAGTGCTATTTCATTAGAATGTTATGCGTTATATTTTTCAGAGGTGGAACTGCATCAGTCAGATAAATGCCTTTCTATGATAAAACGAAGGTTAAACCTGTTGGCATGATGAAAAATGTGGAAATAACTTTTAACCGTGTAACTAGTAGGCTAGATATTTATGTCTTTGAAAACGGCGGTCCACCAATTGTAGGTCGGGATTTTTTGGCAAGAAACAATGTTACTTTTACACAAGTAAATTATCTAGAATGTGATGAAAAAATCGTGGATTCACTAAAAACGAAGTTCGCTAAAGTTTTCTCGGCTGACTTGGGGTGTTTTAATAAAGGTAAAGCGAGTATTATGTTAAAAAACCCTGGAGTCACGCCTAAATTTTATCGTGCTCATCCAGTACCATTTGCTTTAAGAAGATTAGTTGAAGCAGTGTTTGGGCCATCCTTTATTTTTATTTTATTATTTTATTATTGGTATTATTGGTCTCATATATGGGAATAGTAGCGACAGATGGCGAAGTGAGCCGGTTTCGTTAATTTTGTTTTTGCCAACAAAAAAAAACCGCGATAACGAGATTCGTTAGTTCGAAGCCCTAGAGCATCGTGCTCGGTGAAATCGTTCCGCAATCCTTACTGAAAATCAAAGACTTTTTTTCGGAGTTTAAKCGCGCTAGGACTATCGCGGTGGCATCCCCTGGTCCTCTCCCTTTCGCCACCTACAGCTGAAGACGACGACGACTCGCGAGTACGTGTGCTACGGTGAGTTTTACTCTTTGTTACCGCTCGCGCATACATTTTTGGTCCATTCGAGCCGCATTTTTGAATACATTCGCTTCGCCTACGGTTGCTATTCTCGCCTAATTGTCGTAAAGCCGCGTTGAATTTGTACCTTTCGCTTATGGTTTGCTTGTATTGTTCAAATATTCGCAATGAGTGCTAAAAAATTGGCTGTGCTTAACGCCAAAAAAGAAACTGTTTTTACGCATACAACGCTTATAAGATAGTAGTAAGAAGGTCACAAAAGCCAGTGATTTAAAAGATTTTAGAGCTCGCTTAGAAACATTAGAAGAAACTAAACAAGCATTTGATGACATAAGTCTCATCAATGAAATTAGTTTGGAATTAAATGACAATTACATTCCAAATTTTGCGCCAATTGACGCTGTAGATGAAATGTACTGTCATATCAAAATGGTGACTAAACTGGTTCTCGAAGGTAGCAGTATGGAAAATTCCTCTTCCGTATCTTCAAATGCAGGTCAAAAGGGTTCCATTAGACTTCCCAAAATAGAATTGCGCACATTCACAGGTGTTCAAGCTGAATGGCCGGTTTTTTATCAGACTTTTAAAAGCTTAATACATGACAATCCCGATTTAGAACCAATAAGCAAATTARATTATTTGTTAGGTAAACTTGAGGGTAAAGCGTTAACCGTTTGCTCAGGTATTTCTCCAAATGCCGCAAATTATGACTTAATTTGGAAAKCTCTTGTGGATAAGTATGAAGATGAACGGGCTTTAGCGYGCTGCTATATGMAACAAATTGTTGGCTTCAATGCTGCTCATAATGAAAATGCTTCGTGTTTGAACGCATTCTTAGAAAAATTTTATGCTTCAGTCAGGGCTTTACAAAACCTAAACATTACCGATATGGGTGACTTTATCTTATCGTATTTAGCGCTCTCTAAGCTCGACAAAGACACAGTTAAACTTTTCGAAATGTCTCGTCGGGGAAAGAAGGAAAATCCTACATATAGTGAAGTTTTAGATTTTGTTAAAGAACAAACAAAGATCTTGACGGTAAATGAAAAATCTAGTCTTCTTTCAATCAAAATATGGCCAACAAACAAAAGAGTCATCAAATTTGTAACAGCAATTTAAATACGCGCGCATTTTTAGCCTCGAATTCAAATACAGTTTGTATTTATTGTAATGCTCCTCATTTATTATTTTCGTGCGAGAAATTTTCTGCGTTGTCGCCTCAAGATCGTTATGGTGTTGTCAAAACCAAATCACTTTGTATAAATTATTTAAGCTCCATGCACAAAGTAAATGCCTGTAAATCAAAACACACATGTCGCACTTGTGGATCACGACATCATAGTGTACATTTCACAAAATCAACTGTCGGTGATAAATCGATCTCTCAGCCGGTTTTAGAGAACGCGAAACAAGAAGAATCGCAAGATAATGCAGTAAATTCTTTCTGTTCGACCACGCCAAGTTGCAGTTACACTGTTCTGTTATCTACAGCTATAATTCGCATTTTCTTACCTAATGGTAAAACACCATGTATTCGAGTGCTTGTTGATAATACAAGTCAGTCAAATTTTTTAACTAAATCTTGCTGCAAGAGGTCAAAATTGCCAACTTCTCAATACGCGTCGTTAGTTTCTGGAATGGGCGTGTATCCTCAAAAAATTACAGGTCAAGTTCATCTGAAAGTTACTACAAAATTTGAGTCTACACTTACTTACAAAATAAAAGCTCTAGTGATAGATGACATTTCGTCTCATTTCCCATCTTTTAAGGTTTCGGCCTCCAATTTTGAATTTTTAAAGAATCTTCCACTTGCGGATGAGAAATAGATGGCATTCTAGGGGCAGAGATGTTCGGAAAAATCATTGGTTCGAATAAAATTGTTGACGATAGTAACAACTTGTTTGCGACAGAAACAACGTTAGGTTATATTGTGTCGGGAAAAGCTAAAATTGTTGATTCCGTTTTAGAACCGCTTACTGATTTAGTTAAAAGGTTTTGGGAATTAGAAGAAGTAGAATCATCTTCTTCTTTACTAAGTGCGGAGGAAGAAGAATGCGAACAGTTCTTTGTTTCAACTCATTCTAGACAAGATGATGGTCGATATATTGTGCGCCTACCGTTCACAAGAGATCCTAAGTGTTTAGGAAATTCGACTTCTGTAGCTCGTGTGAGATTCGCAACTCTAGAAAGGCAATTATCTCTCGATCCAAAATACAAAAACGATTATAGTTCTTCCATACAAGATCAAATTGCTAATAACTATTTATCAGAAGTTAATGAATCCGTTGCACCACAATTAAATTACTATATACCGCATCACGGTGTTAAGAAAGAGAGCGTCAGTACTCCTTTACGAATTGTTCTTGACGCAAGCGCAAAAACTGATAGTGGCATATCGCTTAAAGATATATTGCATAAAGGGCCTAAGCTGCAGGCTGACATAATTAACGTTTTGTTAAATTTTCGTTTATTTGACGTCGCGATTACCGCTGATTTACGAAACATGTTTCTTCAAATCTTAATATCTCCGGAAGATAGAATAATTTCAGAGAATATTGTGGAGGTTTTCGCAAATGCAACCATTGGTTATTTATGAACTCAGTAGAGTAGCATTCGGTATGAAATCATCGCCTTACTTGGCTTTACGTACGGTTCAGCAACTAGCTTTGGATGAAGCCGATATCTGCCCTAAAGCTTCAAAAACGGTGCTTAGAGACACTTATATGGATGATTTTGAGTTATTCAAATCTGGAGGTTTTGATTTATTGAAGTGGTGTACAAATTCACCTGAGCTTTTAGAAAAAATTCCCGAAGAACGCCGTTTGTATGAAAATTTACATTTCGATGAAAGTTTGTCAAAAGTGTTAGGTATGCAATGGAATCCCGTTAACGATTGCTTCCTTTTCAAAATTACCGTACCTGACGCTACATGTACTAAAAGAAACGTTTTGTCTACTATCGCTCGCTTATTTGACCCATTAGGAATTTTGGCGCCTGTTATATTTTTCGCGAAACCTTTAATCAGAGAATTTTGGATACGCAAATTGGATTGGGATGCAGACGCACCTTCTGACTTAAAAGCAATTTGGTTATGCTTTTATGAAGGATTACATGAGCTAGCAAATTTACAAATACCGCGACATTTGTATGTTTTTGAAGAAAGCCGTGTTTGCCTTATAGGCTTTGCGGGCGCCAGTGAAAAGGGTTACGGTGCTGTAGTTTTTGTAAGGACAATCTCATCAAACAATATAGTAAAAGTATCTCTCGTTTGTGCGAAATCCAAAGTCGCGCCTGTGCGTTTAGTTTCAATCCCTCGATTAGAGTTATGCGCAGCCCTACTTCTGTCAAAGTTAATGCGTTTAGTGTATGATACATTTTGTGCCAGAATAACAATCGATAAAGTGCATGCTTTCTCAGATTCAATGATAACATTGCATTGGATAAATGGTTCACCATCGCGCTGGAAGTCGTTTGTTGCCAATCGAGTAAATAAAATTCAGAACTTACTCTTACCTTCGCATTGGTTTCACGTAAATGGTCCTTTCTCGCACCAACTTGTAACTACCCGTCACAGGGGCACGTCTAATTATGTACAACGGAAAACAGGAATCAACGGTGCAGCAGAATAAGACAACGGGGTCCAAACAACTCTTTTAATGAGAAATACAACCCATTGTAACATATAACGTCTGACATACAATCATAAAACTGACATTTTTTTTTACTAAAACAATCTGAACCAAGATAACCAGATAAAGCTATGCAATATCGTCGTTGTTCACAACATTCTCCCACCCTGAGAAATTTTTAGAATAAKAGAAAAATTACTCAGCAAAACATTAAAAGAACAACGGCAACATAGCATTATTATAGACGCTTCGGTCTTCTTGATACTCGTCCACTACGTGTAACAACGGGTACGGGTACTCTGCTATCAGCGCCCGAAGGCACATTACACACTCCCGACACACCCGCACTATTGCTCCCKGAGTCKCCGCCTGGATGTGCTGAAGGAGTTGCTTGGCTTTCCTCCTCTACATCATCCGGAAGTATCCCGGTAGTATCTTTGGTGCTGAGTCGACTTGTAGCATCATCTTCACTTAATTGGCGGTTCTTCTCAAAGACAGTAGAACATTCCAAAGGATACAACCTTTGCAATGGACGTAAAAGAGTACCACTAGCAGTACGTACACGAGCTAACCGCACTACTCTATCTCGTCCAGGTAGTAATTCGATAACGCGTCCTAAAGGCCAAGTTAACCGTTTATCGTTATCGTTTCCCACTAACACGATTTCTCCGAGTTCCACGGGACGAGAAAAGTTTTCACCGCGTAACAGTTTTAATTGTCCGAGATATTCGTTGCGAAATCTTTTGCGAAAATGATCTCGGAGAGTTTGTTTATATTGGATTTTGCGACACAATGATTCTCTATCCGCGGCATCGCAATCTGCTACACCACCCTCTTCCTGGTCATACAAAAACATTGCTGGTGTAAGCGGTACTAGATCTTTCGGATCAGACGGAACGTACGTAAGTGGTCTCGCGTTCATTACAGCTTCACAATCACAAATAAGCGTCAAAAGATCTTCGTATACTAGTGATGCACGACCAAGTATTTTCCGCAGCAAACCCTTCAATATTCCTATCAGTCTCTCCCAAAATCCTCCCCACCATGCCGCTGTAGGGGGATTAAAACGCCAAGAAATACGTTGTGTGCTCATCGATTCCGAGATCTTTGTCCAATCTAGTTTACTAAAAACATTTTCCGCGCCACAAAAATTGGTACCCCGGTCTGTATATACCGTCTTGGGACGTCCACGTCTAGCTACGAACCTTCGAAATGCTTGCAGGAAACATGCTGTTGATAGAGAAGTACAGAGTTCCAAATGCACCGCGCGGTACACCGCACAGGTGAATAAACATATCCATACCTTATCACCGGTTTTCAAAAACAGTGGCCCTGCAAAATCAATTCCAGTCACTTCAAACGTTCGCGATTCGCGCACTCTGTCTAGGGGTAACGGGGGTGAGTCAGCCATCAACGGTTTAACACTGTATCTCTTGCAGATAGTACACTTGGTTAACACCGACCTGATTGTGCGCCTTCCACCAAGTATCCAATACTTTTCTCGAACAACACTTAAAGTACCTTGAGTTCCAGCATGACAAGCTCGCAAGCGCGTTTCAAATATCAGACGATTAACTACAACATGCTTACCAGGTAATACTACTGGAAACCGAAACGTTTCGCAGTCTTCTCTGTTTGAAACACGAGACTTTAACCGAAATACACCATGTTTGTCGTGAAATGGMTGCAAACCAATTATTCTGGGATCGGTTATATCGTTAAAGGCCTCGCCCTGAATTATTCTGAACACAAATAGTTCAGCGTCTTCTATTTCCTTCACCGATAGTGAACCTTTGTTTCGTTCTTCACTATGTCTACAATTTCTTAAGAACCTCCTAATCCATGCTATCATTCTTACGATAGAGGTGTATCTAGAAAAGTATGTCAGGTGCCACTCGTTTGAAGAACTGCATAAAAAACTGGCCACCACTGTCTTCCGCTTTTCCACGATTATATCATTTTCGTTAAACTCTAAATCTTCCTGCCATATATTATCTTCTGTGCCGTAAAGCCATTCAGGCCCTTCCCACCAACAAGAGTCGCTCAATTCTTTTGGAGAACAGCCACGAGAAGGTAGATCTGCAGGGTTTAACTTTCCGGGCACATATCGCCACTGTTCTGCGATGCTTAAAAGTCGTATTTCCGAGACTCTGTTACCTACAAACGGACTCCATTCTTTTATCCAGCTAAGAACCGTTATAGAATCACTCCAAAAGTAGCAAGTGCATTGATTTTCCAAAACGTCTTGTATGGATTTACTCAAACGCGCTCCTATCAAAGCTGCTAAAAGTTCTAAGCGGGGGTACTGTCATCTTCTTTAAAGGTGCTACTCTGGCTTTCGCAGACAGTAAACGTATAATGACTTTATCATCTACCTCAGTTCGCAAAAATATAACTGCGGCGTACGCGCTTTTACTAGCATCAACAAACATATGTAAACTAAGACGTACTGCATGTTCACCTGAACAAGTCATCCAGCGCGGAATCTTGATATCTAACAGATAAGGAAGTTCCCTAACCCAGGCGAGAAAAACATCTTTTGTGTTGGAATCAACAGGTTCATCCCATCCTAATCCAGTCTCCCACATTTTTTGTAACAATTTCGGCCAAAGCATGGCTGCGCATGTGAATCCAATGGGATCAAATACCTGTTGTGCTATAGACAAAATCAATCTTTTGGTTATGTTCTTATTTTGAATATCGCAAGCACTTTTCACAACACCCTCGCTCACACTTAGTGTATCGGATTGGGTGTTCCAGTTCAATCCAAGTACTGGAGTGTTGGTTTCACTAGGAACTTCTGAGTGAGAAAACTCCCACCCTCTCAAATCGAATTGGCCATCTGCCATGATTTTGGTGGATTCATGAATAAATTGCTGCAAACTGCGTTCATCGGTCACACTGGTTACGCAGTTGTGCACATAGAAACTCTTGCTTAATTTCGTCACAGTTGTAGCTGAGTATGATGATCCTGGATTCCATAGTCGAAGTTTTTCAGATAAATGATATTCTATGGTGTGTAACTCAGGACACATCAAGGTAACGTGACTTCTGGTACACACTACACACCTAGATCGTCTACGGCATCTTCGAGCGGTGTGACCAACCTTAACGCAGCGGAAACAGGCTCCTTTTTCCGTTATGACGTCCTTTTTCTGTTCAAGTGTCATCTTCTGGGCTTTATGACATCCATCACTTTCATGTGAACCCTCGCAAAAGATACATTTTACATCACAATTAATTAAATCTGCAGCTGTGGGCAAAATTTCAATTGCTTTGCTAGGTTTGCGGTTTTTAGTACCGTCTTTATTGGGAACTCTGTTCTCTGACCGTAACCCGAATCCTTCAGCCGCCAGTGTAATACGTTGTTCGTTCTCTACTTCTTTTCGTAAAAAGTTCATTAGATTTCGCAACTGATTATCTAGCGAATCACAAAAATCTGTAGTTAGATTGATTACCTTCCACATTCAAAGAAACTGTCTGGTGACCTACGCGCTGCCAGATCCTTAGCAAATCTTCAGGTAAACACGATTCTATTAGTGGGAACATCATTGCAGAGTACTTTTCTGACGCAAGGCCTAGTGTTTCGAGTGATCTGAGCTGCGTTTCTATCCGGTCATAAAGAGTATAAATGTCTAACTTTTTCGGCGACACGGCATTGCTAACAATTAGTTTAAGTAGCTCACGTACATGTACTTCTATCTGTAAATCTTCCCGACCAAAACGCGATCTTAGGGCCTCAATAATACTACTATAATTATCGCCTACTGCCGGAAAGCTTTCTACTAATTGTCTAGCCTTACTACCCGCAACCGTAGCTTGAATTAAATACTCGATTTTATCCGCCAAGTCAATATCAGGGTCTTCATGTATTTTACGAAACTGTGCCCAGAACGGTAACCAGTCGCGGATATTGCCGTCAAACATTTTGAATTCGATTCGCGGTAATTTAAATTTACGTTTATTGTTGCTTACGCTGTGTCTATTGAAGCTATCTGGGTCAGACATCCCTTGATCTGCAGATTGAACTCCAGCCACGACCATCATTGTTTCATCGCAGCGTATCTTCAGCTCCGTAAAACGTCTTTCGTATTCATCTCGCTTGCTTACTTCTTCCAGCAACTGTTGCTCGGTGCTGTCAGCCTCCAGGAGGGATTCAAAAATGGTTTCGTTTAAGATTTGAATGGTTCCGTACTTCTTTTCTACCATTCCGTATATAACCCGGATCGCTCTCCTGTCTTCTCCATTATGTTCAGCCTTGTTTAACAGTTTCTCTAGTTCTCTGGTCTCCTTTATGAAAGCAGTGCGTAGAACGTCGCGGTGCTTTCCCGTTGAACCTATTTTAGTTGTCCTGTCACGGTCGCCAAATTTCTCGCACCCACTTGTAACTACCCGTCACAGGGGCACGTCTAATTATGTACAACGGAAAACAGGAATCAACGGTGCAGCAGAATAAGACAACGGGGTCCAAACAACTCTTTTAATGAGAAATACAACCCATTGTAACATATAATGTCTGACATATACAATCATAAAACTGACATTTTTTTTTACTAAAACAATCTGAACCAAGATAACCAGATAAAGCTATGCAATATCGTCGTTGTTCACAACAGGTCCAGATAACCCGGCAGATTGCGTATCTCGCGGAATCTCCCCTTCTGAATTCTGTAGGCACCCTTCTTGGTTAACTGGACCTCAGTGGTTGAAAGAAAATGAGCAAACTTGGCCAATTACATCATTTAATGAAGATAACCAATTTTCTGTTGCAGAAAAAACTAAGGCATTTCTGACAATTAAACCAGAACTTCATGAGGACAGAATATCCAATTTAATGAATCGCTTTTCTAACTATCAGAAGTTGCTAAATACTATTGTGTATATCCTACGGTTTTGCAGAATTCTACCAAAAGCTTCCGGTATTAATGTTACTGACTTAAATGAAGCAGAGTTGGTTTTATTGCGTTCAATTCAGAAACCATGCTTTGAAAAAGAATATCACTTGTTAAAAACAAACCGCAGTTGTAGTCATTCTTTGAATATGTTAAAGGCTTTTGTTGATAATAAAGGTTTAATTCGGGTAGGTGGTCGCTTATGTAACGCTAATTTGACTTACGATCAACAACATCCCATTTTATTGCCGAAGTCGCACCCTGTTGTTAATCTTTTAATTGATTATTATCATCGTAAATGGATGCACGCAGGTCCACATTTATTGTTGTCGTTGCTTCGCCAAAAATATTGGATTATGAGCGCCAGAGGTGTAGTTCGTAAACGCTTTCAAGCCTGTAATCTTTGCTTCCGCGTTAAACCACGTTTTCAGTTCCCATTAATAATGGGTGATCTTCCCATCCCACGGGTAACAGAAGCTAAAGCATTCTGTCATACAGGTGTGGATTATGGAGGGCCTTATTATATAACATTATCGCGGCACAGGGGTGTTAAATGCCAGAAAGCTTATATTTGCCTTTTTGTCTGCCTAACCACAAAAGCCTTGCATTGGAGCTTGCTTCAGATTTAAGCACTGATATATTTTTAGCCGCATTTAAACGTTTTTTGTCTCGTAGGGGACCGTGTTCTTTCATTTACTCCGATTGCGGCACTAATTTTCAAGGAGCTAAATATGAACTGGATGAACTTTATAAGTTTCTGAAATCTGAAACCTTTCAGAATCATTTGGATAGGGAATTGATTGAAAATCGCATTACGTGGAAATTTAATCCCCCCGCAGCTGCTCATTTTGGTGGAATTTGGGAAGGAGGTATTAAAGCAGTCAAAAATCATTTAACGAAAGTAATAGGTAACCAAATTCTATCATGTGAAGAATTTTCCACTGTCCTTACACAAATTGAAGCTCTACTAAATTCTAGGCCGCTTTGTTGGCTTAGCTGTGATCCTTCAGAACCTTTAGCACTCACCCCGGCTCATTTTTTGACATTAACGCCTTTAAAGTTTTTACCCGCCAGACTTACTTGATACGCCCACAAATAGGTTGTCTCGTAAGGAGCTTTTAGATCAAATCGTACAATCCTACTGGAAAAGGTGGCATGTCGAATATCTGAATACTCCCCAAGCACGTCAAAAATGTAACAGTAGTTCATTTCCTGTCGAGGTGGGAACGTTGGTTATAATTAGACATGACAATGTTGCACCCCTAAATTGGCCACTTGGAATAATTGAAAGTGTTTTTCCAGGTAAAGATGMCGTAATCAGAGTTGCKACTGTTAGAACTAAAAGTGGTTTATATAAAAGACCGGTAACTCGATRATGTKCTCTGCCATCACAATAAGTTAAATTAAGTTATATCTTTAAGCACTCATTTTCATTTTCGTTATATTTTGAACAACACAAGCAAAAAACTACTTTTTTGGGTAATTTTGCAATTTCAGGCCCGGAGAATGTTTGGGCCATCCTTTATTTTTATTTTATTATTTTATTATTGGTATGAATGTATATATATGGGAATAGTAGCGACAGATGGTGAAGTGAGCCGGTTTCGTTAATTTTGTTTTTGCCAACAAAAAAAACCGCGATAACGAGATTCGTTAGTTCGAAGCCGTAGAGCAACGTGCTCGGTGAAATCGTTCCGCAATCCTTACTGAAAATCAAAGACTTTTTTCGGAGTTTCAACGCGCTAGGACTATCGCGGTGGCATCCCCTGGTCCTCGCCCTTTCGCCACCTAGAGCTGAAGACGACGACGACTCGCGAGTACGTGTGCTACGGTGAGTTTTACTCTTTGAGAATCCGACGAACGATGATAAGAAGTGTGTTACGTTAAGGGGTTAGATAACCCTAGGTGACGCGGGACAAAGAATAGTGGTACCGGCCGGGTAGGCCGGACAGTGCGGGCACAACCGTCCACCAGGACGGTTCTGGGTTACCGTTGTTTGATAATTAGTGTAAAATTATTAGTGCAAATAAATCTCGTTGGTAAAAAGGGTTTTAAGCTCACGACAATCGGGGATCGCGACACCGATAGCATACACGTCGCGCACGTTATCTAGCGCGGAATAAAAATATTCTCAGATCGAACGTGAAGCTTTAGCTATAATATATGGAGTATCTAAATTTCGTCAGTATTTGTTAGATACTAAATTTAAATTAATTGCTGATCATAAACCGCTTTTAGCGATATTTTCTCCAAAAAAGGGTGTTTCTTCATTAGCAGCCAATAGATTATGCAGATGGGCAATTATTCTTTCGAGTTAGTTACGAAATAGAATATGTAAAATCAGCAGAGAATTATGCAGATTTTTTATCACGTCTTCCGGTGCAAGGTCAAACCGACAAAAACATACATAAGGAGTTCGATTACGTAAATTTCTTTTCTTTTACAGATGCTAGTTTCATAATTAATTTTAATGAAGTTAAAGAATGTACGGAGGGAGACGGCGAAATCTTGAAAATAATAGAATTTGTTCGCAAAGGAAAGTGGCCTAAGTGCTCGGTTAACACAAAACAATTATACCCTAATTACAGATCTTATTTTTCTAAACGTTTTGAACTTTACATACACGATAACTGTTTGATGTGGAATCATCAAGTTGTGATTCCAGTAAAATTATGTAATGTGTACTTGAAGGAGCTACATACCACACACATGGGAATGGTCGAAATGAAGCAGTTAGCAAGAAGTTACTTTTGGTGGCCGAAACTAGACGGCGATATTGAGTCAATTGTCAGAGCTTGCAATACTTGCCAATTGGTTGGTCTTAACCCTCCCAAAAATGAGTTAACTCCTTGGAAATTTCCTGATGAGGTATGGGAGCGTCTCCTCATAGATTTTTTTGGGGCCCGCAGATACAGCCCCTAGTAATAAAAAATAACGAATATTTTGCGACGCCGTTTTTCTACCAAACGATGTTACTAACCTATGGTGTCAACCCAGATGTTCCAATGTAGTCCGCGTCCCGCCGCTGCAGTCGGAGAGTAGGGGGGTTCCAATATTTTTAACGATAATTATAGGCGCCACAAAATTTTACAATTCCACAGCGGACTACTCAGACGAAAATTTTGAAAAGCTACGATGGAAATCAAACACCAAAGCTCGGGTAGAAGCGTAGTTTAATTAAACGAAAACTATGAGAGGTACAAGTAATGATAAAGAAAGAATAAAGTTTGAACCTCAATTAGTTACTTAAGAATGATTGAACTTAAACGACTAATATGAGAGAATTTCGAACATATAACCAAAATGACACTTAACAATCAAAATTAACCCTTCCCATTGAGCACCACAACTATGTGCCCGGTCACCGAGTACCAGTAAATAACTAGAAAATCTGTGAATCGCCCCTGTTAACTTCCGCACTGGTCAGCGCTTCGCATTAACGAGTGACGCAACAAAAACGAACGACGAACGAAAAATCGTCACAAACGATCGATAATATCGGTGATACCCGCGAGCAATAGCCCTGTGGCGTTACAGATAATTTAAAATAATAAATGGAATCGAACTGAAGGTTCGATTGTGAAAGAAGGGTGATGGGACAAGCTATATACTCAAATTCACTAGCTGAAGGCTCCTACGGCAATGTATATATGAGCTGAAGGCTCGCACAAGTTAAACAAAACAAATACAAGAGCTGACGGCTCATACAAGTTATTCAAAATAATTACAAGAGCTGAGGGCTCATACAAGTTATTCAAAACAATTACAAGAGCAGAGGGCTCATACAACAAGTTTTTCCGTTGACGGACAGCTAAATAACCTCAAAGTTTACAACGTATCAAGCAATCACCACCGAGATGGAATCTACACCGCGGATTCTGCGCTCCGATTTAAGGGTCAACGACCTCCTACTTAAAATTTAAGCTTATCTGCGCTCTCCTGCTGGTTGGGGTCCCACATGTACGGTCCTCCACACCAAGGGTCGCCAGCTACTAGGGTTGAATCTTCCTAACAGGAAGGATGGCAGCGCAAATTCCCAAATCCAATCCCAAGTGATCAGTCCCAACTCTACGATTCTCCACTTCTCCAATCTTCAACAGCTATCCAGACAGGAATAAGGCCCAGATGTCAATCATACAAACGAAGACGAAGCGATAGCAATATCAACTCTATCCTTGATTATGTCGAAAAATTTTGTCAGTTTTGTCAATTTCACGGTAGGACACCTTTTAATTATTTGTTCAGTTTTGCCATACATTCTGTAATAGTTATTCTTTTACAAAGTTATATGTTTTCGTCGTTTTGTTTTCTTTAATATTTGGAGTTAACAGTAAGTGTTAAGAAGTTTAATTATAAAAAGTGCCTGTTATGTATTTAATTTTAGTGTCCTGACGAAGAACCGATTTTGGTTCGAAATATAGACAGTTAAAAAATCCATTTCTTAATTTAGCCCAAACACCCTTGCCGTTTTCCCAAGAAAATATTTAATATACATCCGGCAATTATCTATCGTTTATTCATCTACATGGGTTATTACGAAGATATACGTAACAGGTTTGGAGACAACTCTGTTCGCCTTCTCAAACAATGGGCACATAATAACACCAAGGTTGCAAAATACGAAAACAGGAAAGATTTTCTACTAAAGTGCCGAAGATCTGGCATAACACCACGTCACATCCAACAGAACATCAGATCCCTCACTTCTTCGCTGGATGAAGATAATGGTAACAACCGTGAAATTATGACTTTTGAAAAAAGATTTAAAACAAGATTATTGAGTTTAGAGATTTCACTTACATTTAGGTTGTTGGCCAAGCTCAAAAGTTCAAATTGTCAAATTAGAGAAGAATTAAGCCCAATTTTGCCACGCCATGTATTATCCAACTTTATTTTCTTTCAAAATCACAATTATAATAAAGTATACAGTAAACACAAAAATAATTTACAAATGAAATTTGATAAACTTGTAGAAACACACTTAAATAAATTTAACACCTCCAAGAAATGGTTTCGAAACCTTACAAATTACACCTTTCCAAAAAACATAGAAACTATTCTATCGCTAGGACCGAAATTTACCTACCATCCCACTAATCAAGACATCAACATTAAAAAGTTATTGGCAGATGTAGAATATGTTATTAATTACATTCCTGATAATTCAAAAAAGAATCTTATCAGAGCTAAAGCTACGAACGCTATTACAAACTTTTGGTACAAAAATTCAAAAAATTATTCTTCCGCACATAACACTGAAAACATCCTCTATAAGCAAGCACATACCTTTCTTAAATCCAATCCAGATATACTAATTACCAGAGCTGATAAAGGCAATGTCACTGTAGCTATAAGCTCTCATCAGTATGAAGACAAAATGCAAACTTTACTTAATAATCCACAAGTTTATTCCCCTCTAGCGAGGGACCCTACAGCAAAAATAATTAGGGAAAACAATGCTTTAAATAAACAACTTAAAAACAGTAATCATATAGATACAATCCAGACTAAAAAACTTACCCTATATGACGCTATATCACCTACTATATACGGCTTGCCAAAAATACATAAGCCAGATGTTCCACTACGTCCAATAGTATCCACCATAGGATCTCCTACCTCGCCGCTTAGCACTTTTGTGGCAGATATTCTTAATAAAGCCTTTGAAAGTTACCACTGTTTTGCTATCAAGGATTCTTTTGAGTTTGCTTCTAAAGTTAATAATTTTCAGCTTCCTTCTAATTACATCATTATTTCATTAGATGTTGTCAGTTTATTCACTAACATTTCTTTAGAACTTGTTTTACAAATCATACAGTTAGAATGGGAGAGAATAGCAGATCACACTACTATTCCACTATTAACATTTACAAACATTATAAAATTTCTTTTCAAATCCAGTTATTTTTCATTTAAAAATATATTCTATCAACAGATCCTTGGTTGTCCAATGGGCTCTACATTAAGTCCAACTCTTGCTGTATTAGTAATGTCAAACTTACTTCACACTTGTATAGAAAAACTACCATTTCAAGTACCATTACTATACCAGTATGTTGATGACCTAATCTTAGCGATTCCATATACAGAAACCAACCTTGTTCTACAAACGTTCAATTCTTTCGATCAATACTTAGAATTCACAATTGAACTTGAAGAAAAATAACAGTTTAATTTTAGATTGGTATCAAAAACCCACCTCATTTGGAAGATATATAAATTACTATTCTGAACATAATTTCCATATAAAACTAAATCTAATTAAAGCTTTAAAAAATAGAATTGAAAAAATTACACATCCGTCCCTTACACATCAAGCTTACACAGATTATATAACATACTTTTACATAATAGCTACCCACGTCATTTAATTATTAAATTATTATTTGGTAGTAACAATTCAAGGACTTCTGTTAATAACACCACATATGGCCAGATAAGTCAAGATCACTTAGTTAATCCTCAAAATATAGTATTTGCATCTCTTCCATTTATACCAAATTTAACACATAAACTTACAAAAATGTTTAACGTAGTTCCAAATTTAAAAATTGCAAAATACTATATAAAAACTAATAAAAAGTTGTTCTCAAAACTTAAAGATAAAATTGATAAAAATAAAAAAATGAATGTGATTTATTGTGTTGAATGTCTGGACTGCCCCTCTGTTTATATTGGACATACCATGCAGTCTTTACAACACAGACTGAACCTACATCGTAGTGATGTTCGTCTACGTCCAGATCGTTGTGCGTTAGCTCAGCATGCATCTAGTACCGGACATTCTTTTGGTTTCCTAAATACTGCAATTTTAGACATAGAAGCTAATAAATCAAAACTTTTATTTTTAGAAATGTGTTATATACAACAAAATTCCAATTCTATTAACAAAAGGCCAGATATAAAAAATCTTAGTTCTATTTATTGCCAACTTCTTCAAATTGACAGTGTTAAACTAAGAAGAAATAATACAACTTAAAATTTATATATAGAATTTTTAAATAATATTTATATATGATAAATCGCTCATGAATTTTAAGCTTGTTCAACAACTCTATCCTTGATTATGTCGAAAAATTTTGTCAGTTTTGTCAATTTCACGGTTGGACACCTTTTAATTATTTGTTCAGTTTTGCCATACGGCATTCTGTAATAGTTATTCTTTTACAAAGTTATATGTTTTCGTCGTTTTGTTTCCTTTAATATTTGGAGTTAACAGTAAGTGTTAAGAAGTTTAATTATAAAAAGTGCCTGTTATGTATTTAATTTTAGTGTCCTGACGAAGAACCGATTTTGGTTCGAAATATAGACATAGTTAAAAAATCCATTTCTTAATTTAGCCCAAACACCCTTGCCGTTTTCCCAAGAAAATATTTAATATACATCCGGCAATTATCTATCGTTTAATATCAATAAGTATACGATAAGATAAGATGAGAACCGAAAAGAAAAGAAAAGAAAAGAAAAGAAAAGAGCCCTAAAATATTAAGGAGGGTATTAATACTCGTTCGATTAAATAATATTTTACTCACTATAGTTGGTGTGCGGCACTGATTGCAGAAATATTCGTGGCAAATCTTGTCGATAACCCAAAATCCCAAAATGGCCACGTGTGGATGTTCAATAATGCAAAATCAACCATTCAGCCAATTCCAAAAGCCCAACTTACATCCACACGTCTAACTGAAGATTTTCCAAGCGGATCCCACTATGGTAACCAATCGATGGTCTATTTACTTAGAAAAATCTTCCCAAAAATCGACAATACCACGTTCTCACATTCAGTTCGCAACAGGTCAAAATACCAAAAGGAAATAGGAAATTCTTTCTGCTGTCAAGTGACTCGCTCAAAATCTACGCGCAAGCGTTAGGCTTAACGGCGGAAGTGTCTGCAGTACCGATGATCACACCCAAGCAAACAAGGACTAAGTAACTACTAATAATGGTTTCAGGTTCACTGTGTACAACGAGAAGCCTACGCGCCAGGCGTGAGCGACTGACAAAATATGAATGTTACAATTTACAACAATTACTTTTAAAGATTATGCCCTTATGTTAAACCCCAAAAAATGTGTCGAAATATCTTCAGACGGCTTACTCACGTTTAAATACTTTGCATTGTATGTAACTATTTCTGTATTTGACTATTGTAACACTAGTACTAGTAATAATTTAGATGGCAATGCCATCTGTCAGCATTACACTGACATGATGACAAAGCCACCTAGCTGCCATAACGGGTACTGTTTACGGTCCTGCCTAAATAGATACGTCTAGAGTTCAACGTATGCGGAATTCCTGTTTAATACTGGCATTAGGGATAACCGAATATCAGCGCACTGCTCATAGTTTTAATGATATTAGCTGGTTGAGAACGCATAGTAATAGAATTCCGCATGAGCCTTATGTGTCATGTTACTATAACAACTAAGATTCCAACTTATCTGTACAGTAAAATAACATTCCGTACTGATGTACTTCATTTAAATCTGCTATATATGGGTCTTTTTGTTATTAATTTAATTAAGCAATGTTTTGCAAAATAGTTTTAATAAAGGAAAATGATTAACAATAACTATATTTTAAAGCCTTATTTATTTAAATACAGTAGTACAGCTATTGCGCCTTCGTGAGAATGACCGTTGAATCAAACGATCATCCAATTATTCGATAAATAGTGTGAAGCAAAGCAATAAAATACAAATAAATAAAGTTAAGCGTTCCACAAGTATCAATACTGGATCTTATATTATTCTTGCTCTTTATAAACGACATTTTAAATTTAATTCTAAGTTGTACTATGAGGAATATGATATGAGGATACCATGGCCTATCCTGCCATGACTCTAATTTTCTGATTAGAAGCGACTAACATGTCTGAGCTATTTTAATACACTATTCGTCATCTGAAGAAAAGAAATTCTTTTTACCATTTAAGTGAAAAGCTCATAGGAATAATTTAGTATTAAATAATCCCGTAGTTCTAGCCTGTATAAAATTGCAGCATGTTGGGGTTAACAATTGATGGTACATTAGGACGGGCACAACATTGGCTTTTATAAATTTTTCAGTAAAGAAATGATTAAGTAACTTTATTCCTGTAGGGAAACATTTAAGACAGGGTGCAGAAGTGGTAAAACTGACAGTGTTCATTTCCAGGTAACCGGAAAAATTAAAGCAGAAATAAATGAAAAAATCAAGAGCGCTATAAAAGTGCACGAGCACCGCTCACTAAAAAGGGCGTCAATAAGTAAAATAGAAATAATAAAAATAAACTAAAAGGTACTGTAGTGACCTACTTAGTGTGAGGTCAACGGGAACAAATATACTCGCAGGCTGTATCAACAGGAAAAGACAATTATATGGCATTACGATTACCTTGCGAGGAAATGTAATAAAAACGCTGTTGTAAACATAGAATAAAAGTAGACCAGTAAATAACCAGATGTAATTAAGCGTAAGTTAATAAGTAATCTTTGTGATAAATATGATAACTGTGTGTAATAAATGATGTGTACAACCCTCCTGCTTCTTCTTCAAGTCTTCCCGCCTGATGGATTAATATGCCACAACTGGTAACACGAACGCACCATAGTGCAAATGGCAGTATATAAGATCGTTTTTGGATGAATATTAACGTAATAACGTATGAAAGTAAAGCACCATACTGAACAGTAGACTACAAGCGACTGAGATGAAACAATACTAAAACGTGTCAAAGAGGTAACTATAATAGGTAGCATAAGAAATGACAAAATCAGAGACCATAAACTAGAATAAAATAAATTAAACTAGCTCGGACACCTGGTGAAAATAAATTGGAAAATGCCAACGAAACCAATATGGTTACATGTTAAACGGTAACAAAAACGCTTCAACTGTGACGAAGCAAAAAGGGCAGCAAATGACAGAACTAACTTGTAGAAAATAGTGCATCAAGAGTTTGATTTATAAATACATATTTCCTGCATTTAAATCGGAATTTACGTAGGTAGTTAATCCTATGATTATTACAAGATATTAAAAAACAAAGAAGGTTAATTTTTATCATCCGATCCTACACTTGCGCTTTTTAATTCAATGTGGGCTAAATGACTACGCACTAGCTATTACCAAGAAGATATAAAATTTACCAGGGTTATTCGCATCTCCCCTGACAAATAATTTACCACTTCGATGGAAAATACATGTTCTGAAAAATAATACATGAACATTACAATTCAACTCATTCGCAAAGCAAACAAAAGGCAAACTTGCGGAGGCATTGGCTGATTGCGTTCGACAGTAAATGATGTATCTAATACCGCTATCCAGATATATCTGCGGCCAGAACCCTGGCACTACAACATTGATTTAGAATGGACCACGGGAGATTTATTTCGCTTGCAGCTCAAGGATTTTAGATACGTGCTCCTGGAATACAACACGGTAGTTGTTCGCCAGAATTTAATTCAGAAATGTCTTAAGTTTGGTTAATATTGTAACATTAAGTCATTAAGTTACCTCTTTAGTCTAAATGGTATCATTTACAGATTTTTATTTCATACAGGGTAGAGAATTGTCAATCAGGATGAAGTTACTGTAACTACTAACATTACAATAGGTGTGCTATATACGCAGGCCATTTCATAATTTTGCAACTGAAAAAGTCATGAATTCAGCGTTATGTTTTCTGTCTATCTTTGACATAAAGAAGAATACGACCTCATGATTTATAAATAGGAGACATCCTGCACCTGACTATGGTGACATGGCTTGGAATCATAATAAAAATTTCATGCGTGTTCTTTCGTCGAGTAAAACTTAGAAGGGCGAATGACGGTATACAAAGAATTTTACAGTGGCAAAAAGTAATACTATTCTTTCCTGCTTAAAACACAGTAGTATGTAATGGCGTAATCTTCCTAATCTAATAATTATATTCCTTATTAAAATAATTTATCCTTCCTGGGATATATGTAAAAGTGAATTTGATAAACGAGCATCTTTTAAACAATCGCAGAAACTATGAGCATAATTGCAGTTGCAGATTTATTTAAAGATAATGGAGAACTATATCTTGTGGCTCATTTGCACAGAAAAAAGTAAACTTGTCAGGTGCAGATAGATGTACAGTGTATGGGTGGTAATTATTTTATGAAAGAGAACCGGATTCATTCAGTAGTATTCTATTACTTAGACATATTTAGCTAACCAACATTAACTAACAAATTACAAAGAAGCACTTTAGCACCATGTTAAAAATTATGACGGATACTGAGAATTTTCCTGTGGGCATCATGCGTTCTGTACAGTCTTACTGATATGGACATTAACGCTATCAATATAGACACGTAGCCTTTTCACGACATGCTCGATGTTAAAAATCTTATTTTTAATTGTCGCCGCAAATCTTGAAGATAGTTGTGTTTATTATTACTGAACACGAGAACCTTTGACTTATTTGGATTTATCCATAGTCCATGGACCTGGACAAGACAATAGTCGTTTATTTCAAATGTTACGGGAAACATATGGCACAGTGCTGAGGCTGAAACCGTTAAAAAGTTGGGACTCATAAGCATATTGATAAAGCTACTTTCGATAATTGCTTCATGCTTCAGATTGCATACATAAATTTTAAATAGTAGTGAGGACAGTAGCGGATCCAGCTCCGGATCCACCCCTGAAACTTAATTTAATATTATCTTACTTTCTCAGAACATTACAACTACAGTACAATTTTTATCACCTATCTTTACTTGAACCACTAGTAGGTTTAGRATTTTTTAACTTTATATTTCTACAAGAGGGCGTCAAATTTTTAAACCGCGCGCGTTCTCTCTGTAGCGCTGTCGTGTCGTGTCAACTGTCAACAGTTGTTTATTAATTGCGAACGCGGTATGCTTTTGTTTGTTTTCGTAAAATTTAAATGACATCTAAACGTAAACAAGATCTTCGTTCTTTTGTTTTATTGAAAAAAAAAGAAAGAAGAGAGAAAATGAACCAATATCACATAGAAACAATGTCTGCGACTTATCATCGTCGATTCAAAGTTATTCCGGTAGGTACATCTTTCTGATTATTTTGTATGTAGTTAAGTAACTCGTAAAAACATTATTAGTCGATTTTGTTATTTTTATTCGTTTGAGTTCGTTAATTTTTCGGTCGGTGTTGTATTGGATGTGGGTAGTGGGTGGCTGTAGATTGTACTCTGGTTGTGAACTCTCCTACTCTGTGATCTCTGTCTGTCCTACAAAGGAGAGCGTGAGGTAATACAATTACCATTTAAATCAATCATCGGTATATTAGGGTTTGAACTCCTTTAAACTATATTTCTAAGAGCAGCACGCCCTCTCACCTCCGTGAATGTCATAGTTTTATAGGTACTTACGGCGTTATTTACCTAAAATCGGCCAATAATCAGAAAGGGGTTGTAATATCCACGATAAAAATTTCTTTCATTACGAGTCCAAGTTTGAGAAAAATGAGAAAAAGATAACAGGTATACACATCAAAATTTTGTACCAGTATGTACCATGATAGAACCTACCCATAATGGACAAGTTGCATGATTTTCAAATTTCACCATATAGCTGCTGAAATTAACGGTCAGGAAGTGTTTTGTGCAAAACAACCCCGGCAAAGCTGAAAGAATTGCAATGTAAGATGTAGACAATTTCACATTACTTTCAAGCGCCAGCCGAGATCTGTCACGCTGACAGGCGTTCCCACACCTGGTATTGACTATTTCGGTGTTATTTGTGTATTTTGCCGCAGATTAGTGTGTGTATAGTTTTTCCTCTTGTTTGGTTGCTGTGCACCATTTTTTTTTAGATATTTTCCATTTTGGGCACATAGAAATAAATTTGGTTTGGAACGCAAAAACCACCTATTTTTACACACACTATTTTTTTTGTATTTTTCGCTTTCAGAAAAATGTTCGGCAATTAAACTACTAACCCTCACAAAGAAACAACTTCACGAAAGCAGCGCACGTAGATGCACCAGACAGTTCGCATGAGATGATAAACGCGCGACAATCTAGAATGAAACCTGACGTCACACGTCGTTTTTAGGGGATGCAATTTTCAAATTCAATTTATTTTAAAAGTAATTTGTTTCTATAGCTGTATTCTTTAAGTATAGGTTATTATATATAAGAAAAACATCAGCAATTTCCCCAATGAGTCAAGCCCCCTCCAAACCAAAGTCCTAGATCCGCCACTGCCTGGGGAACCCCATCTTATACCGTATTTGTATTATAAAACTGATTTTCTATGATAACAAAATTGAAGAATTATTGTTAAATCCGTTATAGTGTAGCATGAACAATAGAATATCATCAAGTCGCCATAGAAATATCAATCATAATTAGGGCCGAAGAAAAGTGGGATTTCAACTATGGTCGGAACGGAAGCCAGTCTAGGTTTTAAAGAAAATATTTTTTGCTACAGTTGGGATCGCAACTGAGCATCTATGATTATCTCGAGTATTTAAAAACACAGGCAATATACTAATGAATACTAGAGTTATGGAATAGGGATGATTATAGCTTCCAGACGACTATCAGCTTCGCCAAATGTTTGCCAATAACGGGAATTCGATGATGCGCAAGGTCTGCTTATGAAAAGAATTTGGTCGACAATAGACCAAAAGCGTTTTATAGTTGTAAACGCTCTCCACTCTAAATACAGTGAAAGCGTATGCCTAGAAGACACAGGCACATACTTTTGCAGACACATTCTGTTATGCCTTTACTGTCGATCCTGGTACACAAATTTCTACTTTAAATCCCGTTAACAGAGTAACTGATTCCATAAATTAGATTCACATTAGCCATGATGTAGTTCTTCGAAAGCTAGAGAGTTTAAGAAATGATACATCTCCAGGAGCCGACGCCATTAACCCGATGATTTAGAAGAAGTGTGCTAGCAATCCCTGTGTTCCCCTCACTACGATTATGAACAAGTCTTTGGAGACAGGTACTGTACCCGATGACTTAAAACTGTCTAGTGCTACTCCTATCTACAAAAAAGGCGATAAACTCTTCAGTAGTAGTAACCGTACCGTCTCACATCAGTTGCCTGTAAAGTAATGGAAAAATTATTTGTGAAGAGATAATCACATTTTGCAGAACAGCAATGTGGTCATCGATCAACATGGTTTTCTTCCGCGACGGCTGCTAATTCATGCGCGAAGCATATCGATGACGGCCTCATATTCAGAATAACGCGATGTGTAAAGTGGCGTTCCGCACAGCTCCGTTATTTGCCCTATCCTATTCTTGATATACGTATCAGACTTAACAACACATTGCAAATTAAATTCTTTAGCCTACGCAGAAGACCTAATACACTATGGTATTCCATTTCAGATGATTTAAACAAAATCAGCGAATGGTGTTTGGACTGGTTAATCGAACTGAACTGCGACAGGTGTTACTTCCTACATCTGCCTAAAAATAATCATTAACTTTCTTACAATATTGCCGGAAATGTCGTACCTGTAGTGCAGCAGATAAGTGATGTTAGAGTGTCTTCTACGTCCCTACTTCACCAAAGTGTCAAAAGTGTAGTCAAGTATTTTTGATTGAAAAATCCTTTAACAGCCTTTTCGAGGATTAATTAATTAATCTGAAATTTGCTGTTGCTGTTAGGTCACCTTTGTTAAGGCAACAAAACTACCTACAGGCTTCAAAGGCCTTCCGTATGAAACACGGCTAAAGACTAAAGAAGAGACGAACACGCAGGACAGACTCACATTTACTCGAAATTTGAATGTGATGGTGTAGTAAAGCAGCACATTTATGAAAAACAACCGTCGACCAAGCGACACATTTAACTTTAATAGAAGCATGTCCACACTGTCATTATAGGGTCATTGTGCGTAGCAATAAGGTCACTGTCAACGTATATAATTTCCATAGTTTCTGATTATTAACTTGGTTACCGCTAAATTCCACAGCTATGATAGCAATAGTTGCTAGGCAAAGCTTTGCACTGCAGGGAATAGTGTCATTTTGTTCTTTGTATTCGCGGATCAAACCTAGAACTAGAGTAGACGTTACCTTATAATACGCAGTGGCCTTACGTACAGACCAAGTACAGGGTAGTAACTAACAGTACCGCAACGTCCGGCATATTGGTAGTAAAAGTTTAGGCGAGAACCTTCAAATTTCGCAATGTTATTTTACTTAGATTGGATTGGAATAATACCAAGATCAATAATAATAACCCATTATTGATCAAGGTAGAGAAAAACAAACACTGCGGAATTTGAATGTTCTCGCCAAAACTTTTACTCCCAATATGGCGGACGTTGTTATACTGTATTCCATTTAGTGACTGTAGTATAGACTACAGGGTGGGCCATCTACATGTGACCCCGTAGAAGTTCGTAATAATTTTGACATACGTTGCCAAATTGACACATTAATGGCAAACAAGGAGGTATTAGCTATTGATAACTATACGCTGCACTGCCCGAACGCGCCGAAATTGTTTAAATGAAGCCATCATGAGCGATGAGACATTTTATACTGAACGGAGCGATAAACACAATTAGATTCTACAATCCCTGAAATATTTTTATATTAAACGCAGATCAGGAATTAAGAGGACATCAGTTGAAACTTAAGGCAGAAGTGTTCAACATGGCGACATTTCCTACCAATACGCTATATTAATGTGACGTAGATGTCGGCCATTTAGTTACGGTATATCAAGATCCTGGATCAAAACATAGCAAGTTGTCATAACGTACGTGAGGAACTCAGTGTTTGGTACAATTTTTCATGTGCTACTGTATATGTTTGAGTTGCTTAAACTCCTTCGCTTTACTTAGCAAGTATTACAAACCGAAATTATATTTAGTTACAATGTATTGTTGAAAAGCTTAACATATACTAGCTTCGTGTGCAGAGCATTACAATTTGTAGCTTGTACCAGACAATGGTAATGTGTTGGGCCCCTTGGGTGTTCTCGTTAGAATAAGAGAGAAACTTGTAATCCTTACAGCACTTCTTTTAGGTTGTTTTTCAACAATATATTGCAACTAAATGTAATTTTGGTTTGTAATGCTTACCAAATAAAACGAAGGATTGTAAACCACTCAAACATGCACAGTAACACTCCATGTTCAGAGCAAAATTATAGTTTAAAAAAATATTTTTAAGTGTTACTGTGTATGCTTATGTATGGTATATTTTATTATTGAGTAATTAAGTATTATAAACCGAAATTACATTTAATTACAATCTATTGTTGAAAAACAATCTAAATAAGTGCTGCATAGTTTACATGTATCTCTCTTAACGAGAACATCCAGGAACTCAGCACGTACATACGCACTTAATGTAGGTTAGCTTTTCAACAATGCATTGTAAGTAAATGTAATTTCTGTTTGCATACTTGTTCAGTAAAGCAAAGGAGTGCAAGCTACTTAAAAATACACGGTAACACTTCTAAATATTCTTTTAAAGCTAGAAAATTGCACCCAACACTGAGCTCCGTTACGCACATTATGTCAACTCGGTTTGTTTTGATCCAGGACTTGACGTACCGCAGAAAAATGGCGGACTCGACGTCAGGTCTAATTAGAGTATAGGGTTTTTAATGATTGGAATTCGTAGCCTAGCAGAGTAGTTACGGTGCCCACTCTAAACTGATTTAAAAATAGACGAAACCTCTTTTTTCGTTGCGTTATCGGAAATAATTTAATTTTTGTGTTTTTGAAGAATTTTGCAAGTGAATTTTGCTTACATATTTGTTTTTATAGATAGTTGCTGAAGCTGCATTACTTTAATTGAATATATTGCTAGAATCCTAGATTATGCTATTTTAACGATAATTTTTTTTCAAGTCTGTAACTTTTCATTTATTTTTTAAAGTCGGATGCACACCATCAAAATTATACCACCCTATACCAACGAAACGAAAACACCCTTGCCCGTAGCTGGCCCAAATTAAAGCATTTTTAATGATTGATGCGCATGTTATTCCACCGTATATGTGTACAGGCTTCGCGTCCGAAGCAATAAATTTTATAGAGTTCCCGAACACGAATATTGCCGTCATCCTGCCTAATGCAGACTCCACTCCATACAAGTGCATATTGAGCATAAATAGGAGCTCGCTGAAGAATCCATAAACTTAGAGGCGAAGCGACGAAAAGCGACCGACGTATAACGGCATATCAAATGTAAAAAGCATCAGAGGATGCTGTGTCGCAGTCGAATTGGCTAAAGAGCGTATGCTGACTGAAAATGGCCTGTGAATGCAGAGATAATGATGTTTCATAAGGGCAATGTGCCACATGGTCACCTTCAGCTATATTTTGTATTCTTACTTATCTTAAAACTAGGTTTTGTACGATACAACAGAATTACAATCCAGTTTGCATATATAACAAACCTACACACAAAGAATAAAATTTAACAGTTGCTTTGCCTTTGATAAAAATTAAAAATCAACTAAATAAACTTGGACAGTAATATCGTTCTTCCTAAGAATATATATACCTATATGATTTTGATGTATAAAGTTAATAATATATATTATTTTCACCAGCATAAACTACCCTCGTCAGTACTGTAAAGAGGCAAAATAGTGAAATGGCATTACTTAACATCGCTCTGTTCTTAAGTATTTTATAAATAAAAATACAAAACGCGTTAAAACACTTGCCCCTTACATATTTCCGTCATTTTCTTAATTATTTTGCTAGTTCATTAAATTATCACATTACTGTTTTCTTTATCACAATCTTATATGCATAATAATCAAAGCTTACTCATATTTCTGTACAAACTATCAGCTCTATCATCTAAACCTCTACCTGTTCCTAGCAAAATTCAGTTACCACTTAAAAAAAGATACAATTTTAAGTTTAGGTATGGCTATTTTAGCGTAGAAGGAATGAAAATACTTTTGAATATCTATGGACAGAAGGATAGCTATTGAATAAACGTAGATTCCGGCAAAATGACCTGTTTTACGGTGGAATTGGCTGGGTCGATCCGTTGGACGTGGAAATGCAAAACAGAATGTAAATATGTGTGTGCTGTGTTTCAGAACTAATAGTTTCCGACGGCCAGAAGCAGCACGGTATTTTTCACTTGACCAAATCGCAACTGGCGCTGGTATTTGCGACAAGTTTACAGTCCAGTGGCGCAGTGATGATTCTTCAACACCACATAATTTTGCTGCCATTATTATGTAGACATATTGTAAACAAAAACTACTGTTACAAACAGTTATTGTCTAGCATATTCAATGTTCCTATTACCCTTTCTATTATTTTAATTACGGCAAAAATTTTACTAAGTGATATCGGACTATTGAGCCGCGCTCGGCCTTTCAGGATCTCGGTTGCCCTGCCTGGTTGACGAACGCGATTTAAACTGCCAAGTTGACAGTAGTGCTCATTTCCTGAATTAAGATATAAAACTAGGAATTTAGCCACTCCAGCTACCCGTCCGTTAACAGTTTGGCGCCCAACGTGGGGCCAACTCTTCTATTGCAGAAAAGGACCACAGACCGCTAGCTAGCCATGGTGAACAGACGACACACTAGCGACACGGAAAAGGTATCATCCCCATCTACGTACTCTGCATCCTCCGTGGGAGATGGTACGTCTGTATTACCACATACCAGCAACGCAGAAAACGTGTCGCCACCGCCCGTGCATCCTGTAGTTTCTCTGGGAGGAGGCATGACCGTAGAAAACACGTACGCGCCCAGTAACTACCAAAGAAACACACGCAATTATCCAGGCATACTTTCAACAGACGCGATCTACCCCTACGATACTCCCTAAATACGGAGGGAGGCTATGCGAAGACCTCGAGGTCTTATTCCGTATCCTAGAGACCACCTTTCGTGAGGAAAACATTCCTACAAGCCAGTGGGTCTTGAGGTCATTAGAGCAGCGAACAGGTGAGGCCGCTCATCAGCTTCAGCAATATAAAGAACTTCAAATTAGCTGGTCGGAATTCACCGACATTGTAAGGTTGAAATTTGCGGCCCCAGAGCGATGACATACGTCAGATATTAGAAGAACCTCAACAGAACGGAGATGTCGCTGCATTTTTCTTCCGCAAGCGACATGAAGCTGCACGCCTTCTACTCACTCTAACAGACAAAGAAGTAGCCTGCGCAATGCATGACTTTCTACTTCCACACATTCGCTGCCTCTTACCTTCTGTGGTCGAATCTATACACGAGCTACTTCAGCGAGCATCTACCATAGAAGAAGTCATCCGACAGCAGATGTCTACGCCAGTCCCGTCTACTCATACCATTGTTCAACAAGCTTTGCCAATAACTCCCAATAATTCCGGGAAATGGTCCATCTCCACAGTCCCGCGACCCGCGTTGCCACTACTGCCCTGAACGCCACTGGCATCGCGATTGCCCTGTTAAGAACCAGAGAAACGCCGATCGGGCCGGCGGCCAACAATAATTGATGGACGATCGGCCCTAATGACTACTTTTACTAGCAACCTACCAAGAATTACTGCTTATGTTAACACAAACAAGAAAGTGTCTGCCTTAGTGGATTCTGGAGCCAGTCGGACATTCATTCACCGAGACCTGGTTAATGAAGTGCAGCCCAACGCTGTCAGCAGGGTAAATTTGGGAAGTCGCGATGCTACCCTTTCCATAGATGGCACTGCTTGCGTAAATATCCAGATAGGTGGAAGTGGCCGAACTATACAGTGCCTACTATCACAAACTCTGTGTACTGATCTCGTTCTTGATGTGGACTGGTTGAGGGATGAGAATGCCGTGTTGGACTTCCGTCGTCAGTGCCTGCATGTGGGTACCGGAAAACGGGTTACAGTTTATTCGATAAACAGTGAATACGCACAGTCATCACCTCCAACGCCACCTATTGTAGATCATGGATTCACCGGCGTTAATGTTAACACTTTTACTGAGTTGCTTCGAACTTATGACGCTACGTTTGCGAAAGGTCCTTTGACGACTACAACAGCTACATCGCATCAGATAGTTGACCACCGACCGTCCTATCAGCATCCCGCAACACCGACATTCTCCAGCAACAAAAAAAAWATCCTCCAGCAAGTGGATGACATGCTCCGTAATTGAATTGAACTTTCCACCTCACCTTATAGCTTACCTGTCGTTGTCTTGCGAAAAAAGAACGGTACTCCACGGTTTTGTGTCGATTATCGCCTCATCAATGCTGTGACGGTAGGACTTCCAACGACGATGCCTGTGATTGCAGACGCCCTCCGTGATTCGGGAACAGCACGCATATTTTCCACGATTGATCTGAAGTCGGGATACTGGAGATTCCGATGGAGGCAAGTGCCAAACTAATCACCGCTTTTACCACACCAGATGGCGCTGCTTACCAATTCTGTCATGCCATTCGGACTCAAAAACGCTTCGGGAACTTTCCAGAGATTAATGACACAAGAAGTGCTTCCAGGATACCTTAGGCATTTTGTACTGGTTTACCTTGATGACATCATCATTTACAGTTCTACCCCGGAGGAGCACATATATCACCTCCGGCTAATTTTTGAAAGGTTAGACCAGGACTGAAATGCAACGCTAAGAAATGCACATTTGGCCGTACGTCTTTAACATACATGGGATTCATCGTCGACCAGCAGCAAAATCGCCCGGCTGACGTTTATGTAGGAAAAGTCCTCCAGGCTATTGAACCCACTACTCGACGGCAGTTGCGCTCTTTTATTGGCGTGTGCAATTGGATACGAGCATATATTCCGAACTTCGCAGAACTAATCGCCCCACTGGCAGCATTGCTTTCCCCGAAGCGACGATTCATATGGTCCAGTGCAGCCGACAATGTGTTCCGAAAAATTAAGCGGATTTGCAGTAGACCGCTAGCTCTGCATCGCCCGGACTTTACTAGACTCTTCATTCTTCGGACCGACGCCAGTGCTGTTGGAATAGCAGCTGTGCTGTATCAGGAGGACGCCAAGGGACAAATATGCATAGTTAGTTATGCCAGTGCCATGCTTACCGATACCCAGCGTCGGTACCATTGCAACGAGCAGGAGTGTTTGGCCGTCGTATGGGCCATTAATCGTTTTAGACCGTAACTAGAGTATCGTACTTACCTAGGCGCTACATTATCTCTGTTTCTGACATTACTTCATAAATTTCATTAAATCAAGTGTTCAGTTTGAGCTTTTTGTCAGTTGATGTAATGCGATGTCAATAAGTTCGTAGACGTAAATGAAAACACTTAAATCGAAAAATGGTGAAGTTAAGTGAGCCGGAAAAGATTGAAATAGTGTGCAGGATTGGTTGTGAAGCCTGGGATCCGTACGTAGCAATAAGCAGCTCAACTGTTTAATCAGACTTATCACGGTCGTCCATCAATTTCGCCAGCTGTGGTTTATGCCCTTGAGACACGTTCAAGATTTACCTAAATCAGGTCGCCTACGTAAACCCGAACAGGAAACACATCAACTAAATGCGCTACTAGACTAGGCTCAGTGACACTAACGTCATTAGCAATAGCCAATAAAATAATACGGAAGCAAAGCCATAATCCACACAAGGTTGATTCAGATTACGAATTATCAGATGATGATTTGGCAAACTACTGGAATGCAGATTTAGTAAAAAAACATCTTGTTTTCCGACGATGCAACATTCTGTCTGAATGGTTGCAATAAATACGCGAAGTTGTTGTGTATTGGGCTGTATAAAATCCACTCTGGGTGATACAAGCACATACGCAGAATACTCAAAAGTTGTGTGGTTCAATATCGTTCAGGGTCGAGTTTTCGGCCACTACTTCTTCGAGGGAACGTTGACTGGCAACAATTAGCTTGAATTCCTTCAGTTCGATCTGATATCTACTCTGGTAGTATTATTTCTAAACCCACTAGGCAGACATTTCCTCTGATCAACTTATTTTCCAACAAGACTTTTAAATGGAGCTTTTCCTGTATGGAGAAGAGGGTCCACCGAATGAATTGCGAGGTCACCCGATTTAGCACTATTAATTTTTTATGGAGCTTTGTAGGGTTTACCTATGTCGACCCAGTAACCTTTGAGAACTGAAATGTGTAGAATGCATTTTGCCTTTTATTTAATAGAACTACACGGTAGTTTTTCTTCCCTTTCCTCGAAAATTGTACAAGAACAGCTGAGCGGTGGTTTCGGTATACTGTCTTATCGACAGCGCATAACCCCAACTAACGACACGTTCTAACTGGACAATTGATTTAATAAAATTTATGATGTCATGATGTCAGAATGGGAAGATTTCACTTATTTTAATTTTAGTATATGTATTAAGTACGTCAGAAACAAAACCGCATGGTGCAAACGAAAAATTCAAAATAAAATCCTACGGCTAGTTATGTGCATTTGAAATTTGCCGATCGGAGAGAGGCTAGAAACGTTACCTCGTAGCGAATCTAGCGGTCTGACGTCAGTAGCGCGCTTCAGCTCATGCACTGCGGTCGCCGCCACGGCTTGCATCGTGCCCCKGGGTTGCTAAACATGCCTCCGCCAAAGTGGTGTTTTGTTCCAAAGTGCAAAAGCACTACTTTTACTGTCCGATATTTCCGAAAAAAACTGTTTTTTATTGTTGCGAGGACCATTTTAACGTAAGTTAGGAGATAAATACTGTAAAGGGGGTAGTAATATCTGGGTATATTCCAGCGTGAGGAAGACATGGAAAATTATTTGGAACATATATTAAGCAATGTGAGAGCACGGATGAAGCCGAACGTAGTGCCACATATATTTGCATGTCAGACCAATAAGCAGTCGTCGAAATCTATTCGTCCGTCAAGCGAAAAAAGGTCCCGAAAACGACAGGTGTCTGAAATATTAAACATCACAGAAATCAAAGAAGACGCCAATGAGGAATCACAACCTGAAGAAACAATACCACCACCGTCATCGCAGCCGTCAGTATCTTTCAGTACTAGCAATAAAACAGAAGTGGGTTGGCAAACACGGATGCGACATTATCATAGTAAAGGGATTCAGGTGAACATGGAACTGAAACTCAAACAAACAGATGCATCCACTTCTCCCATTAAATTGATGTCATCAAGCGAAAGTGCAAAGGAACCTCCAAAAAAACGTTTGCGCCTGAAAGAACCATCGACAGCAGTCGAACCCCCGGAACCACAGGAATAATCCGATTCAGATATTTATGAACAAAGCCATAGCTCCAGCAGTACTAGCAGCGTTTCATCTCAAAGACATCCCAATGAAGAAAAGCTACAGTTTCGGAAGGCTTTTATAGAAATCATGGAAAATAAATTACACATGTATACAGGAATACTAAAGAATCACGGAGAAATAATAGATACACTTTAGAAATGGTCGGGACTGAGAAAACATGCAATTTATCTAACGCTTAAAAGTAACGATTCATTTTTAAAAATTGATGATTTGTTTGGACTGTCTGGATCTACTGCAAGTCGCACATGGAGTTGAAGTTATCGAGCCGCTAATGAAGAAATTAATTTTCTGGCCAAGTAGGAATTCGATCAGAAGAAATCTGCCCATACAATTCAGAATGACATTTTCCCGCGTACAATCAATAGTAGACTGTTTGGAAATCGAAATTCAAAAACCAAGTTTAGCGCTTCACCAGTCATTGACGTGGTCCGATTATAAGAAATGCAATAAAATTAAATACTTGGTTTCATCTACTCCCGATGGACTTATTAATTTCATTTCTTGTGGATACGGTGGCCGAGCAAGTAACATTGCTATCCTAGAAGACTGTGGTTATTTAGATGTCCTCCCAGAGAATTGTGAAGTTATGGCGGATAGAGGATTCAAACGGATTGAAACTGTTACGTAATAAAAAGTGGACATTACTGAGACCTCCCAGTGTAGCTAGTGGAAAGAAAATGACCAAAGACGAAGTTATTTTGACGAAACGTACAGCTAGTGTAGGAATTCATATTTAACGGATTATTAAACGTATTCGGGATTTCAAGATCCTCAGCACCCATGCCACTGTTAATTCAGAACTGGTTCAAAAAATTGATAGTGTTATCGTGATAGCATGTGCTACAATTAATTAACAAAGACCCATATTGAGGAAGTAGGTAGTCAGGTAGTTACTTAATGTTATCATAGTAAATGTAGTTATACATTACATACTTCATGTTGTCACAGTGAATGTATAGGTAGGTAGGTAGTGTAAGTTTATTTATACTTATATGTTTGTTTCGGTTACGATTACCGTAGATTATATTTTTTTTGTTTCTAAAGTTGCTTGTTGTTGTGAACGAGTACTGATTACTTAATAATAAACACTGAAGATGAGAGTCTGTAAGAATATCTTGAGTAACAATAAGTGCTTAATATAAGGTAAGTTATTTTGCGAATACAATAAAAACAGTTTAATTTGCACATCCCGTTACATTTTCTAGAAAAAAATTGTTGCGATAGGTGTCTCATTTATTCCGGTGTTGCTATTCAGATCGAGAGGTAGTCAGTCTCAAAATAAAAATATTTACATGAATCAGGGCCTGAAAGACTTACTAAGACATACAACTATCCAGCAATATGGGAAAAATATTTAGTTTCCAAATATTTGTAGCATGTTTAATGAGGTGTTCTGTAAACTATCGCACTGAACGTGAATCATGCACAGTTTTCTTACCTCGCTAGTTTTGTTCCAGCGAAATTCTTATTTTGGGCAAATTATAACAGCTTTCTGATACCGCGGTGGTGCTTGTGTGGGCGGAGTTTCGAGCGCGCTACCGACGTCAATCCAATCAGCTTCCGTAACTTGGCGGGTCACATTTTTAAACTTTAATTCGCGTTTTAAGCATGTAGGCCTATTTTTGTTCAAAAATTTTTTCGCCACATCATTTCATTTTTCCTAATTGACCAAACTAGTGCGTTTATTATGTCTGTTAGATATTTTGCTTTCTCCCTATTTAGTGCCTGAGGTCCAGTCAAGTGCTCTGGTTTGTGCAAACTTTGAACCGCAAACCTAACTTGAGTGCTTACAGATTTTCTAGAAACATTTCATTTGTAATCTACTTCAAAATTTGCTGAACTGTACGCAATAGGGTTTCTATAGAAACGCCAACTTCACCATCATTACAAAATTAGCCCAAACATTTTGGACGCTACCTCCAAAAGTCAAATTTAATCAGAATTAAAAGCCGCATTCACAGAACGTCGACGTGTCGCTGGCGACACTTGGCCGACCAATAGCGTTGCGACTTAGTGCGTATTCCCCTCTGTCGCTGACGACTATCTGCTGTCGCCCGTGAAGTTCGAATTTGCGAACTACAATAAGTGTCGCTTGTCTTTTTAAAGGCTTTGAGGTTAGAACGGTTGACACTTTCGTTTCAGTTTTTCAGTTCTGTTCTGTTCTTTTTGGATTTAAATGTCGCAAACGGAGATGTATAGGTTAGTGCATCGCACGGGAAAATAATTCAACGTTAATCTGACGAATTACGAATATGAAACAGCGCAAAAGGGTAATTTGTTTATTAATTATTTCAATACCTGTATAATTTATTTTTAAATGTTGCAGATGAGCAGTTTGCCACAGAGCTGGTTAAAAAATATTATAATTTATATCAAAATAATTTAGTTTCAGCTGCTAATGGCAGTGCCTTAAATAGTGATGTTTCTGTGCCATCAACTTCAAGAGATTTACCTCAAACAGAGGAACAGACCGATTCTGTCCGGGATTATTAACTGAAGAGGACGATGAGCTGCTAATATCTCTTGTTTCGGCAAGACCACCTTTATTTGACATGCGGCTGCCCCTAAGGGAAAGAACAAGGGATATTATACAGTCGCTTTGGCAAGAAGTCATTGCTGAACTAAATAGTAAGTATTTTACTGATTTTGTAATAAAATTCAATAATTGAGCAAGAACTTACAAAATCTGAACCCCAGTTTAGTCCTATGAAACATTCAAGCTATATATATTACACTTAGCATGATGGATGGCACATCCAATGGCATAGTACAATAAACGGCGTATCATCTTCGGTGAAATTGTTATAGTTATTTATAGATGATGTAAGGCTCAGGTTTTGTGAGCATGACTATAATGTTGAAATAGTTACAGTGACCGTGAAAGAGGTAAGTTGCCGGTGAAAGAACATCAGGGACAGTTACATGAGGGCTAGAGCCAATATTTCAAGGAAAATTTCATCTGGTTCGTCCGCAGCTAACAAGCTACGAGCTGAAAGTATTAAATGCAGACATAGACACTTTGAACTGCTTCAGTTTCTAGATGAAACTTTAACTCCAAGGAGGTATGCATTGTTTTGAGTCTTAACTGTTCCTCTTTATTCCTGTACACCCTTATTCTCTCTGTACCTTCACAATCACTACAATTATACCTTCTTTCACACCTTGTTCCTCTCGTTCACTCCCAAATACCCAAAAACAGACGGTGCAGTTGTAATAATCAGTAAGTACTTAGTCTAAACACATATGGTACGTATTCATTTTGTGTACTGTTTTTACCTTGTCTTAAAAAATATTTCTATATGGGCAATCAAATGTATATAGGTACTCTTCGCATCATATCTGTCGAAGCCAGGACCAGGAAGCTACACACACACAAAACAGGTGCAGTAAGTCAATTCTTTGTTTCTTTGTACATATATCATATATACTGTAAAATTTGTATTTCTTATTTACAGTACTTCTACTTCCCAGCAGGATTTTAAATCTTAAGTTCATATTATTGCATTATGTTGTAATCATATTAAATATATACCTTAAATGCATGTAGTTGCAATTATTACTTATATCCCTTACATAGTACATCATGGACAAAATTTATCTGCAGTGCACACCTTCCTAACACATCTTCGAATTGTTTTAAATATCGGTCAATGAACTGCATAGCTTTAGCTTTTAGCATGTCTACTACTGCCACAGGAAAACGGAACAAGAGAAGTTCTGAAGAGGCAGCTGACGAATCCTTTTTTAAAAGGATGGACATGTTATGTGCAAGTTCCTCTAACATGACTCCAACGCAGCACTTTTGCATGCGACTGGCAGACGGTTTGGAGAAGTTACCAACAAGGGTCAGAAATAAGTTAGAATTAGAATTCCTTCAGGAAGTTACAGAAGCCGAAGATATGTATTGCAATGAATAAAAAATAGAAGCAGTAATTATTTATTTATGGGTACAATAATGTGAAGAACAAATATAAAAAAAGAAATAAGGAAGTATTCATATATGCATCCATTGCCAGGGAACGGCGCCTTCTTCATTGAAGTATCGACAGTATTCATCTCTGATTTCTTGAGCATTTCTTGTATAAGTATTGGCACCTACTCTGGAATTAGGTCTAAATTCTGTGGTGTAATTGCGCCACGTTCTTGGTCCGTGTTCTGAATCGATCAATCTTGGTGTAATATAACAACTATTTTTATATTTTCCCATTATAAAATTATGAAGACATATAGTTGATTTAATTATACAGTCTATGTTCTCTAGTTTTCCAATTATATTTTTACCAAATATTCTCCATCTAGCAACTAATATGCCTAAACAGTTTTCGGAAATTCGTCGAGCTCGTGACAATCGATAATTAAATATCTGTTTTTCAATATCTAAACCACTTCTAGATGAATATGGTTTTAGTAAATTTTCCAGAAGTGGAAATGCTTCATCGCCTACTATAAACATGGGGTAACAGTGGTCCATTCTCAGTAATACTTGCAGGCGAAGGTATATCTAAAGTTTTATTGTACAGCTTTTTGCCAAATACTGAATTTCTTAATACTCCTCCATCACTCTGACGACCTCGAGCTCCTACATCAACAACTGAGAAAGTGTACTTATCATCTACCACTGCTAATATTACAATTGAATGACTTCCTTTGTAATTAAAAAATTCACTTCCAGCATGTGGAGGTGCTTGTATGTTAACATGCTTGCCATCTATGGCTCCTATACAGTTTGGAAAGTTCCAAGTCTTTCTAAATCCTTGTGCATTTTCTTTCCAAGTATATTGATTGGGTGATGACAAGTATTTCGGCTGTAGTTTCTGCCATATGACGTCAGTAGTATAAGCAATTATTTCAGAAGTAGTACTTAAGCCTACTCTAAACAAGTAACTAAGGCTGGTCATGCTATCACCAGAAGCTAGATACCTATAAAAAATAAATGTGTTAAATGCATAATATTTAAGTAAGTATTTAATCAGGGAACACTGTAATGGATTTAATTTAAATAAACAACGTTTGGATAACAAAATTATGTTGTTAAAAGCATAGAATATCATCCCATCGCCAAACGAGCTAAAATTTTGCAAGCGCCTTGAATATAAATCAAAAATTCTTTTATTGTGGCCGTGTTTAATTTTAAAAAATTATTATTTTAAGATTTAATTGCTTACACGCGAGTTTTTTCCCCATGCAGCACAGTGTTGCATGAGCAAAAATTCGACCTAAAAGCCATAAAATCGTTCGATAAAAAAGGCCTTAATATAACATTGGCGTAGAATGCCTAGCTAGGAGCATGCAACACTGTACAGCTGTATAGAACATGTACAAACACCATTATTTAAAAAAAAACTAGACGCGAACACAAKKAACGTATTTCAGATTCGTATTCAGGAGGTCATTTTCTAGGGGTGTGTAAAACTTCATTTGATTTGGTCATGATGGGGTGCTATTCTTTTATCAATTATTGTTTTGTAAATAAGTAGCTTGCACCTGAGTGTGATGGCTAGCCTTGTAGCAGGAGGTATCGGTTCTCTGCGCAGATCCACCTTTTGAATGAGAGGACCAACTAAACCAAGCAGTTCTTCAAAGGCCTGTGGTCCCATTCGAAAGAAATTCTTATATTTTAATTTATCATTTAGTTGCATTTCGCAAATTAAATTATTACCAGCACCATGTCTATCGCGAATGCTTTGTTCAAAGATTGGTCGTACCCAAATTCTGCATAAAACAAATCAAAATTTCTACATTGGTGTGTGCCTACTCAAATACTTTAATATACCTACCTTCTTTTATTATTTTTATGACTTCTTGCATATTTTTTTTTCTCCACCGCCAGTATAATGGAAAATTTGTTATAACTACGTTATGTACCTTAACCATTATTATATTATTAGCAGTTTAATTCACTTCGTGATTTATACGTATGTAGGTATATCGGTTTTGATATTTAACAGTTTAGTTGTTTAGCGTGTTACCTTGGTTACATGGAATTGTGGCGAGCGCGGGCTTTTTTAAAGCGATAGTAGCGACTGTCGCGCTGTCGCCCATCTGTTAGGAGGGGGAATGTCGCCAGCGACACGTCGCCGTTCTGTGAACGGTGCTTTAGTCGACATATCATGGCGAATTTTAAAATAAAGCGTTATATGTATACATTTTATAGGTACATTACTTTTTAAAAGCACTAAATATTATATATGTCCGAGTAAATAAGTATATATCGACTTAGTACTCTAAACATAATGAGTATTCTTTTTTCTTTGCTAAGTTTTCAACTTTATTTCCAAGTCTTCTTTAGAGTGCTTACCATAACATATAATTCGAGCAACAAACTGAAATGGGATTAAGTGGAGAAGATCATATAGGTATTTTACAGAAATATGCAACAGTGGTTTTTTTACTACGAACAAAAGTAAAATTACAGGAAAGGCACAAATGACTGATGTCAAATAAAATTTCATTAATTTGTTTCGTGTGTCAGCTTCTGCGATAACAGAGGTACATATAAATATTGCTAAGTAAAAAATTATTGGGTGTCCGATTTTTATTTATAGTATTGTTGATCTTATGCATATGAAACATTTCTAAGATCAACCTTTTATTCGTGTTAGTTTGTGTACGAGGGTCATGTCAAAATTCCTGCACACAAAACAGCTCGCAAACGAAACAGATTAAAAAATTGCAATAAATCGCTGAATATTGCATATCTAAAACACGTTGCCAACGTTTCGGCAGTAATGCAATGTCGTTAAATTCGCAATTATTACAAGATGTTTCAGCAGTCGGAACGCKCGGMMAGCTGTTAAATCGCGTTCGTCAACCAGACGGGGCCACCGAGATCCCGATAGGCCGAGCGCGGCTCAATAGTCCGATATCAGTGCCCCCCCCCCCTCTTTCAGACGCGATCGGTGTCATTTATTATTAACCAAATGAATGTAACATACAATGCAATGAGTTAAAAAAAATTGAACGCGGCTTAGTTCGGTTTCCATGACGTTTGTTCCGGAGCTGTACGGATATCGTCCACATGTAACCTCACAGTTCGACCGTCCTGATCTACCAGATATATAGTGTGGCCAACGGCTTTGATGATCGTATGCGGTCCACACCATGTTGGGTCCAATGGTAGACGTTTACGGCAACGGGTAAGGACTTGATTTCCGGTGGAATATTGGGGTGGCTGGCTCGTTCCTTGATAGCGGCGAGTGTACCGCAGCTGATGCGCACGTACTTGTTGTTCGCGCTCCTCTCTTACCGTGGTAGTGGCATCTACTGATTGATGAGCGGATGGCGTGCCCCATTTGCCCGGTCTTAGCACCTCGTAGCCAAAAAAAGCCTTTGAGGTGTTAGCCCTGTAGCGGCGTTCTGACGAGTTCTTAGGGTGAAGAGGACAGCATTTAAATGTAGGTCCCATTGCTGATAAGGACGATCGTGTAATTGTATGCGTAGCCCCTTTTTTAATTCCTGGTTGTTCCTTTCTACGGGATTCGTTCTTGGGTGGTATATTGGAGTCGTCCAGTGACGAATCTTCCATTTATTAGTGGTCTTGCTCCATAGCCATCATCTAAACCGAGGACCATTGTCGCTAATCAGCGTTTTCGGATAGCCAAAACGTCGGAAGACTTCTTTCTCAAGAAATGTTAGTACATTTGCAGCAGAGGTGGTGATGACAGCCTGAGCCTCGACCCACCTGGAGTACAAATCGGTAGCGACTAGGATGAACCGATTGCCTCTTGGAGTACGAGTATATGGGCCCATAATATCCACACTTACGGTTTCCCCCGGTCGAACAGGTTGGCGGGGTCGCTGCGGTGCTGTGGACTGATGAGGTCCTCGTTTTACGCAGCAACAGATGAGACACTGCGTGACGTATTGTGCCATGTCCCTCTTGATTGATGGCCAGTGGAAGTGTTGCAGTACGACCCGGGTTGTTTCGTAACGACCTGAATGCCCTGCAGTAGCAGCGCCGTGGAATTCATGTAAAACTCAGGGTTGAGCCGCTGCCGGGACATAGAGCAAGTTTAGTGTGCCCCGTCGCCAGAGCAGGCCATCTCTGATGACGTAACGTTGCTGAGCCTTACAAGCTGGTTGTTCTTTCCGTGCAATGTTCTATTTTGAAATCCAGGTCTTGAAGTTGGAGTGCCCATCTGGTTAATTTGGCCCGTTGATCTTTGGTACGATCAAGCCACGTCAGGGCTTGACTATCCGTTCAAGTGTAAAAGGACAAAGGTTCATCAGGAAACGCCAGGCGTCGCTTTTAGTCGGTCGGGATGGAAGCGGCCCTGTTAATAACTCGACCAATTTGGATATTAGTGCTATATTAGATTGTATTTTAGATCATGCACGAAATGATGAACGCCCGTATTTGAAAGTTAATGTTTTAGGTCATGCTATGTTAGGTTTATTAGATTCGGGTGCTTCAATGACCATCTTGGGTAATAAAGGATGGGAATTTGTCATTGGATTAGGGATAACGCTTGATAAAACGCGATCTATATTTTGTACCGTAGCGAATGCACAAAAGTGTGAGGCTCTAGGTGTTTGCGAAATCCCTACTGATGTGCGGGGTAGAATTTGTCTAATCGAGGTACTAGTAGTGCCGGATTTACCACATTTACTTATATTAGGGGCAGATTTTTGGCGAAAAATTGGAATCGTACCCGATTTGAGACATAATGAATGACATTTTTCGCAAGACGGTGAGACGGTAAATGCGGTGGAAAGCGTTTATGATCAAACGGTATTGTCGCCGGTAGAAAGAGTTAAACTGAATGCCGTGATAAACAAAAACATGGAAGCGATGACGAATAAACTCGGTTGTACAAATGTTGGAGAACATGTAATAACGACGGACTCGTCCCCAATTAAGCAACGTTTTTATAGGGTGTCGCCGATCATTCAACAGCACATCGATAACGCTTTAAAAGAAATGTTGGAATTAGATGTCATCGAAAAATCTAACAGTCCGTGGGCGTCTCCGATAGTCCTAGTGAAAAAAGATAATAGTTACCGATTTTGCGTAGATTTTCGGAAATTGAATGCGGTGACGGTTAGAGACAGTTATCCACTTCCACAAGTACACGATACGTTAGATAAATTACGAAACGCTCATTATTTATCATCTTTGGACATTAAATCCGCGTACTGGCAAGTCCCATTGGCCGAGAGTAGCAAGCAGTACACGGTGTTTACCGTACCGAATCTAGGGCTGTGGCAGTTTAATAGGATGCCATTTGGCCTTCATAATTCGGCAGCGACTTGGCAAAGAATCATTGACCAAGTATTTGGAGTCGACCTTGAGCCATACGTGTTCATTTACCTTGACGACATTGCCATAGTGACAAAAACTTTTGAGAAACATTTGGAAATATTAGAGGAAGTCTTTCGGCGTTTGCACGAAGCCAATGTGGTGATCAGTTTTGAGAAATGCCAGTTTTGCCGACCACAGATGAAATATTTGGGTTATGTTGTGGATCGCAATGGCTTACATGTGGAACCTGAAAAGGTAAAAGCGATGTTGGAGTTGCCTGTACCGAAAACGGTGAGAGAGGTACGCAGGGTGTTAGGATCTTCCTCGTGGTATCGCAGGTTCATACCGAATTTTGCAACGACTGTGGCTCCTATATCAAATTTGCTAAAGAAATCTAAGACATTATGCTGGTCTCCAGAATGTGATGTCGCTTTCAACAGGGTGAAAGAGTCCTTAATTGCTTCTCCGGTGCTTAGTTGTCCGGACTATGATTTGCCATTTGAAGTTCAGACAGATGCGTCGGGATTTGGCATAGGAGCGGTGCTAACACAACCTACCGAGGATTGAGAGAGAGTAATCTGTTATTTAAGCCGTTCATTGACCAGACAAGAACGACAGTATAGTACCACGGAGCGAGAATGTCTTGCGGTGCTTTGGGCAGTAGAAAAACTTCGCCCTTATCTAGAAGGAGTAAGGTTTACGGTCATTACAGACCACTACTCTCTAGTGTGGTTGCAGAATTTAGAGGAACCGTCAGGACGTCTTGCCAGAMGGGCAGTTAAATTTACAACAGTACGACATGCGCATCATCCATCGAAAGGGCAAGGAACATTAATTTGGTGCCGGATTTACTTTCACGGTCAGTCCCAGTGTTAGATAATGTGGATGCTCCGAAGGCAGTAGAAGTGGCGTAATCCAGTACAGATGCTTGGTATGAAAAGATGCGACAATGTGTGGAACGTGATCCTTTGCACTTTAACAATTGGCGATTGGAAGGTGACAAGTTGTTTAAATACGTGAAAAATGACCCTGCAGCACTAATTTCAGAAAAGGAGTCGTGGAAGTTGGTTGTGCCGAAGAAAGAAAGAAGCCTCGTAATATCAGAAGCTCACGATCCCCCACTGGCCGGTCATATGGGCGTGTACCATGGGAAATGATTTCCACTGATTTAATGGGACCACTGCCGCGATCGGTTAAGGGTAATTCGTTCATATTGGTAGTTACCGATTATTTGACCAAGTATTCGTTATTGTTTCTATTGCGGAAATCTTCGACGGAAATTGTAGCTCGAAAATTAGAGGAAGAAAAGTTTTTGATTTACTGYGTCCCGAAATTTCTTATATGMGATAATGGTTCGCAATTTAGGTCGAAGGAAATAAACAAGCTATCGCAAAAGTATCAGTTTATGATCAAATTTTGTGCTTTTTATAATCCTCGCGCAAATCCGACTCAAAGGGTAAACCGTACCGTAAAAACAATGTTGGCAATATACGTTTCAGACAATCATCGAGTGTGGGACGCGAATATTTAGCAGATCGCGTGCGCCATTAGAACGGCGAGGCACGAAGTTACTAAACAAAGTCCATTCTTTTTAAATTTTGACCGTCATATGGTACTTTCGGATACGGACTAGAAATTCCGTGCTAAGTAAAATTTTGGAAGAAGTTAGAAAGTGTTTGGAACAGGCGGGTAAACAAGCTATGAAGGCGTACAATTTAAGACGAAGATATACTCAGTATCTACCTAATCAGTTAGTGTAGAGACGAAACCACGTTTCGTCTGATGCGGCGCGTCATTACAGCGTGAAATTAGCTCCGCGATGTGTAGGTCCCTTTCGCATAAAGAAACGCGTGTCACCGTGGACGTATGAGCTCCAAGATGAACATGGGAACTTCAAGTGCTTATGGCATGCGTGCTGGAAGATGAAATCGTGCGGTATACTTATCATAGGTTTTTAGTAAGGGTACATCTTTTATGTTTGGTTATGAACCTATTTTCTTCATTAGAGCTATGATTAGTTTTTCTTTTAAGCAACGTTAACGGAGTTAACGATTTTCAGGTAGAGGGGGGAAATGTAACGGTTCAAAATCCACGTTCGAAGCTATAACTCATTGACACCGTTTATAAAAAAAAGTCTTAATATTTCCAAATACCAATTCATAAAATTTCTAGTTAAAGATCACTGTTTCATTATTTGTGTGTATTCTTCGTCACGATAAAGATGGCTCTACACTCTGAAAAAGGACTTTGTTGCCTCTAATCGGGTCTTAATTACTACAACAAAAAATCTCATTGCATTTGGACACAACTAAAATATTTGTTGGCGTAACAATATTTATCAGTTGTGGACGGTCTCAGTAAGCCCAACAAAATACCTGTCACGGTTACAAATACTAATCATTTCAGGTAACTTCTGCATTTTCTTATTGCTTGTATAGATGACCACTTACCAGGAGTGATAAATTAGTCGTGGTTGCAAATTATGCTCTCACGGCAACCAGTTTTTGTTCTTTGTGGCAAAGTAGACAAAGTGTTGTAGTAAGTAGCAATATTTTTGTACTAACTATCGTTTGATAATGATAATAATAATGATGATGATAATAATAATAATAATGATGATAATAATAATAATAATAATAATAATAATAATAATAATGATAATAATAATACTAATAAAATAAAATAACTTATAACTGCCTTTATCACTTATATATACAGTCTAGAGCTAGGGTTTCATATCTGACCATTTTGTACACTCATGTCTATGTACATTTTGTAACAAACAATAAAAATAACAAATACTTTATTATTATTGTTGTTATTGTTAACCTTGTGTACCTATTAATGAGAGTACACAATAATAGAAATAACAATAATAAAGTGTGTGTTATTTTTACTGTTTATTGACATATATAGATATAAGTATACAAAACGGTCCGTTACGAAACCCTAGCACCAGACCTATATATGACAATAAACGATAAAAACAGTAATAACCGAAGTTTTCTTCTGAAACCAGAAAGCCTGATACGCAAACAACAAATCAGAATTATCTCGAACAGGAACGATGTAACAATAGTAAAACCATGCTTTTTAAGGAACCTGATTTATTATAAAACTTTTACATTCAAACATAAAATAAGATATTTTTGTCTACTTATTAGTAGATATGGGAATACACTTATCAGAAGGCTATAAAACACAAAATTTAAGTTTTCTTAATCTAAAAAACATCAAAGTTCCCCAAATATTTAACAGTATAAAGACTTTCAACAATAAAGCAAAACTTCTCTTCTAAATGTAACAAAACTTAAGTGTACTTATTTATTCAAATAGCTTGCGATTATTATCTTACTTTACTATTGAAATTCCGAACATAACATACTGAATGAGAGAAATATTCAAAATACTTAAAATTTAACAAAAAATCTTAAAAACTTTAGTGACGGTGTAAAAGATACAAAATATAATAAATAAATAATTCACACTTACTTAACTATCTGATATATTATCTAAATAATCTAAATAATGAGTTGGTTGTAAACTTGTCGTCTGCAACTCTTCAAGCCCCTAAAATGAAACAAAAATATTAAGATTTCGGACAAGGAGAGTATAATCTTTAATTTATAATTTTCTTAATAAAAATTATGCATATAGTGCCCGTGTCTATTATGTATAAGCACTATGGGAACAATTAAAAAAAATAGTAATAGTTTTTAAACATTCTATATTAATATCAACAAACACATCAACTCTTATACGTTTACTTAGACGTTTACTAAGTTCAGCATCTTATAATGCGTTTTCACTTCAGTCTTTAACCAAGTGCTTTGGGCTGTTCTTAAAGCTACCTGGGCTGCTACACTGTTCGAAGAGATTTTGACAGCAGCAAACACTGGTACTAGGTCCTGTTTAATGCATGATTGAATAAACCATATCTTAAGAAGGAGTTTCTTGCGTTCCCATAAGTATTTTAGATATTTCTGAAGTGAAGACGCATTATAAGAAGCTGAACTTAGTAAACGTCTACTTAAAATACATGTTCTTTAGGCTATCTTCATTACTGAATTACATTGAGTTTGCTTGTTTAGACAGTAAGTTAAGAGCAGGGCTAGGAAACTGGGTCGGCGTTTTCGGTCCAAACTTTATGGCGCCAGGTTTAAATTTTGCTGATTTTGTTCATATGGCGGTCGGTAGGTGTCGCTAGTACTGGTTTTCATTATGCAGTTACTGATATTATCGATAGAAATGACTGCTTTGACAACCCAGTGACAGCAAAGAACTGACGCTTAACTGCATATTAACGGTTAGATGATTTGAATTTGTGCTTGTTTACTTCAGTATCAAGGGTTTTTGGACAATTTTTAGTGTTAAGTTTCAATCTTAAGTGGGCAGCAACCAGTGAATTAGAGGTGATATTTGGATTGTAAAATGCCGATCTCTATTAGAGGTAAGCAAATCTGTGATTAATTAATCGTAACCTAAATGTGATTGATTTCAGTAGATTATCAGAAAATGAGTACACATTGCGGTGTTTGTTCAGTGCCAGGATGTCGAAACAAAAGCCCATATTTCGTTTCCTCAATCCAAAAAACAGTTAGACGGATGTCTTCATTGGAGAATAATTGAATAAGTTCAAGTCGCTCTTCTTTATTTTCTGGTAATATGAATTGTAAGAAAGATAATATTGTTTCTATACAAGCTTATTAACAGAAGGAGAAAAAACGTCTATTGATTTGGAGTCAAGCAGCCCGAGAAGACAAATACAGAGAGGAGGCATTAGCGTTGATCTTTTGGAACAGGGTGACTTGTTCAAGAGGGGACTCTCCAACAAAACGTGAGATGTTCTGTAACAACAGAAGTACTTTTATTTATGTTTTTCTTTTTGTTACAGGATCTAAATATCCCGCATTGCTTGGAAAGGTAGGACTAAAAGAAAGTAGAGGGTGTTAGTCAGTGCAGTTTCATTTCGAAACTTTCTGAAGCAATAAATAAAAACCCAGCTTTCGTAAGATATCGTACTTATGCGTATCTCATAATTGTATTTGGGAGTGAAGTCAATAATCAAGATCCATTGCGACGGAAATTCATGTATTAAATAAATGTTATATTAGCTACTACGGACTTGCCATAAATACTTATTTTTTTTTATTTGTAATTGTTAAAGTTTATATACATAACATGCAAATTAACACTACTTTTATGCTTTGCCACTATAATTAAGTAGGTCCTCTAAAAAAATAAAACATTTCATTATTTCCAACTAAATTTAGATAATCTGAAATAACAACCTTGTTCCTATGTGGTTATATTTCTAAGACAGCCTTCTATATCTTCGTAGAGAAACCTTTTTGACATTAATGCATTTTAATAATTAAATTAATTTGCTGCAATGACATCTAGCTTGTTTAGTGTACAAACAGAAACCGAATGGTTTGAAATGTGTGCCGTTTGAGTATAGATTATTTTGATCTGCTTAGATCTTATCAGGTTGTCACGTTGTTTACATCATCTCTTCCTTGGTTATTTGTTTATTTATTTTGAAAATTTGTTTAAACTCGTAACAGACACTTTTTAGAGTTTCTTTGACAAAGTACGCAGGAGTAGTCAGAATGGCAGATTAATAATTTTTTATCAGTCTTTGTATAAATAACGTCTTCTGAAAAAATATTTGTTTATTACTTTAATTAATGTTATGGATAATGCATTAAATTATAAACTTTATAGAACATATACATTTTTGTGAAGCCTTATTTTTAAATTAGTTGCTGCCGCTAAGTCCGTCTTAAGCTATATGTTACTATTTTTTTTATATCCGTCTCACAATATTATATAACATGATGGTCACTGAAAATATTATGGCTAATGTAAAGGAACCTTTTTAGTTTATGACATTCCTTGTGGAAATTGTATACATTCATAAGTACATAGAAAAGTTCAAATTCACTTTAGATTTGTGTTTGACTTAAACTCAAACTGAGAAATTGAGCCTTAGTTATTATCAATAATTAATATGTTATGTTATGTAAGTGTTAAAAATCTTACCCACCGCTGCAAAATTATTGTTGTGTAATTGTAAATTACTTTGTGGAAATGTGATGTACACATTTTGCAGGTAGTGAGATTGTGCATTCTGTCTTAAAAATTCACGATACCTGTTATATGATTTTAGAGTCATTAGAAGTAATCTTATTAATTATTATATTGTTGGTGTAAATTGTATGATATATAACCAAAGTGTTTTGCACAAACTTTGATATTATTCTGTATGTAAATAGACCCTGTTGCTAATGCAGCAACTGGTGTAACAGTTTTTATTGCATGTGAGTAGTTTTTCTTAGATTGTAGTGAATATTGGTTCTAAAACATGTCTATGGTTGTTATTATGTTGTTATTTTATTTGATAAATTATTTGTATAGTACAATTTGTCTTTCATTCTCATACCCTGTACATAAGTATGTTCTTTGTAAATAATCACAAACAGTAGTTTCTAACATTAATCATGTTAGGAACTATTGTTGTGAATATTTACAAAGAATACGGAAAATAATATAATAAAAATCAAAGGATTTAGGGGAGCATTCAAATCGCGCGGGTTCGCAGTTAGTTCATATGGCGACCACGAGATGGCGCCACCAACTTTGAACGGATGAAGACAACGATAGATTCACTTCTATCTAACTTTTTCTATGGTTAAGAGACATTGTATCCAATAGAGCAAGCAATCTTCACTTCAAACTGAAAGGTAAGTTACGCAACCTACATTTTCGCCAAAAGCATAATCAATTGAAGACAAATAATTTAATACCAAATTCTTTTATTGATAGAGTTGGTCTGATAGTACCAAATTTGTGTAAGGATAGAGTTCATAAAGAATTTCAAAATTACATGCAAAGACCTATATTTAAAATTCATCCTAGTTCAGACAAACCTTTTGAAAACTTTCAACCTTTTAATTTCCATCGTAGAGTTCTAAATTTATCAAAAGCTAGTTTTTCTGATAAACAACTTCAATTCCTTCAACAAGGATTAAAATTTATTCCTTCCAGAAAAACAGATATCAAAGATATACATCTACTAGCAGTTGACTGTGAGACAATTTTGGATAACTTAAGCCCTGAAATTAAAAGACCATTGATTCCACGTATTAATTCATTATTACAAAAATCAATCAATAACATTTCTTCGCAAACTAACAAAAAACATCTTCCTTTTAATACCAACAATGTACTTAAGAGCATTGACTCCATTAGAGTTAACGAAAATTTAATTTTTTCAAAAGCGGACAAAGGAAATTGTACAGTTATTTTAGACAAAGAAGATTATTTGAATAAAGTTTTAAATTTTTTAGAAAATTGAGATTTTGAAATGGTTGAAAATGACAATACAATTAAATTTAACAACAAATTAAAAGAACTTTTAGACAAAGTAGAACCAACTTTAAAATTTTTTAATTGTAATAAATCACACCTTTTATGTACGAACCCTTTAACACCAAGACTTTATGGACTTCCAAAAATACACAAAGATGGTTGTCCTATCAGACCAGTTGGCAAAATGGTTAAATTTGATTCTTCGTGAAGTTTTAAACTTCGAAAATTCATTTGCTGTTAAAAATACACTGGATCTGACCAACAAACTTAAAAATATCAAAATTCCTAAAGATTGCTTCCTTGTTTCTTTTGATGTAAACAATTTATTTCCTTCTATTCCTCCAAAAGACTGTTTAAAAATTTTAAGTAACCTTAATCAAAATTGTAATTTATCTTTATAACATAAAAATAATTTGCTTTCGTTAACGGAGTTTGTGTTAAATCAAAATTTTTTCTGTTTCAATAATAAAAATTTTATGCAAAAATTGGGTTTAGCTATGGGTTCTTCCCTTAGTCCTTTTTTAGCTGAACTTTTTATGAATAATTTAGAAAAAGATATTTTCAAAAACATTTGCTTCTCTCCTCACATTAAATTCTGGTACCGTTATGTAGATGATGTTTTGTGTCTTTTTACAGGTAATTCTTTTGATCTAAATAACTTTCTTACTTTTATAAATTCTTTACATACTTCTATAAAATTCAGCTATGAAACAGAAATTAATAATCAAATTTCCTTTTTAGATTTATTAATTTCACGTAACGAATTTTCTTCTTACCTTTCTTTTGAAGTTTTTAAAAAATCTACTTGTACAGATAATATTATCTCTTATTTTTCTTTACACCCTTATGCACACAAAATGGCTGTTTTTCATTCACTTTTTAATCGACTTTTTAAATTACCTCTGTCATTAAATGTTTTCGAAATAGAATTGGGTGTAATACTACAAATTGCTTTCAATAACAATTTTCCTAATTATTTAATAGAAAAACTTTATTTTAAGTATTTGACAAAATTTAAATTTTCTTTCTGTACCACTTATTTGGATGAAAAAGTTAAGGTTTGGTTTCCTCTTAAGTTTGCTGGTCAAGTCTCAGTTAGCCTATCTAAATTATTTTCTTCTAATGGAATAAATATTGCTTTTTCTACCGTAGGCAGTGTGTTTTCCCGTTTTGTCCGTAATAAAGACCAAATTTCAGTTTTAAATAATTCAGGCGTTTATAGTTTTTCATGTAATGATTGCAATTCAGTTAATATTGGACAAACCGGAAGATCCTTTTTAACTAGAGGTAAAGAGCATTTGAAACAAGTATAAAAATACAGATATTGTTACAACAAATTCTTCGTTAGCTAACCATTTATTAGTATATAAACACACTGCCACGCTAGACAATCTAAATTCATTACATTTGTGTACTAAATCATCTAAATTAAATTATTTGGAAATTTTAGAGATTTATAAAATTATTAACGAACAAAATTTTACTATTCTAAATGATTTTTGTAATTTCAATTGTCCTACTCTAAATTCTTTGTTTGATCTAAATTAATGTTTCGTTTGAGTTACTGGCATGTGGGTTGCATTTCAGTTTGTAGTCAAGTTTGCTTGTTTCTGATTTTTGACTTTGTCAAACTGTTAGTTTCCTTTTAACTTTTGTACTGACGATGGCTAACATGTAGCCGAAAGCGCTTTACAATTGAAAAATAAAGTGGACGTTCACCTTAAGAATATTTTCTTTTGAAGAATTAATTAATTACTCCACTTAGAGAAAATGGATCAGTTTTCAATTTTTACTGAAGGATTAGGTCACCGTATTAACAGCCTGTACGATCGTCATCCCTGCCCATCCCGAAGCCGTCTAGAGAGCCATAATTCGCCCTAAAATTTGTGGAGCATTTATGGGAAAACCAGATAAGTTGCATGACAAATGTGTTGTAGTTTTTTTTTATTGACTAGTCGCGAAAAACAGCATATTTATAGACGCTTGCATTTAATTAAATCAGCTATAGTTCATCTGCATTTATCGAAACGCGCAACTATTGGTAATTGTTTGATTTATTAAGTAATTGTAGAAAACGTTTATTTGTAAATTGAATGTGTACACGTACGGTGAAGAAATTGAACATTTTGTTTTGTCAGAAAAGTATTGACACGATAATTGAATAGTTATTTATCCGAGCGATCAAATCAACTGAGATTTTTTTTGATGCGTTTAATTATTTTGTTGATTATTTAGATGAACTTTTAGTCATCGATTTGCGCTACGGATTAGTAATTTTTTCATTCACGAGAGATATTAAATTTATTTATATATTACTAGTGCTTTTATCAGTAATTACAAATCGTTTGTATACCCACCTGGAATTTCTTGGTTTATTCCGCTACGCAAGGGGGTAGTTAKACCAAGTGGCGCTCAGGCAASTCTTTGTTTTTAACCCAGCCCATCTCCATTGGGTTAGCTGGCATCTACCCCGTGTATGCTCCGGTAGGGGATTTATTTGCTTGTTTTAGTTCTAATACAGTTATTTAATTGTTATAATTTTTTTTGCGTCACAGTTGAAATCTGGAAATTGCCCTTTGCAGTTGTGCCTTATGTCCCTCCTGTTACTCAATGTCATGCATGTCATAGGACATACCAAGACACAGTGTAAGAGTAGGCTAAAGTGTCACAAGAGTGCCGGAGATCCCCACCCTGCCGACATAGAGTGTAACAAGAAATGTTTTCATTGTGATAGCGAACATCATACATCATTCTACAGCCAATGTCCAGAACATCAGCATCATTTTTTGATGCTGCCCAATTATGTCCTGTCTCATACAAATCAAGTCAACCACAAATAAATCAGTCGCACCCCTTGGATTTTTCCCCCCTTAGTAAAAATCTGCCCTCACAGTCGAATGAGATTACAGTTAGCCAGCGACGTGTTATAACTGCGGAAAATCAAAGAATCAGGGCAAGCGCACATATTCTTAGATTGTAAGTAACAAAAACAACTCTAAAAGGAGATATACAACTGATGGATTTGACAAGAATGCACACAATGACTGCCTTGACACTCTCAATGGAAGAGATTACAATAATTKAATTCCAACTATATTCCGACCCACTAATCTACTAGATATTATAAATAAAGCCTTCAGTATAGCCATCCCACAAAAAAGCAACAGAATAAACCAGTTCCTAAGAACCCGTGGTGGGATATAGAATGTGATCGGGCTATAAGTGAAAGAAAAAATGCCATTACTATGCTATTAAATAATTTTAGTATAGAGAACTTCATCAAAGCCAAAGGTATCATGCTAAAACAAAACGTTTTCTTAAAAATAAGAAAAAATCTAAATTCCGCGAATTTTGTGCTTGATTTAACAGGCACACTGATATACGAAATGTATGGAGCATATTTAGAAAATTTAACAGCATACATAATAAAAAATTCCAGTGCCTTCCACCACCACATATTGCTTTAAATATACTTAATAACCTTAGCAATCATGTACCCGAAAATGGCAATCTCACTGTAGATGCTACACAGCAACCTGTCAAAATTTACAAAAACTGAACTATGGAATTACCTTGCACATAAAAAGGATACTGCACCAGGTTGTGATTACATTATTTTTTCACTTATTAAACATTTACCTTCGTGTGTACTGCATATATTAATAAATATATACAATAACGTTCTCAATGGTAACCCTATACCGGCTGATTGGAAAACACAAATCATCTTAGTGTTTTTGAAACCTAATAAAGAACCTATTGTTGCTGAAAATTATAGACCTATTGCGTTATCGTCCTGTATTGGTAAAATTTTTGAAGGGATGTTGAAAATTCGTATTGAGTGGTATGTAGAAAATAAAGAAATATTTACACATTACCAACCAGGTTTCCGACGTGGAATGGGTGTAACTGAGAACACGACCTTCTTGTTGTTTGTACAATTAGCCTTCAGTCTTGATCAAACTGTCATTGCTGTATTTTTAGATATTAAATCTGCTTACGACCATGTTGACATACATTTATTGTATGAGCATATGAAGGAACTGAATATTCCATCGTATCTTTGTAATTCTCAGTACAAACTACTCAATAACCGCAAAATTTATGTAAAGGATATTGAAGGATTTTTGCACGGTCCTCAAGAGATATCTTGTGGATTAGCTCAAGGATCTCCCCTGAGTCCACTGTTATTTAATATATATATCTCATCTTTATTCGGAATTATTCCAGATAACATAGTTTGTTTATCATACGCAGGCGACTTAGTAATTCTAATGCGTGGCAATGACCCAGCAGTTATGAGTCAAAACATCAATTCTGCACTCCAAATTATATCCAATTGGTTAGTTACTCATAACTTTAAGTTATCCATTAACAAATGTGAAGCTATTTGGTTCACAATGGACAATATATAGTACTATTCCCTACAGAAATGAAATAACATATCTAGGTGTTACTTTTTCATATAATCTGGGTTGGAATGCTCACATAAACAATATGTCTAACAAGGCATTAAAAGGTATTAATATTATGAGATCATTCTGTGGCACTTGGTGGGGTATGGATCCTTGCACCTTGCTAATGGCCTATAATGGTCTTGTCAAATGCCATCTGGATTATGGCAGTCTTCTCATAAAATCAAGTAATACCGGGATAAGGAAAAAACTAGATGTCACTCAATATAAAGCACTTAGACTCATTACCGGATGCATGAAATCTACTCCTTGCAAGGCAATGTTAGCTGAATGTGCTGAAATGGCTCTAGAATACCGTCGACAATGGCTAGCCATTAAATTTATAACAAAATTGATCAGTTACCGAAACCATCCATTAATAGACATTTTAATAGAACTGAGTATTTTTTGCAGAAACAAAACAGGTTATTGGCTCAATAGAGAACCTTCGTATATTTGTTATGCCTTTACAAAGATTGTCCCTTAGAGACATCAAATATATCGGGATAGTGTATTGCCATGTTTTCTGCACAATTACTTTGCACAGATAAATCCACTTCATTTGGTTGACTTAAAGTTACAAAAGGGAAAGGATAATCGCCGAGAGTTTCAAGTTGCTACTGAAACATACAAAGATACATTAACTTTATTTTTACTGCCTCTAAGGAAAATAATGCTGTAGGGTATGGAGTACATGTTGAAACCCATAATCTAAATATCATTAACAGATTACCGGAATATGTAAATATCTGCACCGCAGAGATGATTGCTATTCATAGGGCAGTAAAGTTATGTATAGAACATAATCTTCAGAATAACCTGAATCTGAACCTGAACATAGTGATAATGGATACCAGTTTAAATTTGGGTGGATTCCTGGACATACCAACATACATGGGTATGATCTAGCGGACAAACTTGCCAATTTAGGGAGGATAATGCCACGCCCACAACATATTTTAATCTATAAAAACGATATTTTACCCAGACTCAAGACTCAAGTACTCCATAATCATAATTTGGTGTGGAAATTGTCACTAGAAAATGCTGGTAGATGGTACAGGGAAATACAACAATCTTTTCCAAGAGTACCATCGTTTAAGCTGTTCCCATATATTAACCGCAGACACATCACTACCGTCATACGAATGAGAACTATTCACTGTCTTACTAGAGCTCACCTGTTTAAGATTAAAGTAAGAGATTCACCACTATGTAATTGTGGACTAGATGAAGACTTGGATCATATTTTTTCCAGTGCGCAATTCGCAGAATACCTGATCTAGATCTATATAAAGTTTTCTTTGCTGGGGTATTCCTTACCACTCAACATTAAGAGTATTCTTCATACTATCAATCCAGCTAGTATTAATCTACTGATGAAATTTATAACAATTAATAAAATTGAATTGTAAATTGCTTGTTACAGTTTTCCTTTCTTGCCATGTATCATAATTATTCCTCATCCTCTTCCATTTGTACATTGTCTACCCTTTGTTGTGATGACTTTCACATATCGTTTATTGTTATTTTTTGAATGAATTTTCTTTTCTTCGTTCCAGATTCCAATTTTGTTGAGATGAACAACATTCGTTTTTAGTGAAGTTAGATCAGCTTCGTAACCAACTGACGACCCCCAAACATAAGTTCAAAATTTGTTCCAGTTCCAAAGTGTCAGCTATACGTTTAACTAACTAGTAGAGCTAATAAGCCAAATAATGAGCTGGCTAATTGTCATTTCTGACAGGGGCCCATAACCTAGACAACAGCAACAATAACCTAAACTAGCCGGCCTCGGTGGTCCACTGGGTAGCGCGGCTAAACGCGGCTGCCCATGTCCACATAGGCTGCGGGTTCGAGTCCCGCACAGGGCATAGGTGTTGTGGTTGTATTCATAGATACAATTTATCTTGCAATAAACGAATATAACGTAATAAGCTGGCTAATTGTCCAAAGCTGACAGGACCAATTAAAAAATAATAACCTAAACTAGTCGGCCTCGGTGGTCTAGTGGGCAGCGCGGCCAAGCGCGACTGGCCATGTTCACGGAGGTTGCGGGTTCAAGTCCCGCCTAGGGCATGGATGTTTGTGAGTGTCCCTTTGTAAAATGTAATTTATCAATAAAGAATATTAAAACTAATGAGCTGACCAATTGCCAAATAGGCAGGGCCAAAAATTATTTAAAAAAAACCTAAACTAATAGGTGCTATAGAGTTTTCGAAAACTGGGTGTATTAATACCGTTGCTCAGTTTGTAGAACATACTGATTCAAGCAGCTTAGCGCATATTGATCATAATATCAAATAACAAAGAGAAAAATCTGCGAGTACAATAATACATAACCAAACAAAAGCACGTGCGCTTTCGTCTTTCGCTGTCATTTGTCATAGTGCCGTCTGACCACTACATACGTCATGCTGACGTACGACGTACGTTTTAGTCGAGTTTGATAGGGGGCGTTGTCTCTCGTCAATTTACAATTATTTTTTGGGGTACTAAAACTCCACAGACGAAAGAAATATTTTGGAATTAGCATTAACATACCTTTAGCTACTCAATAAATATTTTTCCAGAAAAGGGTCTTATACCCCTTTACAACGATTTTATACAAAGGAGGTCACTGTTAAAAGCCTCAAAATACTGCGCTTAGTGATAGTGTGACAGATTCACACTTGGCAGGGCTGATGAGATATCATGTTTATTCTCCGATAGGTCAGTTGTATGGCTTCTCTGCTAAATCTGTAGAAGATAAAATTGGTAGCCTGCTGACATACTTAGAACAATTAATATTTTCAATCACCTTTGTGAAAACAGATAGTACACATAGTCTACTTTTTGCAACTTCGTCATTCATATTGAAATCAAATGTAATACTTAACTGCAGTTTACCTTCTTACAAGTCAGTTCATCATAAGTCTCTGGGATGGCTATTATGGTTCGTTTTTGCAGAATGTACACAAATAAAAAATTTGCCAAGGACATATTATATAACTCATCTAAAATTTCGGCTAATGCTTAAAATCTTGCATTTAAGTTACCTTAAATTTCCAAAGATTTCATTTTATTAAAACGCCACTGGACCACTTACCATAATGGAACATACGCGTGGGGTTCGCGCAACTTTCAAAACCGCTCACGGAGACAATAATTCACGGCGAGCCCTTTATAAGCCATGGCAAAGGAAATTAAAATGTGCTAGTAATAGAGACGGTCGTCTCGTGAAAAATTACTTTGGAAGGGAAACTCGAAAGGAACGTATAGCACCTCCACGCTATTTTTCTTCCACGAAAATCCGTTCAGTTTAATGCCACTTTCGTCCGGAACATCATACCCGCAGAAAATGTTTAATGTCCCGCATGATGGGTTTTGAAATAATAAAATTCGTGCGGGTCCTCCTGCTGCACTGAAATTTAATGGCTTGTGGTAACGTAAAAATACTGTTTCTGTCCGATAACATGCAGCGCCAAGCTGTGGATTTACAGCAAATGTTTGTTGCAAACGCTAATATTCCAAACAATCGAATTAGGCCCATAACTGAAAACACTGAAAGTTAATGTATTAAATAACATGCTAGAAAATCGAATTTAAGAAAAAAGTGCAGGTTTCCTTTGGTTTCAGCAAGTATTAAAAGAGTAAAAGGTGAGAAACGTACGTTAAATACGTGAACAAATTTCAGAAGACCAAAAATGGATATTCGAATAGACAAATACAACTAATATCATTGTTACATTAAAATGAATTCGAGCACTAAAGCCGTATAGTCATCAGGAATTTAAGGTAGACATAAAAAAGATCGTTTAACAACAAATTAGTGGTCTTTGTGATTTTCTTGAAATTGTTACCAAATCGTACTTTCATTGTTGATAAACATTAGTAAAAACTTCTTATTTCTGAAATAATTCTCATCAAATAAAAAAATAATTGTAGTTCAGCGGTCCTGTTTCCTAATGAAATTTTTATCCAAATTTACATTTTGGTCGATTACAATTGAAATATTATTGATATGTTTTTTCAAATTCAAATTAGTTCTTTGACATGCGTTTTTGTGTAGTCCTGTTATCTACATGGCTAATAATATTAATATAAACAAGCACCTTATAATTTTTACTGCTGCGTGTTAGAAAAATGGTAATGAAGAAATTGTGCATTGACGAGATCTACAAGTGATTAGAATTTATAACATATTCTCTGTTACATTATTTTATAGGTAAAACATCTTATCATTCAAAATTGATAAAAAATAGAAAAATTAGTATAAAAAGAAAATATTGTAGAGCTTATATCAGCACATTATAACGAGCTTTTTTGTTAAAATTTAAAAGTACTCCTTTAATTACCAGAAAGAAGACCATTTAATGGTCATAAGAATATTATGAAGTAGGTACGTAACTTTGATGCTATATAGGTGGCCCATTTAGTGTGACATATTTAAGGCCACTGCATATAGGTAAAAGATACCGCCAACTCTAGTCTCATGTTTGATACGGGGACACAAAAGACAGAATGATTCATTTCCCTAAGTTACAAGCGAGAGATGGATTAACAAGTATTGCTGGATTACAACTTCGGTGAGAAATCATTGCTATCAAGTCCGGCAGTACAGAGATGGAATTATCAGAAATAATACAGAAATTATATACTTCGCAATCGTTGTCCTTGGCTTTCAAGATACAGTGACTTTGACATATCAAAGGATCATTTCTTGCTCCAAAAAGTTGCAATACAATGTCGGTCTCCAGTAAACTCATTACAATCTGTGCTTGCTTCCTAACAAAATTTTGTTTGAACATTATCTGCTAGTTGGGTATTTGCCATGTATTTATATTTTATTAAATTGCATATAGGCAGCATCTAATCTACAAAACAGTTGTGACAGCTTATAAATTCAAAAAAATGGATCGTAAGGTGTATTTTAAATATTAAAAAAGTGAATATTTAAAGGGACCACCAAAACGCGAACATATTGGCCGTGACGTCAGGTGTCTTGTAAATGGCCGCTTGTTTACATCTGGGTTCAGCGCGTTACGCGTTAGCCTTAGCCCATCAATTTATCAGTTTGTTGTTTGCGTTCAMTTTGTGACAAGCGAATTAAAATACGCCAAGAAAATGTGAAATAATTATGAGTTATGACTTCTGAAGGCATTTTTATTGTTATTAAATTTGTGTACAGTGACGAGCGGTTCAACGCGGCGGAGATGAGGAACGTAAAAGCAACAGCATAAGTGAACTTTTTATCAAATTAAAGTAGCATTGATAATTTGATAACATTGGGTTGTTGGAAACATACTATTTGTAAACATAAAATTGTAAGAATGAAAAATGTACCCTAAACTTGACATTTATTTTAGAGGTCAGAATAAATATAAATTGCCATTTATTTTCCGGGCTCTTGCGGCCCGTTTCCGGTATGGCTAACAGTCGAATATATGGGTAACAACGTCGTTCTTTATTGTAACATTTCCCTTTATCAACTTAAAATGCATATAATTTTTCATATCCACTTCAAGCTATAACAAAATGCAAACTGAATGCCAAACATTTATAACCCCGAAAAGAATAATAAAACTTACGGTATGAATTAAGATGATCTTCACAACAGAAAAATAAACTTTGTGATTTCGGCATATCACGTCTAGGGGTCTTACACAACTTTTTCATACGTTGATAATCTCGAAGAATGGTTGCAAAAATTTTCTTAGCTGTACTGACTGAAGTACTTTTATAACCATGTACAAAACAACACTTGTTTTGTTTTCCGTATATAATAGATGCTTGGAAAACTACACAAATCACTTTTGCTGCGACCCCTTACACCGTTCTTTCAATAAGCACCACACAAACGCTTTTCCAATACAAGACTGATACTACACCATTAAACAGCACGCTTCTCGGTAATGTTTACATGTCACTTGACGTCACGAGTTGAATAACCTTAGATAGAAGTGTTTTGGCGGTGACTCCTAAGATTCGAATTTCAGATCTAAAATTCTCTAGCTACAAATATTTTTTGTTTTTTTTTAACATGGCGTACGATATATATGCACATCAAGATTCATTTTACGTAATTTAAAAAAAGTGATAATACCCAGTTGCTATGACAACGACAACAGCGGGACAATATATGTTTGTAATCATAAATATTTCTAATTTATTGCAACTATTATTTAAGAAAATTTTGTTTTATCAAATGTCTGAAAAACGAAAGGCAACTTTTTACACTTTTTTAGATGTTCCTTAAGCAAGCAAAATAAATTTGAAAACCTGAATTCGATCTTTCTTCGTTTCTTGGTTCTAGTAAAAATTCTTTTTGCTTGAAATAAAAATAGGTTATATTAAAAGAAGTCAAACCTTTACTCAAAAATTATGACTTATTAAGTTAGGTTAGATCACTGATTTTCCAACAACTGCGGACATTTTTAGGATCATTGGTAATTTTTTACTATAGTAATAGTAATAGTTATGTCCTTTTGTTCTTTTAGTTTGTTGTTTTTTATTATTTGTTGTTGTTGATGTTGAATATATTATATGAAGTTTATTGACCAATATATAGTGCGTTTTGAATTTTATACTACTAACGTAAATAGTTTTCTCTTTAGCAACAATAAGCAGTAGTAACAATAATACTTAATACAAGAACAGATCAGTGGCACTTCGAGAATGGTAGGTTATTAATACCGTGTGATCTGTCTAGGGACGTACAGTAAGCAAATGTGATATTAGTAGAATTTGTAAATATTTGTGTATTTCGTACTTGAAAGTATACGATTAATACGAACATAAGGGAGCGATAAAGGTGTGACGTACATTTGGAAGAAAAGGTCAAACCCTGGTTAAGAAAATAGTCATAAAGCTTTGCACATCATTGCTATGAGACGTTAATAAAACAACGAATCATTTACAACAAATAGATAGCAGCAAAAGCTACCACTACAGCCTGCGCCATTAACTATAGGTACTCAAAATAATAAATAATTAGCATGCTCGAATTATTTGCTTGGAAAAATACCTGAACCAAACTAAACGGATTTGGGATTACAATATTATAATATGCTCAATTCCACTGTGAGCTTTTTATTGAAAAGCAATTTACCACCACATCGTTACCAAATCCGCCATCCATCAATCAAAATGCATTTAAAACTCATTTTCTCTTTCGTCCCTTTGAGCGCACAACCGAAAGCAAAAGTGAAACTTCAATTCCAATATTCCAATTACCCCATCGGCTGAGCCCATACAGCAAAGTGAATTCAGCATAATCCGGTGTATCGTTCGTTAATTACTATTTTCAGTGTGCTCGCGACTGACATCAAACTTTTACACGTCCCGTGCAATTTGATTGACCCCGTTTTACGACGCTATAAAATTTTCCACCCATTTATGCATTTCCGTTACCGGCTTTACGAGGAGCGGAATTTTATTTCGCCTAATACAATTTTATAGGGAACAGAGTGTGCTATGATGAATAAGGGGATTAAGCAAGGAAGTGCTGCAATCAGGCACATATACAGCATAAACCTTGAGCTATGGCTCGCTGCTCGACATAGTAAGCTGACAATATTGCTACTCGAGCTGTGATTAATATGTTTTCTGATTACCTAGTGTAGATTACAAACTAACATCTATTAACTTTGTAAGATAGCAGGAATTAAGAATAAATCGAATGGATTCAAAGGTGCACCCATTGTGAAGTATTCCAGATTAATTAACAAATCTTTGAAACAAGCTTTGCTTTGCTTCAAATGTTTAACCGCTCTGGCTTGTTTGTTAACTAGATGACCTCAAAATTACACTTATTCACCTGTACTGCTTTAATTCTAATTCCGAATCTATTAAGCCTGTTTGTAATGCAAACACTAACAACTTTGATATAATTTACTGCGGTAAAAATATCTTCTTTATCATTTATGTTGGCATTGTACAGTATTCTTTGTATTCTAACTTTATATTGTTTTTTTTTCAGATATTCAGTCTACAATTTGGTACCGTATCCATCGTTAAAGCTAACTATGTATGCATGATATTGTTCATTCTTTTTTAAGTGATATGATTACCAATATCTATGTATAGTAAACTGTTAAAGATATATATAATGATTATATATAATGATTCATTTGAGCATGCTGAGATTATTACATCGGACTGTATCGGTTTTCTAAAAATTTCAACGTCAATATTATTGCTCTTCGCCGACATAGGTAGTACGGAAAATTAGGAACTCATTTCTTGATTAGTTGCATTTAATAATTTGGAGAATACCTCCTGTCCATCAGTTCTCGTTCACATAAAAACAAAATATCAACATCAGCATATCCGGTTCAGAATAATACATTTTTTGGTGTCTCAGCTGCCGGCAACGGTACCAATAGTTTACGTGGATTACATTCTTTACATTCATAACCTCAAAATAAAAATGAATGTGTGGCCGATGTTTATAAATTATAAAACAGTAATTGTTTTGAAGTTGAAAGTCAGAGACAAGTTTTCTTAATATGAAAAGTTAAAAATGTTAAAAATGAATTTTGGATTCGAGATCCTAGAACAATCGAAAATCAACGAAAACAAATATCTAAAAGCGTCAGTAACATTAATGAATTCTTCATTTTATGATGTGCGAGTACCATGCGTTAAAGGTAGAAATTGATACATCCAAACAAGAAGATATCGCAAAAACTTAATAAGGTATTCTGCTAACTGATATAAAGCGAGCGATGATTATAAAACATGAGAGTCCAAAGGGAGATAGCAATAACGTTATTGGTCTAAAAATGAAAAAAATATAACGCGCCTAATTTAAAAAAGTGTTTCTACTTGTTTTATGTACCCACTTAAAATACTTTACTAGTATATGAATGTACTAATTGAATACTATAATAGTTCATACCATTGCTTTGGTATATAAGCAAAACCAGTTCTATGCCGTGTTGTCTACACTAGACCTAAACTGCACTGATGAGCTGTAATGACAGCGAAATAGTACTATCTGCAGTTGGTTGAGGTGTAGACAGCACAGCATAGACATGCATTTTAGTTCATTATTATCTTTATTCCTCGATGCATAGCGCATACTGTTTTGCTTACATATCCAATGTTTTATGAAAAACACGTAGAGCTTTAAATTCTGTATCTATAGACCAAAAATATACAAAAAATTAAAATATMTAAAAAAATACTACCCGCTAATGATGAACTTTTATTTTTAAACGAGTTGAGGGCATTCACATTCACATTCATGTGAAAAATGTCTTTAAAGTTAGTTACCGCTAAAAATGTCTGAGACTTTCATCCTTGCAACTGCAAAACGATTACTTTTTCTTACTTTACGAATACTGCATACATGACTATATATTTTCTGTTTTGAGGTCAAGAAGTGTGGTCCATGTAGTTTATTTTTCTGGCGTCACAGCCGATTGGCTAACATTAAGACGCCAATTGGGTATTATCACTTTTTATGAAAATTATGTAAAATGAATCTTGAAGCGCATATATATCGTACGCCATGTTAAAAAAAAGCAAAAAAATATTTGTAGGTAGAGAATTTCAGGTCTGAAATTCGAATCTTAGGAGTCACCGCCAAAACGCTTCTATCCAAGGTTATTCAACTCGTGACGTCAAGTGTCATGTAAACATTACCGAGGAGCGTGCTGTTTAATGGTGTAATATCATTCTTGTATTGGAAGAGCTTTTGTGTGGTGTGTATTGAAAGGACGGTGTAAGGGTCGCACCAAAAAGTGATTTGTGTAGTTTTACAAGCATCTATTAGGTATGGAAAACAAAACAAATGTTGTTTTGTACATGGTTATAAAAGTACTTCAGTCAGTACAGCTAACAAAATCTTTGCAACCGTTCCTCGAGATTATCAACGTATGAAAAACTTGTTTAAGGCCCATAGACGTGATATGACGAAATGGCATAGTTTGTTTTTCTGTTGTGAAGATCATCTTAATTCTTACTGTAAGTTTTATTATTCTTTTTGGGGTTATAAGTGTTTACCATTCAGTTTCCATTTTGTTATAGCTTGAAGAGGATATGAAATTAAAAAAATTATATACGTTTTAAGTTGATACAGGAAAATGTTATAATAACGAACGACGTTGTTCCCCATATTTGACTGTTAGCCGGACCGGAAACGAGCCGCAAGAGCCCCGAAAATAAATGGCAGTTTATATTTATTCTGACCTCTAAAATAAATGTCAAGTTTAGGGTACATTTTTGATTCTTACATTTTTATGTTTCCAACAACCCACTCTGATCAAATTATCAATGCTACGTTAATTTGACAAAAAGTTCACTTATGCTGTTACTTGTTGCTTTTATGTTCCTCATCTCCGCCGCGTTGAACCGCTCGTTGCTATACACAAATTCCATAACAATAAACATGTCTTCAGAAGTCATAACTCATAAGTATTTGATTTTTTCTTGGCGTATTTTAATTCGCTTGTCACAAAATGAACCCAAACAATAAACTGATAAATTGACGGGCTGAGGCTGACGCGTGACGCGCTGACCCCAGATGTAAACAAGCGGCCATTTACAAGATACCTGACGTCACGGCCAATATGTTCGCGTTTTGGCGGTCCCTTTAAATATTCACAATTTTTAATATTAAAAATACACCTTACGATCCATTTTTTCGAATTTATAAGCTGTAACAGCTGTTTTGTGGATTAGATGCTACCGACTAATATGCAATTTAACAAAATATAAATACATGGAAAATACCTAATTGGTGCCGGCAGCCATTGGATTATTTTGCAGGTGCCGTTTTCTTAACTTCGTTTCTCGTTGTATAGAGATTTTCTTCAAAATTTGAGTTAAAAATTTTAGCTAAAATTGGAGACAAAATCGACGTTGTTGCTACCAATCGCTTGTAAACCTACGCAATATTTAATAGTTTAGTTTTTCTGTATATGTTGGTTAGAAAGCAATTTATTTTATTTTTGAGAATTGTTTATTTAGAAGGGTGAAAGAAGCAAAAAGGTTAAACAACAAAAAGTGTCTTACCCTGTTAGCAAAACTTAAGGAATGTTTCATTCTGTTTTTGGATTGGTATACAATTCAATTAATCGTGTTAAAATGTTATGGGCATAATTAATACGATGCGGCACTTATGCGAGAAACCGTAGGTCTCAAAGGCATTCTATTTTTGTAAATTTTGGGAACGCCATATATAGGCGATGAGCAAACTTTCAAGTGGCGCCACCATCCGTGAAATTTGGCATTTTTAGTGGGTAAACAATTCACATTAGCTGTCAGCGTACTATCGGCTATATGGTGTACCTGTGCTGCAGTTACCGTAGCCTGACTTAATTAATTCTCTTATTTATGTCTGTCTAGTGATCAAAGCATTAGACCACCAGATATATTCTTTGATGGTAAATAATATGAGTGCTGAAAAATATGTACGCTCTTTGTAAGTAAACAAAATTGCTGTGTTGTGGACTGTAACAGTTATGCAAACAGAGACTTATCGGTTAAATTTTACTGCTTTCCATCCATCCAACCTCATGAAGAAGAACGTCGCAAATTGTGGATTAGTAGCATCCACACAGAAAATGAGTAGGTAAGGCATTCTACTTATTATTGCGCTAATTGTGCAGAATACCGGACCATCGCCGAATTTGCACATAACTAGAATACGGCCTTCTGAAGATCAACATGAAATTAATTTCCTGCGGTTGCGTCTAGTTTTTAGAAAATTAGTTTTTATACGTGAACCTGCCTTACGACGGGCAGTTTTCCGTATGCGGTGTGGTGTCGCGACTTGCGAGTGTGGTTTCAAACAGTGTAACGAAGTTACAAACCGGGTCTCAGCCGAGTTTCAGTCCGCGGCTTTATATCTGTTTCAAGTTCGCGATTCACTGAGTTCGCGTGGAACAACACATGCTGGCGCCACTTGTCAGCTCTCTTGTTCCCACGAATCCAGTGAAAACTGAGAAAAGCGTGTCCGACAGCGGCTCAAATGAGTTCTGACCGAACCGCTATACCGACCAGTCCAGCCGGATAACCAGGTGAGTGAGCTTTAGATTAAGCTTATGTATTGTGGTGACTTCCCAGTCCTTCCTTGCGACCCATCCTTTTAAATCCCGCCGCCATCCGCCGTCGCTCTCTGTGGGGCAGTTGGTTGGAGGTGCGCCGCATGCTAGGTTTTGTAGGCGGTCCATCTCGGCTAAACGACCCTTGCAGTGCAGAGAGTTATTCGCTGGGTGTTTGCCGCATGCTAGGTTTTGTAGGCGGCCCGTGCCCGGTGAACGACTATCTTGAGCTCCGACTCTGACGTAATCGACTGACGCCTCGACAGTTGACGGAAAGTGCGCCGCATGCTAGGTTTTGTAGGCGGACCGCGATCTGTCTAACTGTACGAGGGGTTGTTCGCTGGGTGTTTGCCGCATGCTAGGTTTTGTAGGCGGCCCGTGCCCGGTAAACAGCTTACGTAACCGACTATTACACCGACGCCTCGACAGTTGACGGAAAGTGCGCCGCATGCTAGGTTTTGTAGGCGGTCCGCATTCTGTCTGACTTTGCGAGGGGTTGTTCGCTGGGTGTTTGCCGCATGCTAGGTTTTGTAGGCGGCCCGTGCCCGGTGAACAGCTTACGTAACCGACTATTACACCGACACCTCGACGGTTGACGGAAAGTGCGCCGCATGCTAGGTTTTATAGGCGGCCCGCATTCTGTCTGACTGTACGGGGGGTTGTTTGCTGGGTGTTTGCCGCATGCTAGGTTTTGTAGGCGGCCCGTGCCGGGTGAACAGCTTGCGTAACCGACTATTACACCGACACCTCGACGGTTGACGGAAAGTGCGCCGCATGCTAGGTTTTATAGGCGGCCCGCATTCTGTCTGACTGTACAGGGGGTTGTTTGCTGGGTGTTTGCCGCATGCTAGGTTTTGTAGGCGGCCCGTGCCCGGTGAACAGCTTACGTAACCGACTATTACACCGACGCCTCGACAGTTGACGGAAAGTGCGCCGCATGCTAGGTTTTGTAGGCGGTCCGCATTCTGTCTGACTTTGCGAGGGTTGTTCGCTGGGTGTTTGCCGCATGCTAGGTTTTGTAGGCGGCCCGTGCCCGGTAAACAGCTTACGTAACCGACTATTACACCGACACCTCGACGGTTGACGGAAAGTGCGCCGTATGCTAGGTTTTGTAGGCGGCCCGCATTCTGTCTGACTGTACGGGGGGTTGTTTGCTGGGTGTTTGCCGCATGCTAGGTTTTGTAGGCGGCCCGTGCCCGGTGAACAGCTTACGTAACTGACTATTACACCGACACCTCGACAGTTGACGGAAAGTGCGCCGCATGCTAGGTTTTGTAGGCGGTCCGCATTCTGTCTGACTTTGCGAGGGGTTGTTCGCTGGGTGTTTGCCGCATGCTAGGTTTTGTAGGCGGCCCGTGCCCGGTWAACAGCTTACGTAACCGACTATTACACCGACACCTCGACGGTTGACGGAAAGTGCGCCGTATGCTAGGTTTTGTAGGCGGACCGCGATCTGTCTAACTGTACGAGGGGTTGTTCGCTGGGTGTTTGCCGCATGCTAGGTTTTGTAGGCGGCCCGTGCCCGGTGAACAGCTTACGTAACTGACTATTACACCGACACCTCGACAGTTGACGGAAAGTGCGCCGCATGCTAGGTTTTGTAGGCGGTCCGCATTCTGTCTGACTTTGCGAGGGGTTGTTCGCTGGGTGTTTGCCGCATGCTAGGTTTTGTAGGCGGCCCGTGCCCGGTAAACAGCTTACTTACGCAACCGACGATTACGTAACCGTTACTTGCACCGTTGCTTGCATGCGCCCCGTAATCTGATCCTTCCGGCTCATAAACGCTCACCCATCGGCGTCACCAGACATTAGCACGCTCACTTAGTCTTGTTATCGCTTGTACCGCTTGCATACCACTAGTTGCATCCTTATTGCCGCACCGTTATTTTGCATTATAACCGCAACCGTAGTTTAGCTTGGCTGGGCATTGCATGGGGGGGGCGTTGCATAACTTAGAATAGAAGTTCATTATTGCTTGTATATTTACTTTAAACAAAATAAAATTGTGTTAATAGGTCTTGGCTGGTTTTTCTGTTTGTGCCTCCCACACCCCGCTAACATCTTTTACAGCTGGCGGCTTCCACCCTCGAGTTGTTCCCTGGAAGGCCAATCTTCACTGCAGCTACCCTGGTCTGCACACGTAAGAGGGATCGTGTGCAGTAGTCTGAGGAGCATACCTCAGGATAATAAAGAAACTGGCGCTCGAGAAGACCGTCCCGACGTCGAGCTGTGAAGAAGAGCTCTGACGTCATAACCGCACCGTATTACGCAACAGTCCGACCGACCACGCTCCGGCACGAAGGCCCGATCCGCTTACAACGAAAAAGGTGTCACAACAGATTTTGGTGTATATCGAGCGATTTATGAGGCGTTTAGGCCGTGTTTTTTGCGTGGTTTGAAAACACTCGCGTAGCACGACCGAACGTAAAGGAACCATTAAACAGGCATGTGACACTATGTAGTACCTACAGGAAGAAACACAGTGTCGTATAATAATTCGAAATTAAAATACTAGATACTTAAACACTTATACACATTTTGAAAATAAGATACGACCGCAAGAAACAGATATTCATGTTCGGGAAGACTGTGTTCTAGGAGTGTGCAAAATTTCACTTTATTTGACGAAGTTTACAGTATTCTTTATAATTATCAATATTGCTGTTCAGTATTTTTATACGTCCCGTCAGTACGATGATCAAGTTTTATGCTCTGTATCCCAAAATATATCACTATGTGCATTTTCTGTGATTAAACCGTCTTCCGACGATTACCCACGAGAGTGTATGAGTTACCCGCTGCGAGGCGCTGCAAAGCGGTATGTGCTGAATGAATTAGAAAGAGTGTTTGTGTTTAGTATATTATTTAGTTTAGCCTATCGTACTGGTAGTCATCGCCAGCCTTAGATATAGTTAACTAGTAAATTTGTAAACTATCTGCACATTAAACAAATTAATTAGGTAGCGTAGAAATAAGGTGATTATTTGAATGTGAGTTTGTTATACGAGCTTTATCGGATAGCTCTAACGATCTTTCAAACATAACAGTCATTTTCAAACTGATACTGAGCATACATATGTGGATATGTTTGTTAAAACAAAGCACATTAAAAAATCCGCTTGTTTCCAAGCTACCTATTTAAATGAGAATCAAGATGCTCTCTAAACAGCTTTAATGATCGATGGTATAAGCTACCAACAGAAATCAAGAAAGTAAGATCTATATTCACGTATAAGAAAATGTCATGTAATGAAAACATAGTTACAAAACATGTCGCATTTGAAATATAAGGACTAGTTGTAAAAATTACATCAATACATTAAAAATATTCTTTTTCTATACTTATGCTCAAAGGTCGATTCGTCTACTTACTCTTCAAGCTTTTTTGGATACGGCTTCTAGAATGTAAAAAATCATTTGTAGGAAAAAGCAATGCACAGCAATCTTTACGCCGAAAGCATTGTTTTATTTATCGTAGCGAAGTTCCTAACAATTGCCAAATCAAGAACTATAAAGACACACTACAGACTGATATCGGCAAACAGGTCTCTAAAGTATATTCGGTAGAATCATAAACGAAAATTTAAAGATATCTAACATATCTTCTTTGTATAGGTGCCATATACCTTTATCCTGCTCTCATTTTCTCGTCGTATCTTATGCTTTGTCGACAAATATACTGGTTCTCAAAAAATGCGACACGCGGAAAAATATCTCGAATATTTTTGTGTTTAATCAAAAATCCGCGTCTTGGTGTAGGCGTTTAAAATAATCTCATTGTATGGTACAGTAACATATATAACTTCAACGATGTACTGTCGGTTTACTAAATTACTGCTAATGAACACCAGAAAAAAATATGTAGCCCATACCATCAGGAGTATTGACTAGGCAGCATTCTAAGGAAAAGTCTACGTCCAACCTAAAATTCTAAGCATAATCTGAACTCAGCACAGAAGCAAATGAAGTTCCACTTTACATCTGACTTGACACCACTCGACGAGGTAAGCTTTGAATAATCGAGTAAGTACCCAAATCAAACGGTATGCATGAAGACCCGATGCAACAAATTTTCAATTGTTTGTCGAAAAACCACATTTCCTTTGGACTGAAGCCTCCTTCTTTCATCCAGAGTGCGACTTCTTTTAGCAAATCAAAAAAATTTAACGGGAAACTATAAATCGATATAATTGTTTTGATATCATCACTCTTTTCAAACTAAATGCCCACATACGCGGCAGTGCCACATTCATGCAACCGATAGTTATAGCATACCGGATCGCTCAACTTGGTAATCCTAACCCCAAAACAAAACAAACGCGCAGAAAATCTGGAACGAAAGTGAACTTCCTCAGAAAGCATTGCATTAAATTTAAATGGTTCGGAAGAAATTTACAAGAWCCTTAGTGTCTAACCTATTTCACAGAATGATTAATGCGATGGAATTCACCCTTCCGGCTGCAACCTCACTTTTATCTCGAACTGTTTGCAGATCGATTATCTAGAACGTCCGTTATTAGCGGCTTTTGTTTTAATGACATCCTGAATAACATCGTTGGAGATAATGCCAAAGTTGAGTTTAATGTTTCAAATCAAACGTAGGAAATAGAACACAATTTATTTCTTTTCTTTTGGGGTAAATATGATAATGTAGTGTTTGAATGGTGCACTGCATTACTCAGGACAAAATTTGCTATTACAATAATAGAGACAGATACAGAGTCTGTTGAGAAAGTCTACTCAGTAAACATACAAATTTTTTAATAAGAAAGAAAATGACAGTTTTACCGTTGTTGCGCAGGTACTGCTTTATTTATAGGAAAATGAAAACAAATGCATAACTATAAAACCAACAATAAACAAGAACAACAATATAAAAGTAAATACCATAGAAAACAAAAAAAATAATTGAAATTAACTTCTAAATTTATTTAAATTAATTATTTTCTCCATGTCTGTGTTTATGTTTAGATTGCTGTCCTTATTTACTGTTAGTTTTTCGTTCTGTGTTTTTTCATCTCGCTTATAAAATAAATAAGCATCTATGTATCAATGGTTGCAAAATATACAATATCTCATTTATTTTTCTTATTGAAAACGTTATTTCTACTCAGTAATCTTTCTCAACAAACGTTGTTACCAATGTGTCGATATATTTTGTTTTCCAATTGTTTAATAAAAGAACAAAAATCAAAGCTGTTTTAAATTTGGTGATAGCCATTAAAAACAGATAGGTTAAGTGAAATACCAAAAGAAAGGAAATTTAATTCTGCATCTATAAGTGATATAATAATTATGTATACCCTTTTATTAAAAATAGCTTATTGACATATGTGTATAATGCATTTAAAAGCTTATATAGCAACCTTGCAGCTATGACGATATGCTATTAAAGTACAAATAAATAAAACATTTATGCCCAACGCTAACAAAAACTGCGTATAGTGGTAACCCGTTCCTTAAAAACCACTGTATGCGTCAAAATTTTCAAAGGAATTCAAATTACGCCTTAACGGTTTGTCTTAGATCCATACTGTTATTAAGAATGTGTTGATAAGCTATCAAAAAATGTAATAATATAGAGGGTGTTCCGTTTAAAATAATGAAGTTAGGTCAAATTCCGGCATAACCGGAAGTCCGCTATCGTGGCGAATATTTTCATTCATCTCGCCCCACTGCTGAATGTCAGTGTACAAATTTTCATTTTAAAATTCTGTCGATTTTCCAAGATACTTGTAGTGGAAGTTTAAGTGTTGACACCCTGTATATCGGCCTTGAAGAATATTGTCCACTTACATAATTATATAGGTCCATACTTACGAAACCGCAATTTTTATTGTGTCAGAACGGTATAACAAAAAAACGCCTAGAAAAAAAAGAAAACAAAGTATGTAACTAGGCTGTTCAACAGAAATGCTCTAGTCGCAATTTTAATTGCAGTAATGTGGAAAGGAAACTCAGCATTTTAGGCGTCTTACTTAGGTATAACATATTTAACAATATTTGTTTTTTTTATTTTAACCTCTAGTAAAGTACAGTTGTAGCCCCAAAAAATTACATTTCGTTGAAATAAGTCAGTATCAAATTAATTAAGCAACTTGCTTCTTTGTACTTATTAATCTTCTGACTCCTAGATGAATGAGAAGTAGTCAAACGAATTGCTCGATGAGATTTCTTGTGAAACTAAGTTCTCATTTTTGTTATCTTAAGATGAGTCTTTTCGAAGTATTGTCTGCTCCACTAACAAAAATCACCCTACGTGTAACCGATGAGAAAGACATAGGAGTAAGTGACTGCGCGAATTTCGTATTGCATTGTACCAATCCTAAATGATTGTATTTGATTCATGCAGTTCATTGTATCTTGTTATTTTAATTAGATATAGCTTTTTCTAGTTAAAATATAATTTGACCAAATAGAAATGTGAAAGCTTTACACGGAAATTATAACGATAACCTTTAGCATCATCATACAACGTATAATTATTCCGGTCAATTATTACTCGTATTCCAACTATATATATATATGCCACAGAAACCCGCCTTCATTAACGTTGCGCGATTAGATATTTGTTACCTGTCCCAAACATAATTCGGGGCCAACCCTCATTGTGTATGCCAAAGGGACTCTGGGAAATAAACGTGTTTATTGCTTAGCAATTGTCATATCCCAGCTGCGTCAAATAATGCCTAGGTTAAAGTTGGAAGTTGTTTGAGTACCACGCCAGCGGCGGTTTCACTACATACATGTGTCGTAAAACATAACCGCAATTCCGGGTGTGTCCCGCATTGTCGTATAATGCTCCGTATAAAAATGAATGGATAGAGACATTAGAGACAATGTTTCAATTTAAAATGTGTCCTGCGATAATTTGAATACAATAAAGCGATAAATAAGAACATAAAATCCGCTACTAAGATATTCGGAGCTTTATTAACAAAACCTTGTGCTTACGTCTGGATTTATTGTGATAAAAAGAATGGTCAGAACGGAGACGTTCTGGCCGCTCCAGTGTAGGAACAACAAACAACTATTACGCATAAGGGGAAACTTTGCTTTACGGAATTCCACGAATCGGTTAATGATAGTGTGACAGTAAAATATTCACAGGAGTCAGATCGACTTCGAAAATGGTGTTCATCGCATATAATTTCTTACAATCGCTTACAATAATTGGGTATTATCACTTTTTTGAAAATTACGTAAAATGAATCTTGAAGTGCATATATATCGTACGCCATGTTAAAAAAAAACAAAAAAATATTTGTAGGTAGAGAATTTTAGGTCTGAAATTCGAATCTTAGGAATCACCGCCAAAACGCTTCTATCCAAGGTTATTCAAATCGTGAAGTCAAGTGTCATGTAAACATTACCGAGGAGCGTGCTGCTGTTTAATGGTGTTCAGTCTTGTATTGGAAAAGCTTTTGTGTGGTGTTTATTGAAAGGYCGGTGTAAGAGGTCGCACCAAAAAGTGATTTGTGTAGTTTTACAAGCATCTATTATATATGGAAAACAAAACAAGTGTTGTTTTGTACATGGTTATAAAAGTATTTCAGTCAGTACAGCTAACAAAATTTTTGTAACCGTTCCTCGAGATTATAAACGTATGAAAAAGTTGTGTAATACCCCTAGACGTGATATGCCGAAATCGCAAAGTTTGTTTTTCTGTTGTGAAGATAATCTTAATTCTTACTGTAAGTTTTATTATTCTTTTTGGGGTTATAAATTTTTACCATTCAGTTTCCATTTTGTTATAGCTTGTAGAGGATATGAAAAATTATATGCGTTTTAAGTTGATAGAGGGAAATGTTATAATAAAGCACGACGTTGTCCCCATATATTCGACTGTTATCCAGACCGGAAACGAGCCGCAAGAGCATTTTTGATTCTTACATTTTTATGTTTACAAATAGTATATTTCCAACAACCCACTGGCACTGTTATCAAATTATCAATGCTACATTAATTTGKTAAAAAGTCCACTTATGCTGCTGCTTTGCTTTTACGTTCCTCATCTCCGCCGCATCGCTATACACAAATCCCATAACAATGAAGTCATAACTCATAAGTATATCACTTTTTCTTGACGTATTTTAATGCGCTTGTCACAAAATGAATGCTAAACAACAAATTGATAAATTGACGGGCTGAGGCTGACGCGTAACGCGCTGACCCTAGATGTAAACAAGCGGCCATTTACAAGGCACCTGACGTCACGGCCAGTATGTTCGCGTTTTGGCGGTCCCTTTAAATATTCACATTTATAATATTAAAAATACACCTTACGATCCATTTTTTGAATTTATAAGCTGTCACAGCTGTTTTGTGGATTAGATGCTATTTTTTAATATGCAATTTAATAAAATATAAATACATGGCAAATATCCAATTGGAACGTTTTAATTTAAATTTATTGTTATTTAGATATAATATAAATGCCTTTAGAATGGCAGAAACATCATCCAAGACGATATAAAGTACAAACATTACCTATTTTCTGCGATATTTCTAACAATTAACTGAAATAGGATAACGTGAACGTTTTGCAAATAAAGATAATATGCGCTAGTCATTACGTAACATTGTGTGTAATAATTTACTAATCAAGTACACAGTGCATTATGAGCAATTTATTAATAATGAAGTAGAAAATAGTATGTTACATAACGAGAGTTGTAAGAAGCATATTACGCAGGAGTGGTAACGGCCAGTAACGTATTTCCACGAGTGTGTAATTACTTTACAACTCGAGTAATTTAATATACTTTTTCTACGACGTCTATATTTTTACAACTTCATATTGCCTTATTTCAGGAAAAATGGATAGGTTAATGACACTAAATGACAGTCACAACAAAATATTGACAAACGTCAGATCGACTTGGAGAACGGAATTCATCGGATATAATCACTTGCCACTGCTTACAATAACCGGAACGTTTTAATTTTAAGTTAATGTAATTTAGATATAATCTATATAAACTAAAGGTCTGGCAGAAAAAAATGTATTTTTCTACTCGTTTATTAGTAAATTGCTCATTACACACTGAGTACTTGACTAGTAAATTTGCTATTACACACAGTGTTACGTAATGACTAGCGCGTAAATTTTTTTTGTTACGCTACAGTTCCAAATTCAGTATTGCGTTTACAGGATGTTATCCCATGCTTTCGCCTTTCGAATTATATCTAAATGACATTAAAATAGAATTAAAGCGTTCCAGTTTCCAGTTATTGTAAGCAGTGGTAAGTGATAATACCCGATGAACCCCATTCTCTAAGTCGATCTGACATTTATCAATATTTTGTTGTGAGTGTCATACTGGCATTAAGCTATTTGTTTTTGCTGAACAAAGGCAATATAAGGTTGAAAAATATAGATTTCATAGAAAAAGTATAGTACATTAATTGAGTTGTAAGGCAATTACGCACTCGTGGAAATGCGTTTCCACAAATGCGTTTCCATTCCTGCGTAATATGCTCCTTACAACTCTCGTTATGTAATGTACTATTACGTTCATTCAAAATACTGAACTGTTTTAAAAGTCTTAAAAAATAATGGTCTTCTAAGCTATACGTAGGGCACATATGCCTAAATATTGTTAAAAACTCTTTTACAGTTGTTTACTTTTTAATGTTATGTATTAAGTAAGAACATATAACACCTTTTTTTAAAGTTCTATTAAGTTGCAATAGAACTTTTTTTCAACCAATTTAAACTTACTAACCTTACAAAATGCACAAAAAAAGAAGCACCTGCTACCATTACTACAGTAAGTGGGTACTGATCTAGTATTTTAAACTGTCTATAAATGTCAAAGTTAAAATTTGTTTTGATATTTTATATTGCCTTATGCGTTGGTAGGTACTAGTAAGTGTTTTATCTAATTTGTACTTTTGCCTCCACTACTGTGCTGTTCTAAATAAAACTAGTGCAATTTAATGCGTCTAAATTTAAATTATTGTTTAAAAGAGTTTAACAACTGTTTAAAGGTGTTTATTATATATTTGGCATATAAATATAAATATTCATTATTCTTTGAACTCAACTGTATCGGTACTACTAATGCTTGTAATTGGATGTTATATCCTAAAACTACAGTTTTATAGAGTAATTTATTTCGTTTGTGAGAAAACTACATACGATATCTAAGCTGAAGTATCTCCTTGGTAATTTTAATTTTTGAAAGAATCCCAGTGTCTTTTCATTAATAGAAAGCACACATTCTTTAACTATGTTCTTCCATTAAACTGTCTTCAAGTCGATTTGTACAACAAAGTTTTAATTTCTGATGGTGTAAAGCTGCAGCGAACCAAACCAAAGTAAATACTTACTATCATTACTGAGTTAGATTAGGAACTTCATTGTACAACAAGTCAGCAAAAGACCATGCCTGCATAGCGGCGATCAAACAATGTGTAGATGTATTTACTAACCTTTAAGATTTTATATTATGTATCCTTGCCTCCAGGTTGAATCGAAAATGAACACATTTTATATGGATTATTTAATTTCCTATTTTCAAGGCACAAACGCTTCAACACTAATAATGTTCACAAACCAACACGGGGTAATTCATTGAAATGATTATAGTCAATTCTCTAGATATTAGGTGCGGTAGGTACAGGGAACATAGGTACTACTTTGTCGGTTTGAATGTGAACATGCTTAAAACGATAATAAATGTTTATATGAAGCCTTTGCCATATTAAATTAAACAAAAACTGACAAAAAAAGACATCAATACTACAATACTAGTTTTGAAATAAGAGGACATAATTTTGTTTTTAGATTAATATAGGAGCGCATTTAAATAAATTTAGATTTGAGTACCATTAATTCAATATAATTGATTGAATATATTCATATGTTCTATGATCTATATTATAAACGGATGTTGCGCAAATATTACAGGTTTCAATTATATAATAATATTTTGTTTTTGTTTTATCGCTAGATCCCCTTAAAATCATTCTTATCACTCTTAAGCGCCTGAAGCAACAAATTTGATTTCCGAAAAATTTTACAAGTCCGTAACTAAACTATTCATTGTGCAAATATCAAAATCGCGCACCACTTTTATTTCTTTTTGAAATACACCTCTGTCAATCACCACGCTTCGCCATAAATGAATAATTACTGAAACAACTAACTTGATCATGAGGCTGGTTGGTGAGCCTCTAAAAGCAATCTAAGCTTTTCGCCGGTGTCTCGAAGGACCTCACTAAATCCACCTTGCAAATTATCCTTTTCGATTGGATTCAATTTTACCTATTGCTACATATGCTACTTTTAAAGATATAGAACGTAAACTGTTTATCATTCTTTTTAGAAACTTTCAAATATTTACTAATGTATTCGTATATTGTTTGTGTGCTTTTCTTCGCAAACAATACGGTAGTTTTGGGTATTACAGATAAGTGTAAAGTAATATTTTGTAACAATGATCCATTTTTTGGCAAAAAACTTCGATTTGCAATTGTTTCTGGTATTTTTTTCTATCAAGATCTAACTTATATACTAATAAATGACAATCAGTCCAACATTGTTTTAACTTAGTCATACTTGTTATTCCACTGAAGAAAGCTAATTGGCAGTTAAAATGCTGAAATAGGGTTTGCCAAAAATAAATTTGGATTAAAGACAATTGTTTTATTATTAGTATTGGATAACTGCCAAAAACTCTGCTATAATATACCATAAAATTATATGTGAAATATAGCATCTCAATTATGAAATATCACATATCTAAAGTAACTCCCCAACCCATTGTTCTAGCATTCGCTCGCATAACAAAACTACATAAAAATTAATTCCCTGAACACGGAACTAAAACAAATACAACTCGAATGGAATTAGAGAATTTGGAACATTGCTAACGAAGTTCTCCGCCAGCTTAACCAGGCTTGCCGCGAGGCAGGTCAGTGTTCAGAATTCAGCTGACTGAAAGCAGCGACTGCAAGTCTGAACGGCTGAACTAACGATGGCGGTACATCAAAGTACAACGAAAATCCTGACCGGCGTTACTAAAAATTTCTGGTCTTGGAACACGTTCAAGCTGTTCCTGAATCAGCTATGTGCCTTCATTCGCACTACCAAGCAATTTACACATACCCTCCGTGTACTCAATTAATCTGCTTAGTCGGCAAAAACCGACGTGCAGCTTCGGCGACGGATCGTAATGTATGCTATGTATTTTGCAAATAATACCACCATAAATATGTATGAGATATTGCAGCACGAAGATTCGCTTTTCAATTAATTTCTCCCTATCCATCTCTTTTTGCCTACGGCGAAGTGCCGATCGAAAGGGGTTGATTCAGTGGCGTAGCATGTAGCTTTGAATAGAGAAAAGAGTCCTGAAGGTGAAATTTCGACTAAATATGCTACTACATAGAACTAGCATTACCTGAAAAAAAGTATTAGTAGATATTACTGATAGGTACAAGCTTAAAGTTAAATTAGACATCCGATATTAAGCGCTTTTGCAAGAGTGTCCTACTTATCCTTTTTTGTACTACATTGGAGACGAGTCGCTATAATCGCAATGCGGTTTATGTTATAAATGGTTATAAACGAAATTAAAAACATCAAACAACTTACGATTAAGTTTTGCCAGTACCAGAGGATGTAATTGTTATATATTTAGACGACAAGGTAAGTATATGTATTATCAATTCCATTGTTTGTATTCGATTGATACCATTTATAGCAAAAAAAATGTCGTTAACCGCACGTATTAATTTGATATAGAAGGCAAGTAAATGTAAGGAATCGTAAAAAAAATCAAAGACAACAAACTGCGAATAGACAGAAAATTTTTTCGTGGAAGCTTCGAACGATATCTATTAATTTCTGAAAGAGGTTGAAGAAATTGGTCGCAACAATTTTCTTTGCGTTTTGTTTTATACACGGCTTTGAATTTCGACCTAACAGTCAAACAGAAGCAGCTTGATGCTTGACTTCCATAAACCCGTCAGAGTACTTATCGCTGAAGAGGCAGAAGCAGGTCAAAACATGCTAGCGAGAAATAGAGTACACCAATGATTAAAAAACAAGGAATGGAACTTTAGCAGGAGTGTACAGAATTCGGAAATGCGAAAGCCAAAACTAGGCAGCCTGGCAATCGCAGCATGTGTTGTTAGGTACAACTCAATTCGGCACCACTAACGAGCGGCAATAAAAACGATAGGTTCATCTGATCGTTCGAATAACCAGGTAACCTTGCCTATGCTATACCGTAGCATGTTATTACTAGATTCTAACAACAATTGGATTAATGACTCATATTTTACGATACACTTATAAATGTTCATTGCGTTCAAAAAACATTTAGCACAAATTTAGTTAGGTACATCTGTACAGGGTGAGCAAATAAGAGAGCTGGTCGGGCATGTCTCATAAACTAGTAGCCCTAAAGCAATGAGGTAAAAAAAATTTTAATCAAAGTGACCAAGAGAAATTGCTGGAAAATATTTTCGAGTTTGTAAAGTGACCGCTAGGGGACGCTGTGGCATATCCAAATTACAAAATTTATATTTGTGTCATTTTTAGCGTAATACATGTTTGCGGTATTAAATATATTAAGATTGTTTGGACTAAAATCTATCACTTTTTGTTAAATGTCAAATAAAGGAGTGAGGGGGGGCGGGTGAATCTTAATATAGAAAATCGCTAATATTTCAGGTTTGGCTTGACCGATTTTAACCAAGGTGTCATTTTCGAGAGCTTATGTGCCTTTATAAAAAGAAATTTTGAGTGTCAGAACATAGTTTGTGTGTTGACCGCTAGAGAGCGGTTTCTGAAGTTTCTACCTAAATATCGATTTTTTTCGAAATTTTTAAATGCAACGATATAAGGCTGTTTACTTCATTAAAAGAACAATTGAATATAGACTAAAATGGTGAAAACCGCACCCCCATATGTTATTTTATTCTAAAGAAATTAAAGATCGAATAGCAGAACTTAGTGATTATATACAGTATAACTTTTTAAATTAAAGTTAGCTTGGAACAATAAACCAACAGATCAACATATTATTATTACACTAATACTGAAAACATCAGAGTTGCTATAAATATATAAAAAATAGCGGAACAGTTACGCAAGACAAAAGCTATTTGCACTAAAATTCGGTAACAATAAACTCAACTAATTCTACCTTTAATTATTAATACTCAAGTGAAGAGTAGCTAAAAATACAAAGTACCGCAACAAATATAATAAAAAATAAACTGTACTAAACTAACTGAACAAATTATTATTATTAATAAAACCAAAGTGCAGACTAGCTAACATTATAGAGCATTGGAGCAAACACAAAACAAAAGTAAATTATCCTAAATATGAAATAACAATTTTAGCGAAGATACCTACAGGTTATATCAATGGAGTGTGGAGTACAGGTCCCAGAACAAAAAAAAATTGTTAAAATTGTTATTTCATATTTAGGATAATTTACTTTTGTTTTGTGTTTGCCCCAATGCTCTATAATGTTAGCTAGTCTGCACTTTGGTTTTATTAATAATAATAATTTGTCCAGTTAGTGTAGTATAATTTATTTTTTTTTATTATGTATGCCGCGGTGCCTTCTTGTTTTAGCTACTCTTCACTTGAGTATTAATAATTAAAGGTAGAATAATTGAGTTTATTGTTACCGAATTTTAATGCAAATGGCTTCTGTCTTGCGTAACTGTTCCGCTATTTTTTATATATTTATAGCAATTCTGATGTTTTTAGTATTAGTGTAATAATAATATGTTGATCTGTTGGTTAAATGTATTGTTCCAAGCTAACTTTAATTTTCAAAAGTTATACTGTGTAAAATCACTAAATTCTGCTATTCAATCTTTAATATCTTTAGATTAAAACAACATATAAAGCTGCGGTTTTCACTATTATAGTCTATATTCAATTGTTCTTTTAATGCAGTAAACAGCCTTATATAATTGCATTTACAAATTTCACGAAAAATCGATATTTAGGTAGTAAGTTCAGAAACTGCCCTCTTGCTGTCAGCACACAAACTATGTTCTGAAACTTAAAATAGCTTTTTATAAAGGCACATAAGCTCTCGAAAATGACACCTCGTTGGTTAAAATCGGTCAAGCCAAGCCTGAAATATTAGCGATTTTCTATATTAAGATTCACCCGCCCCCCCCCCACACTCCTTTATTTGACATTTAACAAAAAAATGTTCTAAATGAAAATGGTAGATTTTAGTCCAAACAATCTTAATATGTTCAATACCGCAAACATTTATTACGCTAAAAATGACAAACTTTAATTTTGTTATTTGCTGACATAACCAACAGCAGATTCCTGAAGGCAGAACTATGCGCCCTAAAAACTAGAGCGGCTATGATATCGGGTAACCTCCATGGTATAATATGGAGGAATAAACACAAGAGTGTAAAAACAAGGTCAAAATTTACAAAACCTGAGTAAGACTTATCATGTTACCGTGTTTTCGGCACAAGAGCGGAAAACATTACTACGAAACAAAACGAAATAAAAGAAAAAATGGAAAGACCATGTTGACAGAAAGGACCGAGATCGATTAGCAAAAATAGCGAGAGAAGGCAAACCAACTGCCAACAAACGCCCAGACATCGACCTCGCAAGAAGCATTTGTAAATACAGGACAAGTTCTAGATTAAGAGGAAGAAGCAGTAGAAGAATTTTTAGAGGAGATATAGTGCTGAATTGGCTTTCGGCGCTCTCACTTCCAAACATATGCCCATTTTTCCATGTTGACTTTGACTCTTGAAGTGTTAATTTGGGACAGCCTTATGTGATATTTTCTTGTAGTCTAAGATACATTTTATACTGAACTGCGTCGTTATTCAAAGTTATTGTCAATACCTCCAAGATTATTATAGAACACAATGGTTGAAATTTGAACTCGACCTTATGTTCTCTCTTGAATAATACTTGGCTAAATTATAGAGTAGTCGATAGCGAATATGCAGAATAAGAAAATGTAAGAAACGGGCGTGAAAGCGCAGAGCACGCGAATATCTTGGTCTATGCTGGGTTCATTTAACTGAAATCACACCACTGGCTTAAAATGAATCCCCCGTACAGTCGATATTAACGCCGTATTGCTGAATGCTGACCGAAAACGAGAAGCTTTCCTGCAATCAGAGCTGCAAGCCCGCCTCGGCTGTTTCATTACACTGAATATAACGCGCTACTCGTTCTACGCTGTGCAAACCTTTGTGCGTTAATTCGGTGTGAGATGTAGGTTTTACAGAAGCATTGGTAGAAAGGAGGGTGCATCTGTGTGACAATTCGAGGGCAACTGGGGTCCTGTTTGCAATTTTCATAAAATGTCCTTTGTGAAATAATTAATTCATTCCTCTTATTTAACGTATTCTAAAATACACACATATTTTTATGGACCTGGAGCTGCTAGATACGCCTTTAACCCACCTGGCTTATTCATCCCAAAAAAAAGGAAGTATATATATGGTATTTCTAGTACCTTGTTAGAATATGTCTTTGGTTCCAACAATACTAACACTAGAAGAAATTAATCTTCTGTTTTATCTTTATAATATTATTAATAATACCATGGAAGTGCTAAATAACTTATACGTATCATATCGGTAATAATAATTTTGGATTTTACGATATCTAATGCTGGCTACAATCTAGTTCAAAAACCTTAAGCGCTACAGAACATCCATCAACACCATCCTGCTTCACATGTAAAGGCTTCTTTAAAAATAGTCCATTCCAACCAAGAAACACAATTACTAGGCTTTTGGCAAAGTTAGTTTCCAAGTAGTGCATTATATGTATCTATAACTTGAAAAGAGCATAAAACAGTGACATTGAGGATGTATTTTCGTCATTCAATTACCTGCTGTCTATATTATGAGGGTGATATCTTTACAGAAATTTTGTATACATGCTGTTAGTAAGCTATGAATACCGTATTTTTTAACATTTGCCTGATATCTAAAATAATACTTAATCTATGTACGATAATTTCTTCTGTGTAGAAATGAACGAAGTGTTACTTCACGAGAAGACCACTGATCCTGAAGCCCCTTTCAACGATCCCGATCCTTCTTCAGCTAGGAAAAAGGCAAACTCGTGGATGACAATTTATAAATAAACCGATTGGTCATGTCAATTTTTTAATTTGTTAGTTGTCATAACATTCCCATACTTCCTCAGCAGTGTCATCCATTGGCTGTTAGCAATGCACATTTTACACTCAGTATGTTTTCACCCCACAAATAACACTAAATAAAAAGGTAATATTTGTCCTTTGCAATATTATACAAAATCCTACTTGCAAATAAGCAGGGAAGCTTTAGTCCTGATTGCAAGTACTACATGTTGCACGGCATAGTGTGCAATTTCTCTGACACAGGTAAAGAAGCTAGGTGTTCCGTTTATAAGTCTAAACAAGGTTTGTGGCGTACAAGCTATGTACAAACCTTTTTTTTGTTCAAAATCTTATAACAATCAAGATTGCTTTCTACCATTATGTAGTCTGCGAGGTATTCGTGAAAAATTGTTTAAGGAAAATATTGCCGAAGCTCTTTATGTTTGGATTTTATGTATGTTTATTATTTATCACATTAGGAAAAAAATAAGCCGAATTTCATATTGTACGCAATTATTTAATCTATTTCAATATTTGGCGCTTGGGTATATAATATTCTTACAGGTATAACTTTATATACCACTTGATATGGATTTTGAATTTGCGGTTTCTAACTCTGGATACCTGGGAATCGATAAAAAGGAGCTGTTTTTTTAATAGAATATTATTGCAAGTCGCTATCTTTTTGCATTTACGGAATGTTTTGCACTAGAAGTGTCTATTGACCGATTGTCTAAAAAGACAACACAACAGGATCCAAGTGCAAATATAATTGCAACTTATTTTACACACCCACCCAAGCTACATAAAGAGTTTTCATATAAAGCATTTTAGATGTAACGCCAATTCTAAATCAGAATATCACTATCCTGGACAGCAGCTCTGCAATCTGCAGTAAATCCTATACAGCGCGCCGCGGATTCTTCATTATTATCGAATTTTACGCTTCTTAACCTACAAGAACGGATGTTGCTGGGATAATAAAACTTCACAGCAAGAAATTCATTTATGTGTTGTCCCCGGCTCGCTCCACCACATAAACCATCCTCCACACAACCGCCGAATGACTAAGTCCCACTGCAAACAGCGACAAGAAGCACTCATGTTTATTGCAAGCATACATTCGGCACCTGTTAGCGAGGAAATCGCTTTCCCGATTATGACACGGTGAACATATTTCAAATACATACGGTCTGGTGGATTTATGGCAACATGAGGTTCGGACGCGCCAGATATACTTTCAGTTTGTTTTTGGAAACTTTGAAACACGGGCCCGTATGCTAAAGCGGATCCGGGCCGGAATTTATATTCTTACGTCTGTTAGATCGAGTCGTATTTTAGTCTATTCGACGTTCATATTAAATTTACGGACAAGCGATAAATTACAGCTAGAACCACAGAAACTAAAGTGTAATGGTAGCTTATTACTTCATCTTCTCACGTTGATGTCTCATTCATCAAAACTGGTGCCTTCACTTGGGGTCGATGCGAAACGCGACCAGGTCATAGAACTAGTTGTGAACAGTTAATTTTTGAAAGGTGTATTTTTATGGGGCGCCGTCTGGGACAAGAAGATATATGTTTTCGATACATATACCTTTTTAAAGTAGGAATATATGGTGTCGTTTGGATAAATATAATGTTTCGAAAATGTCACAGATTCTTCTATCTCCAAAGGGACAAGTAAATCTTCTATTTTCTACCTTCCTAATGAGATTTGTTAGATGAGGAAACATATCAAAAATTATCCCGAGATCCTACCTCAAAAATTTCCAAAATTACCAATGATCTTATCAAAAGTTCAAATCTTTCGAATGAGGAGAAGTCTCTTTTAACTGTTTCCGATTGCAAGGTACCTAAATTGTATGGTTTGCCCAAAATCCACAAAACCAGTGTCCCGTTAAGACCCATAGTCAATACGATTGGCAGTCCTTGTTACAGATTGGCAAAATTTTGTGCCAACTATTTAAAACCTTATGTAGGAAATACCGGTAGTTTCATCAAAAATTCTTCACACTTTATCGATATTATAAAAGGTTTAAGTATTTCAGAAGGTGATATTTTGGTTAGTTTTGACGTGGTTTCTTTATTTACGAAAGTACCCATTCCTGAAACGATAGATATCATCAAATCCAAGCTTAATAGCGATCCCTTAGGTGACACGATAGCCAGATTATCCGAACATTGTTTAAAATCTACTTATTTCTTATGGAACGATAATTTTTATGAACAAAAATCAGGTTGTGCAATGGGTTCACCTCTAAGTCCTGTAGTAGCCAATTTGTTTATGGAAAATTTTGAACATGTAGCGATAAACAGTTTTCATCTTAAACCAAAATGTTGGTATAGGTACGTAGATGACACTTTTGTTATTTGGCCCCATGGTATAGAAGAGCTGGGTAGGTTTCTAAATCATTTGAACAGTCAAAATCCCGACATAAAATTTACTATGGAATTAGAAAGCAATGGTAGTTTACCTTTCTTGGATGTCAAAATTTACAGAACAAACACTGGACAGTTAGGACACAAGGTTTACAGAAAACCAACACACACAGACAGATATTTACATGCCACATCTCACCACCCTCCTTCTCAAAAGAATAGTCTTATTAGGACGTTATTTGTTAGAGCACAAAGGATATCAGACGAAAGTTCTGTACAAAAAGAAATATATTATCTTAAATCAGCGCTAATGAGAAATGGTTATAGTAGTAAGAATATTTGGTCAGTTTTTAATAAAAGTGCTCATCCAAATCAAGTAAATTCTCAGCCACGACAAAGTAAATTGAAGTTGAGTTTGCCTTATGTACAAGGCCTTTCGGAAAAATTAAAGAGGATGCTTAGAAAACATGATATTTTAGTTGTTGATAGTACATATAATAATTTAGATAAAATTTTAAATTCTACTAAAGATAAAGTACATTTAGAGAGTGAGGGTGTTTACAAAATTACTTGTTCTTGCGGAAAGTGTTACATAGGTCAAACAAAAAGAAAAGTAGGTACGCGTTTGAAAGAACACATACGTGCTACTAGGTTGCAACAGATAGATAAATCTTCCGTAGCTGAACACTCATATTTGACTAGACACATGATTGATTTTGATAAAACAAAAATTTTACATAGAGAAAAATATTATCACAAACGTCTAATAAAAGAAGCTATAGAAATTTGTAGGAATACTAATAATTTTAATAGGGATTATGGAAATTATGAGTTAGGTGACATTTGGAAGGCTATTTTGTAGTTATCTTTTATCAAGTAGTTCGTGTATATCTAGTAGGTAGGTAGTTCCTTTTTCATCGTTAGGTTCCTTTTTTATCAGGTTGGCACGTTGTTTCTATGACGTCTCGCTTCCTTGGTGATTTGTTTATTTACTTTCAAAAATTTGTTTGAACTTGTGTCAGGCAAATTTTGAGGTTCTGCGTCTTTGACAAAGATTACAGTTGTAATTGAAACGTCAGACTATTAATTTTTTGTCAGTGTTTTTCAAGAGACAGCGATCTATCCGACAAAATATTATCTTATTATTCCATCTCTTAGACTTTACTAGTAACATAGATTTTGAAGATAAACCAAAACAACTCAGTTTATGCAGGAATACGTCCTGTCGAATTGTATCGAAAGATCTGCGAAAATTGCATCTGCCTGACCTCTAGAATCAGGTATTTTGGAAATATTTTACGCGAACATTACAAAGTTTTTCAGTGGAACGGCCAGAAACAAATCCAGGTTGGCGGAGAGAAATATACCTTTCTTACATTATTATACGTTCTGGGTTATACCGCACGTTGGCAAAATTTAACAAACTGGAAATCGGAAAACTGAAAATTATCCTACTTTTCTAGAAAAGGACAGAAATGTTAGTTATAATTCCTAAATTGATGAAGATAGATAAACGTTGAGCAAAGGCATACCTGCATCCCGTTATAAGCTGTTACTAGGAATTCCTGCGAAGCCACGTTATTGTTTATGACATTCCATAAATCTATAGAATAAGATTTGATATTTTGTTCCATCATAGAGTAAGATAGCCATTATTCGAGTAAGACTTGAAATATTTGCTCTTTGATTTTAAGTCTCCCAAATGCTTGAATACACTGTTTCTGTAGTAACCTTATTTTATTTTATCACACATGAACCATTGAGGATATTTCGAGCTGTWGGGACCTTTTCTTTTAGTACATAGAGATCAAAAATAAATAGGAACATAAAAGGAATCGATACTGAGGATTATTGCATATAGGAAAGAAAATCAGCTTTCCGAAAATTATACACAAAAAGATCAGTACAAAGAAACTTAGTGATAATAGTGATAATTATAATCCGTCAATAATGGTGATTCTCAATGACAAAGACGCACACCCGAATTATAATTAGCAAGAACAAGATCTAAAAGTTTGTTATCAGAATTACGAACATCTTTCAGTTGTGTGATATTAAGAACTTCTATAAATTGTCGAAAGACGTTTTATGCGACAATCTCAAAGACTTAAAGTCTGGTAAATTAAAATCACCAAAAAGTACAAAATGCTGCTTAATAATAAGCTGTTCCAATATAAAGGATGTCACATGAGGAGAAAAGTAGAGAATTTCTAGAATAATACTTTTTGAACCAAAATAACATTTACAACTGATAAAGGACAATGTCAATCAAGGGTACAAAATAAGTAAGTAACTTGTACACATATATGTAAAATTTAATTTTAATATCAATAAGCACAACACTCCCCCTTTCCTTGATAGCAGCGTAAGATGTGACATCGGGAAAGTAATATAGTTCACCATTCAAAACTAAAGAAGTATTTAACGAAGTTTCGAAAACAAGAAATATATCGTAATTTAAATCGCAGCATATAGAATAAAATTGACTGATTTTGGAGTTTAAACATTATGATTTTGCTATCGACTTTGTTGGATCGTGGGTAATGGGTAACAAACTAACAAGTGTTGGCGGAAGAAACAGATACAGAATCCCCAGTAAATTAAGCAACTCACCGTCTGCGTATTACGTTGCAAATACCATTTCAGTCAGCCCATTGATAAGCAAAGCTTATCTTATAATGCATAACAGATGAATTAGTATTAGAATTAAAATACGAAAGATTCAGAGCACAAAACCCCTATGTATCTTTCACCTGTCAGGGAGCCCTTAAGTATAAACTACAGAGGTTACTTTATTTATATAAAATGTTTGACCAAGAACCGCGAATTGAATAAGTATAATAAGTATCAACCCATACCACAACTTTTTTTTTCTCGAACGAACTCTCAGTTCTTCATACTATTCCGCGAAGTATGGAGTACTATTCGAAAACCTTATGCAAAATCTTGACTCATCGAAAAAAGCACGCGCTACATCATCATCGTTCCACTGCTTGTATTTTCTGCCGAATCTCAAGCACACCACTCAAAGAATTATCTTTAACTTCCGGCCTGTGGCTGACCTATATAAGACATTTTGAACCAGTTCCAGGTAATCTAGTTGAGATTTAGTTTCTAAAAATTGTTTGTGAACAGATGATCAGTGAACTTGGTACGGAAAATCTTTCATCTACAGATAATGCAATGTTCTATTGCTGACACTATTGGAGAGCTTAAAGCGATTTTAACATGTCAAAATCTCAAATGGCACAAAAAGTAATACTTCAATGACGGTTTATAAAAATCATGTTCGAAAAAAAAGTTTGTGCCTGTTTGTAACACTGTTTCACAATGTAACAAAAGAAGGCAGAGCGTGCGGAATGGAAAACAAAGTGGTATTTAGCAAGAATAAATCGTGTTTTATATTCTCCAAAGGGAAATTGGGAGATGCTCGCAAATCTGTGCAAGGTGGCGGCGCTTTAAAGTTTCGCGAGGAAAGAGCATTGTTTAATGGCTCGATGCTCTCTCTATACAACATTTCCTCTTTTATCACCTATCTTTCCTTAAAACTAGGTTTACTGCCTGGGCTTTTACGATCCCAGAAAGTGGAATTTATGTTTGCTGGACAAATGCCTAATTTATTATGGATTTGTTTGGTGTTCTCGCTGTTCTGCCAAGTATTTTTACTAGCTGGCTTTATTCGGCCTAGACTTTATTACCTACTTTGTTGCCTTTATGCGTGACTACGAGAAACATCCCATTTCGAAGCCACTCAGGAGCAGTTATAAGAGGAAATGCATTGTTTTAATGCTGATTAGGTAGACAAATATCGCATAATAAACTCCGATTTAAGTGTAACTCATAAATCTACATAAATCCAAAATGAACTTTCCCAGAAATCAAGCATATGTTTGCAGTTGATTAACAAACCGCAGTCCTTGGAAATAAAAATAAGACAAAATATGTTTTTGAGCAGACAGTTTGATATTCTCCATCAATAGCATTATACGCAGATTTGTGCCCTATACACTTTCTTGAAGAAAACCTTGGTGTGGACGTTGATATTCCATTAACAGGAAAACGATACATATGATAAAAGCCGCAAGCAATCCCGTTATTTTTTAAAGGTACGCTGAGCATAAAAGTTAATGGTTCAACGATTGAATTTAGCAGGTTGTGCTAGAATCTCGGGTTGCACTTAGATAAAGGCCTAACATTTGTGCAGCATATAAACAGTTTGCGTCGATCCTTGTTTCGGATTCTGAAGCAGCTTTATTTATATGGTTTGTGATGGCTATATTTGTGATGATAATCAAGCTTCATGTCAGTTTTGTAATAAGTGCGACCTCAACGAGAATGATGTCCTTCAAGCAGCAGAGGATGAGTGCAAGCTACWCAAGTTGACCAGGTGAACTGTCCGCGCTTTTGTTGATTGACTGCATCACTGTATTATCAGAGCCCCTTGCGTATACTTTAAAMCTAATTTTAAAAACATCCGCATATCCCGCCGAGTGGATAAGATCATAAGTGTTACCGATATTCAAAAGGGATGAGAAATATGCTATAAGCAATTACAAACCGATTGCACTTATGTGGAATTTTGCAAATATCCCTGAATGCGTTCTTTCTAATATTATCTATTCTCATGTCATAACTTCTATTGTGCCTGAACATTATGGCTTTATTAAAGGGCGATCTGCAACTACTAATTTATGTGCATTCACGCAGTTTATATCGAGTGCATGGTGTAACAGAATGCAAGTCGGTGCGACCTATACTAATTTCAGTAAGACGTTTGATAGCTTGTTAACTAATTAAGTAATAAAAAAATCTGGCTATCGATCATTTTGGAACTTGAACTATAGGCTCTGCCTGACTGAAATTAATAAAGTATTTTCATTATTATTATTATTATTATTATTATTATTATTATTATTATTATTACTATTATTATTATTATTATTATTATTATTATTTTTCATTTCACTACCATATATTCCATAGTAGGTACGTTCTTGGGTGAGGGACCGAGCTTCGACCAGGATGGCCTTCAGATGGTTGTGGAGTCCTTTATTACCCCCAATGCGCCTATAATTACGGGTATAGTTGTTGCTTTTACATGCCACATTCTCTGTATCTCTATTTCCAGATCTTTATACTTAGCCATCTTTTCATTTTCTTTCTTAACTACGTTAGGATCATCGGTTACACACATTCGTTTTTGTTTGTCATGTATAATGATGTCTGGCCGATTTGCTTTAATTGTTATATCGGTTTGCACTGCCATATCCCACATGACCGTTACCTGCTTCGTCTTCGTAACCGCAATTGGTTGATGTTCGTACCATTTTTCGCTTACTTCCACTCCAAAGTGTTTACATACTTCCAAATGTATATACCCGGCAACCTTATTATGTCTAGCTAAGTACTCATGTGGCGCTAACATAGTACATCCTGCCAGAAGATGACCAATGTATTCGTCAGATATTCCTCACATCCGGCATTTCCCATCCACTTGCTGTTCTAATATTTGCTTCCTGCAATAATTTGTACATAGTGCCTGATCCTGGGCAGCTATAATAAGACTCTTAGTTTCAGCTTTTAATCCTGAGCTACGCAGCCATGTTGTCGATGCTTCCTTATTAATAGGTTCGCTTTCTAGTATTTTGTAGAACTGTCCATTCAGTAGTTTGTCTTTCAATAACTTTATCTTTTCATTTTCTGCTTTCGTTTTCAAAACTTCTTTTGGTTTTTGCTGGATGTTTCCCGTTTGTATGCCGTACTGTCGTTTCATCTGCGCCGCTTCTTTAGTTACTGAATATAATGCTTTCTGTGCATAATATTCTTTTAAATTTTGCGAATATTTGTCATTTTCTTTTTCAATGTATTATTATTATTATTATTATTATTATTATTATTATTATTATTATTATTATTATTATTATTATTATTATTATTATTATTATTATTATTATTATTATTACTATTATTCCTGAATAAGATCCAGGCTTCTACCTGAAGTTTTAGGATCTTCATCCTAATATTTTACGAAGGATGTGAGCAGTACCATTAATGGTAATTTTTTTAGGTCATTCGTTCTCCAGAGGTTTCCTTCATATCGCCAAACATTCATTTTTTCACTATTCCCAGTATGCCTATTTAATAATAGCTTATTGATTTTTTCATTGTACTTCTTTGTCACGCTGCAGTCATCCAGTATAACATTTCAATTATCCAGCACCCTCGCTTCCTTTTATAATGGATAAATATTTTACTACGAATGCACGTTCCTTGTGCATCAGCTTGCCAAGCTAATTAAAAATAGTTCTGGTGCTGCAACATCTAAACTATTAATTTCATAAAGTTGCTGCCACTGATATTTCTATACGGAAACTTTAGCGCCACGAAGATCATTCTAACGCGTAATCCTTGCAATTCATTTTAAACATATTCTATACCTACAGTAATCAAAAGCAAGTAAAAAGCTATATTCGATAAACTGTCAAAAACWCTMCAGTATGAGTACATTGTCAAAATTTCCAAATGAACAAACAAATAGGGGCTCCGATTCTGAAATGGAGTCGGTATACCTCGATTTTTACAGGAGGGAAAGTGTTTCCCTCCAATTGAACTCGGGAATTAGAACTGTATAATCCGCTGTTCCGAACAAAGAACATTCCCGGTATTGCCGTTGACGTTTTTATCCCGCGACGAAATTTCTCCCAGCGTTAATCTAAGTTAGGCGGCGTCTTTAATTAAAATGAAATTAAAAAGTGAATACACAATACAGCAACCATTCCCAGCTGAAGCAATAAATCTCTCAAGGTCTCCGTATTTTAAAGTCTCCAGAACTGCAGGAATTCATTAACACGGACGCCAATTAAGCAGCGAGATCTATGGGATCGGTACTGCAAAATCTGGGCGAGTGCTGTTCCGCAGCACGTCAAAGCGAATTGGGAAATTTAGGGCCCACAGTTTAATTCCTCCGTGACGGTTTTAAGTTTATTAAATTCGGCAATTCGTGTCCAAATCTTGAAATTAGTTGTTTAACCAGGGCTTTGTGTAAATCGGGGGAAGGTGATAAATTTAAGGTAACCAGCATCCATAAGTGGTCATTTTCAAGCACCCAAGAAGAGCCATTTAAGTTATGAAACAGTGTTATCAGTTTCCTACACGAAGTTTTTGTATGCAATAAACTAACATTATGCAAATTTAATTTTTTTATTGCATGTTAATTTTCAACATGTATTATGCCTTTTTAACGACATGTCCACTCCCCCACGTTTTTCTTACTCTGTCTCTGTCCCCGCTGTGCATTTATTTTTCCTCCCATGCCTGATTCACTGGTCTTTCTTGGTTTATTCGTACATCAGATACTGGTGCAAATCTTGGTTATTCTTCAATTCATTAATTTCTTTCTCTTTTAAATATTTATTTTATGCTCGGACCTGAGGTGGATAGCATGTGCCCACCTCCTTAATAAAGTAAAGATATTTTAATCAATGTAATGACTCACGCAACGCGGGCGGCGTTGATTTCTGAATTCTCTGTGCCGCCTTTTTAAAACTGCGGCGATCACTGAATCACGAAATCGATGTCATTATAAAGATGTTCCAACAATTTGCAGTTCTATTTTTCTTTGAAAGGTAAGAAATAACAATAATTATTGGTTGGTACAGAAGGCTTGCGGTAACCTCTGCAAGGGGTTCGCCCTTGCGCTTGTGTAGTGCAGCTAACGTTACTACCACTTAAGGCTAGGTTAAAGGAATTTCTCTTATGGGGTTTCCAATGTAAAGTATTGAATAAATAACTAAGGTATTTGAAGAGATATTAATTTTATTCAAAAACCAGTGTAATCTGACAATTATTATCTACAAAATGGCCGAATCAAAAATTTTAAAAACTTACGGCAAAAATAATTACGATTTGTTTAAGAACGTGAAATGCTCAAAAACGTAAAAATGACTTATTTGAAAATTTTTTTTCGGCCGAATGATAGATTTTTGTCTTCTGAGTATGATGTTGTTTTTAGTTTTTTGATAGCGTTAATAATAATGAAAATATCTGTTCAATACTTTTGCTAAACTTTTCGGCCCAACCAAGTGTTGATTTACAACATACCAATTGACGGCACTTGAGTAAAACAGCCATTGCAGTTTATGGCGGGAGGGTAACCTCAGGTATGGATGGTAGAAAAACGCAGGTACTGGGGATGATGAAACGATTCTTCGAACTACTGCTTTTATATTTATGCACTATTATTTGTCCATGCCGAAAGTTATTTAGATAAGGAGTTAAGTTCTGCTCTGCAACTTTATGTCGTTGGGACACATAGAAAGCATACAGGGAGTGTAGCCCCAAAAGTTCATATTTACAAAGTCAATTAAAATCAATACGACACTAATTGCGCTATGCATATACGAACTACATATGAATAAGTTAACATAATTTGATGATAACTATTAAAAATCAATTTGCCAAAGTGTTCCTTTTATATCTTATGTGCTATTATGTGCGGATTCGTCCGGAACACTTTTATTCATAAATTAAAGAATATATTTCCATGTCGAGGTAGCAAATATACAGTTTTGTCAGGCGCCTGACTGTCGGATAAATTGGACACCAGTTTCCTGGTAACTGGTAACGTAAACAATTTTAATCAATTTTGCGAAAGCACCTAGGACCAAAATAGATAAGACGAAACTGTATATTGGCAGGTAAAGGGTTGATGATCGCTTCAATACGACTGAAAGTCTGAGTTGCTGGAATTTCTAATCCGGAATTCCAACTAAACATCAGTTTTGCGAAAGGTAAGTATAATCGGTTTTTGGGACCAGAATATGTATTATTGAAGACAATCTGCATGAAACTGTTTGTACCTCTAAACCTGAAAACTTTTTCCACTGACTCATGGCAACCGCCCCCATACAATGAAAGAGGGGGTTCACTAATATAAAGCCTTAGAATTTTTCAAACCTACCATTTATGCTGTTTGAGATTTTGTGTGACTGTGTGACTTTAGTGTTACGTTATCTGAAAGAACATTAGTAAAGATGGCAAGACGAAAAGGTGATGGAAGAACTTTGTCTTCAAAAAAAAAAGAAACAGGGGAAATATTGGTTCTCTTATCAAACACCGTCAAGTATTTTTCTAAAAATCCGTTTAGTAGTTTATAGTTATATATAGTTAAAAAAGATCATTTTTGGAGTGAAAAAATGCTTCCAAAACTTCAAAGATTTTATTTCCGTTCTCTTTTGCCAAAACTAGTTGATCCACGTCACACGAGAAACATGCCGATTCGGGAGGATAGATAGACGACGTTTTTGTGTAAAAAGTAGACCATCTACACCATGTTTGTTCATATTTTTTTAATACACACATTTATAATTTTGCTGTAAAGATAATTTTATGTACAGATTGTGAACATTAACTATATGCTTATGATGTTTGGTAAATATATGTATTTTTTCCTTGAACGTTTATTATATTTTCTATTATTAAAAAAATATTTTTAAAGTATTTTTTTTCATGAGGTGTTGACATTTTTAATAATAAATTTGAAAGCAATATCGAAATAAAAAAACCGTTTGTTTAAAACTTTATTAGTAATATCACTGATATGTCTGTGAAAAGCGAACATCCGATTCTCAGTGGTAAGTAAATATCTTTGAAACGACAGGCATCAGATAGACCCACAAAATGTTGTAAATCAAAAATACTCTTTGTTGTGGCATCAGCATAACCAGCAGCGCAATGAACGCCCCAGGCCGACCGGGCTGACAGCTTTATGGTCAACATCCTAAAATTGAGTACGGCTGTCCCTTTAACCTAGCCTTAATTGCGGCAGGCTAAAAACATCTTTCAGTCTATCATCGTATAATTAGGCTTTTTAGAACACGTGACTTTTGAGCGACTGCCAGGGGGCAAATTTCAAAACGATGCAGCTGCTAGCGCGCTGTCATAGAAACCCCATTACTTAATGCCAACGTCAGTCGCTAAAGCTGGGACATTCGATTAAATTCAAATCGTTCAATTAATCGCGTAGATTCGGATCATTCAAGTCGTTCATAAGGATCGTGAATTGAAAGTGACAGCGGTGTCTCCTGTCTCGCCACAGCATATAAATATGCTGCCATGCTGTGTTCTCGTCGTGTACTGTCGTCAGCCGTTAACCATGTACGACGCACGAACGACGCTGATTCATTAGCTGTGAGCCAAATCAAGCCATGAGTCATTCAATTTGAACGACTTGGTCATGAAGGACCCAACTCTATCAGCCACGCGTCCGTTTCCAGGGTTTCGCAGGCGCGTCCCATGCGTGCGCTTTTTGCCCCCTGGACGCCATATTGGATGACGTAATCTTAAAAAGCGAGAGGCGGTAAACCGATTTAATCAATAATTTCCATAAGCGCCCTGGATGCATAAATGGGTTATAGAAACCCTGTATTACTTTTGGATTAACAAATACAGTGGATTCCTTAATTTTCTCTATTAGGCCTTCATCTTACATAATTTTATAGTTTTTTAATTTGTTTTTTAACTAAAATGGAACTTTTCCACATGGTAGATCAACTGGGTCATATCAATGCTTTACCTTGAATTTGCATGGTTTTACTTTAAACAGTTCTTCACATTTGGCAATATTCTTACTTTTAAGTAAGCTATTTATAGCAAAATTGCTAAAAATTAAATATTTAATCTAAGATAGAGTCTACATCGAGCAATGTGTAAGTGTCCTGGTTTGTTTTAATTTTATTGATAGTTAAAATGCATTTACCCACTATTTCAATTTGATTTCCATCATAGGTATGGATAATGCTCTAATCTTTCTCTAATGCAACATTTTTATTTAATTAGCACCGTTGTCAAGTCTTCATTTAATACTTTTCTTATATGAACAATCTCTAAAACAAAACTTTACTATAGTTTTTTTTTGTTCAACATAAGAGATAATGAGCCCAAAATGACCATAATCGTCTAAACTGTTTTTATTATTCAAAGCATAATTTAAATGTTAATTACTGTCTGTTCATCAAGAATATATGGTTGTAGCTACCGCATAGCCTACATTGTTTTCCAACAGCATTATAGTGACCTCCATTCCCATATTCCACATCTGCTGCAGCCCGTTGGAATAAGCCTGTTTCCTAAAATTTAATTTAATGCACATTGCACCATCATCATATAGCATTTAAGTCGCTGATAAGGTACCAGTAAACAGAACTTCATTTGCTTTCGTAGTTTTCAAAGTATGGTCATGTAAAGTTGTACCTCGCCCAAAAAGCCCAAAACCGCTATCGCTGTGTGGAGGCTAACATACGTCACATGCACTCTCGCTGACCATACCCTCCATTACAGTAAATGACATTTCTGTGCTTTGAGGACTTTGTATAAAGATAATTTGGTACTGAAATAAATTGTGACAAAACCTATTCAGCCGTCGAAGCTTAAATGTTAAAAGTAAACTAATCACGCGAAGCGATTGAGTCACACTGACATACGATTTAAATAAATCCAATTTAAATACTCACTAGTCATAATACATTTTAAAAATTACGGGTGATGTAAAGCAAATTGCAACCTGTATTACCGATCTGTTTGACAACGTGTCATCGTGAAGGTTAGTTTATGTCTGTAGTTTATATCGTTTCTTGTAATTATTGTTCAGTATCAGTTGTATTCTTAAGTTAGATGGGTAGAGATTTTTGTTTTGTCACATTATTTTTTTCATGAATAGTTTTGTAGGTTAGTAGCAGATATTTCGTGTCGTAGTCTTTACATTTTTTCATGCTTATATGCTACTATTTGAGTATACTAAATCGCGATGGAAAGCGATTTTCAAAAAACCGATTCATACAATCTACCCTCTGTTGATGTGGTCGTTCGTGGTTTCTGACTATATTAAGCAATCAGTGTTTAACCAGCCAGAATCAAGTGGTATAAAACATAAATCCACTATCTAGAATCAAAACGAAAACAACGAAACAAAACAAAAACACGCTCAATCTGAGGCTGGGACGCTGAGATGCTGCGAGAAAAAAATTCAAACTTATGAAGTCGGTCGGTATTATAGGTTGCAAATGCACTGCACGGTTGCCAGTTTCGGCTTATACGCGTCGTTAAATGTCGCTAATTACTGACACGAGATCGCTGCCTCTATTTACATAAAAGTATTGATATATAGCTAGTTAATCTCAAAAATTTCTTAACGTTTGTCTTTTATTTAAAATACACATGAACCGCTGGGTCCGTTAAGTTAGCTCCGCCATGTTGAGCAATTTTTTTGAAAACATTGCTCCAGATTGCCCTGAGCTAGCTCCAGCTAGCTCCACTAAAGAGAAAGCTAGCTCCACCTTACTTGAGTAGTTATAAGCTCATCATTGCGGGGGGGCTAACTTAACGTTATCCCCGCCATGMCCTCAAATCTGTTTCAAAAGCTAGCTCCAGCTTGCCCAGAGCTAGCTCCAGCTAGCTCCACTAAAGAGAAAGCTAGCTCCACCTTACTTGAATAGTTATAAGCTCATCATTGCGGGGGGGCTAACTTAACGTTATCCTCGCCATGGCCTCAAATCTGTTTCAAAAGCTAGCTCCAGCTTGCCCAGAGCTAGCTCCAGCTAGCTCCACTAAAGAGAAAGCTAGCTCCACCTTACGTGAGTAGTTATATGCTCATCATTGCGGGGGGGGGGGGGCTAACTTAACGTTATCCTCGCCATGGCCTCAAATCTGTTTCAAAAGCTAGCTCCAGCTTGCCCAGAGCTAGCTCCAGCTAGCTCCACTAAAGAGAAAGCTAGCTCCACCTTACTTGAGTAGTTATAAGCTCATCATTGCTGGGGGTGCTAACTTAACGTTATCCTCGCCATGGCCTCAAATCTGTTTCAAAACCTAGCTCCAGCTTGCCCAGAGCTAGCTCCAGCTAGCTCCGCTTAAGAGAAAGCTAGCTCCACCTTACTTGAGTAGTTATAAGCTCATCATTTCTGGGAGTGCTAACTTAACGTTATCCTCGCCATGGCCTCAAATGTGTTTCAAAAGCTAGCTCCAGCTTGCCCAGAGCTAGCTCCAGCTAGCTCCACTAAAGAGAAAGCTAGCTCCACCTTACTTGAATAGTTATAACCTCATCATTTCGGGGGTGCTAACTTAACGCCATCCTCGTCACTGTGTCAAATCAGTTTCAAAACCTAGCTCCTGCTTGCCCAGAGCTAGCTCCAGCTAGCTCCACTATAGAGAAAGCTAGCTCCATCTTACTTAAGTAATTATAAGCTCATCATTTCGGGGGGTGCTCACTTAACGCTATCCTCGCCACTGTTTCAAATCTGTTTTAAAACCTAGCTCCACTATAGAGAAAGCCAGCTCCACCTCACTTGAGTAGTATAAGCTCATCACTTAGGAGGGTGCTAACTTAACGCTATCCTCGCCACTGTTTCAAAACCTAGCTCCAGGTAGCCCAGGGCTAGCTCTAGCTAGCTCCGCTCTAGACAAAGTTAGCTCCATCCCAATTTCCATAATTTTCAAGAAAAGAAGATTTAGCTCCGCCATTTTGATCGGTCGATCTGAAAAAATAGCTCCACATCATTTGGGGCTGTCTTCAGTTAGCTCCGTTCTTAAAAAGCTAGCTACATTCAGCTACGTTCAGAAAAAATATTATGACAGTTAGCCCCACAATTTTGTCGTGTCGATATGAGAAGCTAAATCCGTGTGGTAGGTCTCAGCTTTATATCATATTATAATAATAGTAATAATTTTTATAGGCCTGCAGATCATCTACATTTGCAATTTCCAAAGTAACGGACAAACATGAGTAAATGGTAGAACAAAAATATATTTTTAGTGTTATTGAAACAGCGTAGTGGCAATACGCCAAAAATATCACATTATTATGAGTTGTAATTAAGTTGTGTTGAGTTAAAATACAATTCTGATGAACGAAGTGTTTAATTGACTGTGTACATAGCATTTAGCTTAGTTGAAATAGTTGTACCGGAAACGGTTAAAGTCAGGGGGGCGTGTTCCAGGTATCCGAATCGCAGAAAAACGATAGGGGCTTAGATACGATTGGTAGGTTTAACAGACATAAAATTTAATACTTAATGCTTTAATCATAGCATTCACGTTATGAAATCAAAAGTCAAAACTTAATTCAATGTAGTAACTAAAATAATGAACGCAATACTTTCGTAACATCAGCTATCCTGTATACATACAAGTGCAGAGTTTTAAGCATGGCGCAATCTTTACAGTTGTTCGGTAACGAAAAACCCTTGTACAAATAACGTTTATCGAATTTGAGTTTCTTTATAGATTGTATGAAAACAATCATATTATTTATAAAGAAGTAAAAAAATAAAAATTAAATTCCCGAGATGTTACCAAAATGGAATTACCTATATTCAAAAGGTCCAGGCATTGACTTTCCCAGATTCGTTCAATCTGAATCATTTTTTAAGCAATCAGAAAATTAATTGTCATAATTTGTAAGCTATAAATCATAATTTGTAAGCTATTAGTATTGTACATAGTTGTTGTATAACAATAGAGGATATGAAAGTTTCTTAAATGTTTCACAAATAATTTGTAAGATGATGAGCTTATAATTACTCAAGTAAGATGGAGCTAGCTTTCTCTATAGTGGAGCTAGCTGGAGCTAGCTCTGGACAAGCTGGAGCTAGCTCTGGGCAAGCTGGAGCTAGCTTTTGAAACACATTTGAGGCCATGGCGAGGATAACGTTAAGTTAGCACTCCCAGAAATGATGAGCTTATAACTACTCAAGTAAGGTAGAGCTAGCTTTCTCTTTAGTGGAGCTAGCTCTGGGCAAGCTGGAGCTAGCTCTGGGCAAGCTGGAGCTAGCTCTGGACAAGCTGGTGCTAGCTTTTGAAACAGATTTGAGGCCATGGCGAGGATAACGTTAAGATAGTACTCCCAGAAATGATGAGCTTATAACTACTCAAGTAAGGTGGAGCTAGCTCTCTCTTTAGTGGAGCTAGCTGGAGCTAGCTCCGGGCAAGCTGGAGCTAGCTTTTGAAACAGATTTGAGGCCATGGCGAGGATAATGTTAAGTTAGCACTCCCAGAAATGTTGAGCTTATAACTACTCAAGTAAGGTGGAGCTAGCTTTCTCTTTAGTGGAGCTAGCTGGAGCTAGCTCTGGGCAAGCTGGAGCTAGCTTTTGAAACAGATTTGAGGCCATGGCGAGGATAACGTTAAGTTAGCCCCCCAGCAGTGATGAGCATATAACTACTCAAGTAAGGTGGAGCTAGCTTTCTCTTTAGTGGAACTAGCTGGAGCTAGCTCTGGGCAAGCTGGAGCTAGGTTTTTAAAACAAATTTGAGGCCATGGCGAGGATAACGTTAAGTTAGCACCCCCCGCAATGATGAGGTTATAGCTACTCAAGTAAGGTGGAGCTAGCTTTCTCTTTAGTGGAGCTAGCTGGAGCTAGCTCTGGGCAAGCTGGAGCTAGCTTTTGAAACAGATTTGAGGCCATGGCGAGGATAACGTTAAGTTAGCCCCCCCCCGCAATGATGAGCTTATAACTACTCAAGTAAGGTGAAGCTAGCTTTCTCTTTAGTGGAGCTAGCTGGAGCTAGCTCTGGGCAAGCTGGAGCTAGCTTTTGAAACAGATTTGAGGCCATGGCGAGGATAACGTTAAGTTAGCCCCCCCCCGCAATGATGAGCTTATAACTACTCAAGTAAGGTGGAGCTAGCTTTCTCTTTAGTGGAGCTAGCTGGAGCTAGCTCTGGGCAAGCTGGAGCTAGCTTTTGAAACAGATTTGAGGCCATGGCGAGGATAACGTTAAGTTAGCCCCCCCCCCGCAATGATGAGCTTATAACTACTCAAGTAAGGTGGAGCTAGCTTTCTCTTTAGTGGAGCTAGCTCTGGGCAAGCTGGAGCTAGCTTTTGAAACAGATTTGAGGCCATGGCGAGGATAACGTTAAGTTAGCCCCCCCCCCCCCCGCAATGATGAGCTTATAACTACTCAAGTAAGGTGGAGCTAGCTTTCTCTTTAGTGGAGCTAGCTGGAGCTAGCTCTGGGCAAGCTGGAGCTAGCTTTTGAAACAGATTTGAGGACATGGCCAGGATAACGTTAAGTTAGCCCCCCCCGCAATGATAAGCTTATAACTACTCAAGTAAGGTGGAGCTAGCTTTCTCTTTAGTGGAGCTAGCTCTGGGCAAGCTGGAGCTAGCTTTTGAAACAGATTTGAGGCCATGGCGAGGATAACGTTAAGTTAGCCCCCCCCCCCCGCAATGATGAGCTTATAACTACTCAAGTAAGGTGGAGCTAGCTTTCTCTTTAGTGGAGCTAGCTGGAGCTAGCTCTGGGCAAGCTGGAGCTAGCTTTTGAAACAGATTTGAGGACATGGCCAGGATAACGTTAAGTTAGCCCCCCCCGCAATGATAAGCTTATAACTACTCAAGTAAGGTGGAGCTAGCTTTCTCTTTAGTGGAGCTAGCTCTGGGCAAGCTGGAGCTAGCTTTTGAAACAGATTTGAGGACATGGCGAGGATAACGTTAAGTTAGCCCCCCCCCGCAATGATGAGCTTATAACTACTCAAGTAAGGTGGAGCTAGCTTTCTCTTTAGTGGAGCTAGCTGGAGCTAGCTCTGGGCAAGCTGGAGCTAGCTCTGGGCAAGCTGGAGCTAGCTTTTGAAACAGATTTGAGGCCATGGCGAGGATAACGTTAAGTGAGCCCCCCCCCCGCAATGATGAGCTTATAACTACTTAAGTAAGGTGGAGCTAGCTTTCTCTTTAGTGGAGCTAGCTGGAGCTAGCTCTGGGCAAGCTGGAGCTAGCATTTGAAACAGATTTGAGGCCATGGCGAGGATAACGTTAAGTTAGCCCCCCCCGCAATGATGAGCTTATAACTACTCAAGTAAGGTGGAGCTAGCTTTCTCTTTAGTGGAGCTAGCTGGAGCTAGCTCTGGGCAAGCTGGAGCTAGCTTTTGAAACAGATTTGAGGACATGGCGAGGATAACGTTAAGTTAGCCCCCCCCCGCAATGATGAGCTTATAACTACTCAAGTAAGGTGGAGCTAGCTTTCTCTTTAGTGGAGCTAGCTGGAGCTAGCTCAGGGCAATCTGGAGCAATGTTTTCAAAAAAATTGCTCAACATGGCGGAGCTAACTTAACGGACCCTGAACCGCTTGGTGAACACGAGATTGTATTGAAAGCTATTCTTTGCAATAGCGCAAAGCCGATTCTAGCTTGCTAGTTGGTTACTGTGTACGTCTTACTAATCTTACTTGGAATATGGATATCGATTATCGATGTAAGAACTTTTGGTCTGACTCGGAGACAGGCCCTTTTAGAGTCAATACGTTATGGTCTTGTTGTTATTCAGAATTACAACTCAAAAGCCTTCCCATGTCATTAGTGCAAAAATTTTGTGACCTCTAATAAGGCCGCGGCCGTAGTAAATGGCAACATCGCATTTGTTGCAACACAAGGCCGACTCGCCGGGATCCGAAAGTCGCACGCGTAAGATATATATATATATATATATATATATATATATATATATATATATATATATATATATATATATATAATACTTTATTGAGGGGTTGTTGAGGTATTTTTTTAGAGTACACAAATTTCGTAAAAGCTGACATTCATTTTGAAAATGCAAATCAATTGCCATATACGCTTCAAGTTCGCTTGAAACGGAGCGAAATAAAATTGAGGTACGTAGTAAGAATTTAGGATGGCAATGCCATCTGTCAGCGTTACAACATGCAGTTGGTTGAGGTGTAGACAGCACAGCATAGACATGCATTTTGAGGTACGTAGCGTTATTTCGAAGTATCCAGACACTATATTTTTGAAAATTAGAAAAACTTTCAACGGCAAAGTTATACAGGGAGGGTGGCATTTTATATCATTGAAGGAATTGACGCGATAACTTAAATAGGAACAAAATTTTGTGTCAAAGGCAAGCACTTCGTGCAATAGGGAAACCCAGGCAAATGTCATGGCGTGCCACAATCGTAGTATTAATTTAACTGTGAATGTTGAATTTTACTTACTTATTACATTGAGATCTGCTTTATTTTTTATAAATCAACTAAAATACTGAGAAAAGGGATTTATTTTATGAGCATTACGACGACCACATACGTTACCAAAATTTTTTTATGTAATTACATTATTTCTAGTGAAACTATTTGGTATATTTAAATATAAAATACATCATCTCTGAAGTAACAATAAATAAACCTGATATGCCAAACAGTTTGGTAAGCTTTCTTAAGATGTTAAGACATGTACGTATCAAGAGAGAAGCTATAAATATATTTAGATAAATATTTCTAAAAATAAAGGATGCTTTATTGCCAAATTTTCATGTGAAGATCGTAGTAAATGGCATGTATATATAAATATATAAACTCTACGACATGGTCCGTGAAAGGATCTATTTATCAAGTATTAGACAAACAATTATTATTAACTTTTATTATTTTATCAATTACTGCAAAAACATATAAATATAAACTTTTATTCCACACTTAACAACTCATCGAATTGCTTGGTGTAGGACACCTTAATTACCTAATTATTACATAATTGCGCTGGAGCGTGAACTCCAAATTAATGGCTTTGTTAATGACACCAAATCTAATGTAGTGCACAAAGCTAATTTCCATACACCTTTAATAATATAATAGATTTATAGATAACAGGCTTGTCTTTCTTTATATGAAAAAAAAATACAGAAAACCGCTTGCCACATCAATTCAGTCTTAGCTATCTATAAAAAAGGAACTTCAGACAAACTTCCCCGCAAAGTGCTCTGGAATAGTCAATACGGATTGGTGTGTCTCCTCACCGCAATAAATATGAATCAAACGGAACGAGTGGAGCGAATAAGGGTACACACCATTGATTTTCGTGTAAACATTATAAAAAAGAAGTCTGTGGTGACCGGCTTTATCTATGGAGGCCTTCCTCCCGAGATTGGGTAAATTGCCAGGTGAGTAGCGTGTAGGAAGGAGATTGTATTTGTGTTGACGGAAACTGTTTATACATGATTCGGATCACATAAGGAGCAAAATTCTTTAGCGAATTTACATTGGCTGGTACCTGTCAAAGAAAGGTCTATATTGTTATCTATTTAGGAAAGGTGGTGTAGATATAGAACTGATAATAAATTTCCAAAAACCGTATTAAGCAACTGTAGCGCCAATTTACGAAAATATATTTGGTAATAAATATGAAATACAGTAATATAGGTTCAAGGGTTTTCATTTAAAAAATAAAATGTGCCGACGTATAGTAGAGTAATATTATAAGATAATATTTTGTCGGATAGATCGCTGTCTCTTGAAAACACTGACAAAAAAMTAATAGTCTGACGTTTCGATTACACCTGTAATCTTTGCCAAAGACGAAGAACCTCAAAATTTGCCTGACGCAAGTTCAAACAAAATTTTGTGGTGACACTTTGTTGTGTTGCCGCAAGAGAAAACAAGATATAACTTGCGCAAGTATAGTATGATACTGTAGAGCAGTAGTGTGCTCAGGTGCCCCGAGAAAATTGTTTAATTTCTCATAATAAATTCAGTTAAAAGTTAAAATGCCAGAAGCGTCTAAAACTAGATCATACCGAAGTCAAGAAGATGAAAGTTTAGTACAGCGTGCGATAGAAAAGGTTTTCACGACATAAACCTTCTTGACAAGGTTGGCAACAGATTAATGAACAAGGCGTGCCAACTGGAGGAAAAATTGCAGAAAATTGAATTAGAACAGTACTCACGAAAAAGTAATACTACAATATATGGGATACCGTGAGTGTAAAATGAAAATATTTATGGAAAGGTTGTAGAAGTACGTGAGCAACACCTAATTGTCATAGATTTAAAGAGGTAAGAGGTTGTAACGAAGCTACAAAATCGCCTAGCAAGCCGAGTTTCTGTGTTGTTTACATTTCGTCCGATACACTGCGTAGGTTCCAGGTGGAAGGAAACGGTCCCTACGAGAATGACCGTCTGCCTCCACTAGCCCACGCTAACAGAAGGCTGGCGCGGCCGCGGTTGGAGGAAGTTGTGACCGATCCGTCTCTCCTACTAGTCTCCAGTTGTAACCAGGTGAGTTAGCTCAAGTATTAGCTATTAAATCGTAATGACCTCGCTGCTCTCCATAACATTTTCCTACCTACATCCACCCCCGTTATCTATCGGGCTGTTGATTGAAAGTGCGCCGCATGCTTGCTTATGACACGGACTATTTCTTTTGACCGTACCTGAGCCGCCTCTCACATATGCTCACCTATTTGACCGGTCCGCACATATCCAGCCCTGTTACAACAAACCCACCTGCGTCACACAGCTTTTTGTACCGCTAATTGCATCATATTCACTACACGGTTTCTTGCACTGTAAACGTCATTGTGGTAGAACGTTTTATTATACCACCGTAAGATTACCGCACCATAATTACGTAACCGTAGCTAAATATAAATTCGAAACCAAAAGGGCCGTTAAAAAAACTACTAATTATAATACAACTTAAGTGTACTACGGCTAGCAACAGGATGATCTAAAAAGTTGTTCATCGCACCAAGTGAATGTGATCAGGCGTCTCGGTTACCTGCTGACTTCCCGTTATAATAATCGGCTCAGCTGTACTAGGTCACACAACTAGCTTCGCTTGGCTGGGCCTCGCGTGGGGGCCGTTGCATAACTTAGAGTAATAGTTCTTTTTGTCTCTATAACTGTCTTTGACATTGAGCTAAACGCTACGTCACTACCGTATCGTACATTGCACTACCGTCCGCCCTCCGATCCGAAGGCCAGTTTCGCCGCTCACTGAAGAAGGCGTCACAAGGTATATTAGAAATTTGGTATTTTTCAACAAAAAAAAACCGTCTAAAAGGAATTAAAATTGTTGTGAGAGGATCTAGCCAGACAAAGGCTGCTGTGTACGGGCAAGCGGTTCAACTCCTAAAGCGTCTGGACCTCCGATGAAAAGATTGTCTGCAAAGTGGGTAATAAGTTACACAAAGTAATCAGTGTTGCGGAATTGGAAAATATCCATCCATAATTATACATGGGAGTGCGTGGGCCCACTATAGCCCACTACACTATGGCCCACTATAGCTACTTGAGATACCATAAGACTTTAACTGTTGCTTTGTGATAAGACTTGAAATTGCTTCTGTCTCCAGAAGTACATTTTAACACACCAATTGAATCTATTAACTTGCGTTGATATTTTTTCTTGAAAACCAAAATGATCATCGTTCCATTTAATGTAACGCATTTATGCAGCTTATGAAATCATTGCTATATTTCCACAAAATGTGTTTAGATATTATTACATTGTTACGCAAAAAGACATCAGAAAATGGCACGAGTAGCGTTTGAGAGGAGGCCAAAGCATCCAGGAAGATAACATCAGTAAGCAGCTAGTAAAAAAATGTTGAGATGCCAACGACCTGTAAGCAGCGACATAGATTAATTAATATAAAGTAAAAATTTTTATTCGATTGTAATGCTTTGGTTAATGATCATTTGGTGGAGTTTTATTACAAATAATTATAATTTACTAGTACTTGTTGTTTAACTGAGTAAATAAACAAAAATAAAATAAATAGAAACAAAATTTTTCAGGCATGTATCGTAACAATGCTGATGCTGTACCTAGAGAGCCTTATTGCAAACACTCCAAGACTAATCGTGATACTGATGCTAAGGATGTCCAGCGAGATTGGTCCTCTACTTATAGTTAGGAAACAACTACTTGGATGGGAGGAGGTATCTGTGGAAAGCTCAAGKATATTACGAATGTCCCCATGGAGTTTTTCATGGAAATCCTTGAAAGTGGAGAACGTGTTTTATAAACGGTGCAAGGGAGCGTTGATGTGATGTACATTATCCTGAAGTTAACGATACTCATGGAATACATTCATACCACGAGTATTGAAAGAGGCGCATAGAAACGCATCAGCTTTGGCCTGCAATCGTATGGAATGGTCGGGTGATTTACCCAGTTTCCCTATAGAAAGAACTTCAGCTTAATTGGGACAAACAGATCTTCTCTTTCTACTGACTTACTGAGCGGCTATTCAGGTTCCACAGAAAACGCTAGAGAAAGTAAGTGAACTGAGATAATCGTGCGATTTAGTTTTTGYATGGSCYAAAACATGCCAAGAGGAAGAAACTAATTATGTCGAAATCTTCAAGCACTATTGGAAACCCATTAACATAAAAGTTGCCAGTAATCACATGAAACCTGATTACGATGTCAAAACTAATCACAGAGAGTTTAATGAAGTAGACCTGGTAACGAGAATTAACGTTATACCTGGTATATACGTAGATTGCAACACTGCCCAAATCAAAAGTGAAAGTGGTGGACCTGAATCGTTTAAGTGCATACCAAAGGAATCCTAAAAGTGCAGTTGGAGTAGGTACGATAAGTCTTAAGCAAGAGGGCAGTGTTAGAAAATAGGACCATGTGACTATGTTAGAAGATGGCGCCACGTGATGTCACGGCTACATCCAGTTTCTACATTTCCAGTAAGATCTAACTAATTTCCCATATAAGTCTGGAAATGTTCCCGAACAGGGAGACTGCCTATATAATGCGAACTTGTAATAGTGTCTTAAGCTTAATTGTGATAATTAGTGCAACAAATAAAACAGATGGGTTCCCCTTTTATTTAAATTTATAAGCTGCAAAGGCGTAGCTGCTACTAATAATATTCTTATAAAAAAGGCTAATTCCATTATAGAAAGTAAATGTGCAAATTCCAACGATATACCTATTACGGAGTAAAAATGCCCTAAAACTATTTGTACATTACTTTGTTATCTCATATACTAATATCACATGATGAATTAGCCCAAACTAATTAAAATACAAACTCCACGCTGTATTTGCGTCTCAATACTTACTGACCTCAAATGAAGCAGGTATTGTCTACAACCAAATCCCTTCTGCTTTTCCGTTAATCAGTTTACCATCGTTTAACAGTGTCGCAACAGTTTCAGAGCTCGTAACCGATAAGACGCCCACCTAACAACTCGGAGGCACAAAACTGTAGCCAATATATCACGGGCAGGAGTAAGTGCAGCCAAAAACACAGCCCTGCGGGATGCTCCGGCAAGATTAGGTTCGTTCTGCGCTCAAACGTATCCGGGTAGATACACAACTCTAATAATTACCAAAGCGATTAATTACTAAGACCTGAGTTACGTGGCGGAGCAGCGCTCAGTGCATTAATCAAAGATCTATTTACTTATGCGATTAGGGTGGCAGTAAACGTGCTTGAGAAGTAGGTAAACGTTTTGTTGTCTTGAATGCTGGACTTGAGATTACTTCCGCGGTTTCTTCTAAAAGGTCGTAGAATTTAATTCTAGAAATTGACAGGCTAAATATCTAAAGGTATATTCTAACAAAAGAAACTGATCCGCTGAAGCATATTAATTCTACATCATTTAAACTGTACATTTTCTGAAGTTGTAAGTTAACACGTCCGCTTAGTGCCTTTAAAATCGGGAGCAGTAGCATATTGTATGGAACGTCAAACCGAAATCCTTGCGGTAAAACGAGGACATGCGCAGTWTGTGTAATAAAGCGCTCTATTAATACACACCTGCTGGAATTACAATCACCCGAGATTCATAATAGCTGCCTGTATTAATTAAAGTGGTAGTTACTAACAATGTCTATTAATTGCACACAGCAGGTCTCTGTGGGAACTGCCACTGGAGTCTATCCTGGGAGCTCCAATTTTTTAATAAGATTACTCCTACATTTTGGAGACCTTTCAAAGCCCTTTTTGAAAATGCGTCGCAAAAAAACGATCATATTTTTTAATTACCTTAACAGAAAATGTTTAATCACTTCAAACACTGATAGATTTTCCCTCAAAATGACTCAATTTATTATTCTTTTTGTGGGTACAGATAGTAAGTATATTTTGTTATTTTAAGATATCACTGCATCTTGGAATATTATATGCAAATAAGCATTGCATCGTTAATTGGTTTTCAACTAAAGTTGAAAGTTACCCATGCAAAATTGTATTACCATCCAGGAACATGTGGAAGTATTAATTTATTGTACAAAAATAACGACTGTGCTAGAGCTGCTACTTCAGTGGCGGCTCGCGACCTTTCAAGTAGGGTAGGCGACACCCTATACCAAAGAATCCCTATACTTGTATATAGTATAGGCAATTTATTATTATTGTCTTCGATCTTGGAACATGTGTATTTTAATGGTCATGCTAATCATTTATTCGTTTTTCTGCTCTAAGCGAACTTAAATTTCTCCAAATCAAATGTTAAATAACGAATTTAGCAAAACTCAAACGACGATAAGCTCAAAAACGCTAAAAAGGTATAGGAAACTTGTAAAACAGTACTTAATTTAAAAAATAGAGCAATTAACCTTATCCGTGTTGTAACTGTTCAGAGCATATTGAAAGTTTATATAACATATTCCTCTGCCGCGTCCTCCTATTCCATGATCATTATTATGTGTTTCATTTTGAAAGGCACGACAAAAAATGTAAAAATCTTACACTTGTAAGTTACTGCCATCTACCGGTGTCATTTGAAACCTCTATCGCCCTATTTCTAAAAGAAGGCCGTTTTTGTTGGAGTAAATGAAATGCGCAGGCGCAATGCGAATAGCCCGAGTCCATACAAAGTTTGTCGAAGGCGACCGATCATTCTGCCTGAGACTACTACGTTAACCGTCAACTGCGGTCGTTAACGGTGCAGAGGAGGACGTGACCACAAATACAAATGGTCAAGTTGTGTCGCCTATTCCCAATTTAAACGTTCGCCGTAATAACGCGGTTCGTAATTTTTGAGCGGTATGGGTAAACTTGAGATGAAATATTAAATAAACACTGGTATGAAAACATTGCATTAAAAATTATAAATTTCTTGCTAATTCATATTTATTTTTTATGACATTGTTAATTAAAATTGCAAGGTAGGTGTTGCACGTCCATCACAAATATGCCTTGGAAGTAATGGGAACATTTAGGGGTACTAGACAGGTTKAAAATAGGACAGATTYACCGGTCGGAGTTGTTGCTGATGACCTACCGCGTTTTGGGACGTGTTGTTCTCAAGGAAAATAGGCAGCAGGATAGGGTACCTTCTCATTATGCTACTCCTTTCAACGGGTATTGGATTGAACGGAGAGGATCTTTGTTAGACCTTCAAAATTAGAATTTTCTATTTAAAACTTAAGTATGAGAACTGCCAAGGGTAAGAATAGTTTTGACAACTTAAACATTACGTTACAAGCACGTGTTAACTCGAATTTGTCTGCCATATTGAGAGTGGCTCGTTTTCATCCAAAACACGGTTAATTTAATATAATTATATAAAAATGGACTTGTGTGTGCGTATGTTTTACTTTGCAGGTAGCACTCCCCACCACAGGTTATGATGTTTGTGTGAGATGGTAGGCACGAGCCCCCATTGCGCCCTATAGTGGCTGTGTGTTGATGGCTGCTCTGGTTTGTAAGATATGGGGGTTAAGAGAGGCCAACCTTCGATACCTGCATACGAAATGCATAAAATAATTTACCTTGCAGTCAAGTTGTCCATTGAAGGCCGTTGGTGTTTATGTGTAGTAGTAGTTCCCGGTCACCTATGTATAAAATATTTCACCCTGCAACCAAAATGTACATTGCAGTAGCAGTTTGCTGAAACCGTCTTCTGGTGTTGAACTTAAAAATCGGTGTTTTGTGAAGGTCAGAGAACATTCTAGACTATTTGATGAAGACTAGTGTGTGGCACATTGTTAGGTACCGAAAAATCAATATCTTGATCACGCTTTACTTCTGTATGTAGTGTATTTGGATTCAATCTGAGAGTAAATACAAACGTTGTCTTTGACGAATGCTCTTTTGCAGCTTTTTCTATATCGTTAACTTCATATGAACCGGTGGGAATAGTAAACAGTTTTTTTCCAATACGAATTTTGTTATTCTCACTACTAACATTTGGAAATGTATAACTCAGAAAATCGATTAAACCCTTAGACATAGTTTTCACCAGAACCCAGTATTATGTGTGGTTGAATGAATGAAAAAAGAGTTTCTCTTTCGGACAATGTAAAAATGTACGACATTTTTTGTACTATAAAAACAAGGACGAATTACACTATACAGATACCTATGTTTTCATAAATAATATGGTAACCTAAATCTCGATTTTAAATCAAATAAATATGCTATTTTGTATGAAATGTATGCTAATTTCTGTCGTTCTATTACTACACAAACGAATCAGATGTATATATATATATATATATATATATATATATATATATATATATATATATATATATATATATTTCGCGCACAAGTTGGCATCCTCCCATGTTAAAATAGCGGTAAAGTTGGCGCCCGGGGTAAGGTGGCATCCGATATACGGATGCCACCTTGACTCACATGAAATATTTTAAGGACGGCTACTATGGGTTGTTCTCCATCCAATGAAGCGAAATTTAGCCGGACGTTATTTTGCACCAACCCCGACTCTTTGTATATTGCCTAGTTCAGCGCAGTCTTCTGTAGTTGGCGCGACCATCGCATTCGGTATATACATGAGCGGTCGAGATTGCACTCAGAATGGCATCCAGGAAAACTGGCAATTATGCGTACTTGCTGGGTACGTTGTATTTTGGAAAGTTAGCGAGATTTGTGCTCTTTTATGGGTCGCGTTAAGCATTTTTGAATAAATATGAATTGAAAATGTCTAAGAAGTACTAAAAAGAATAGGCAGGCCTTTGTCGTACCACACGTTTATAGTGTTTTCGGTGCTATGTTTTTTTTATGATGCAATAGCCTTTTACTACAGTTTATTTAAAAAATAGGCGCTTAATTTCTCACAAAACGAGGGTGAAACGGTAATGCATAAGGGTATCTGCGTAAAATAGGATAGGAGTTCATCAAAAAGCGCAAAGCATACGCGGCCAGATAGAAAAACTGCATAAGCGTGTTTAAAACAAAAGCTGCCAAAAACAAAGATTCATATTATAAGCAGATGTTTTGAGAGGGCATATGAATTCTCTTGCACCTTTCATTTTCCACAGCGAAATTATTTAGTAAATACATTATGACATAGAAGAAAGCTTAAAAAAATTATGAGATGATTTAGACAAGACCTCAGTATTTTAAGCATTTGCAAAAAGGGCTATCACATCGAATACACTTATTCGTCTCGCTTACTAATTTTATTTTTATAATTACAGTATCGAAACCTTCACTTAAAATCCAAACATTTTTTAATACAAATTGTTTAAAATAAACGAAAAAATTGCTATTCAAGGTCAATTAAAACGAATTGAACGCCATTTTTACATTACATCATACTCACGTATTACACTAAAATATTTGCTGGTTTGATACTATAGTATAGTAGTACTGAAATGAGAAAACTGTGCATTCGAATTATTTGGTGGTAAACAGCGTAACTACAGTACATAAATCATTATTGTGAAATTACTACTGTATGTAATAATAAATAACCGACAAACAATAACTTAGTAAAATGATAATAAGCAGAGCTTCTGTGGGCTTAATAGGTATTCGTTAAGTCATCGTTAGCCTGTAAGTAGCGGTGAAATTTGAAGACTCGTGGAATTTTAGGTGCGTACGGGAAATATGGTAGGTTGCTTGTAAACAAGCTTCAGACTCTTAATCGGATATTTTCAAATAGTTAAACTGAAAGCAAACTACATGTAAAACCTTCAGCTTGTTTCTAATCTAAGTAGTTCTAATGTCTCAACGAGTGCACCATCTAAAGCTTTTCGTTTAGCGCAAAATTAAACGCGGTCAGTGCTTACAGTAATTTCCTAATGATTCTGTTCTACATAGTGAGCATTTCATAACGCTGGTTTAGAAGTTATTTTTCGGTTTTATGCACCAAAGGCCCATTACTTTCAATGAGACGCACGTAAAAATAGTTCTTTGGCGTCTGTGTTGGAACACGGAAAGAGCAATTTCACGTTTGTCCAAATACAAGTGCTAGTAATGAATGAGATACTGGCGATTGTTGTAGGAAAATTTAAATTTAAGGGCACATTTCATCCGATGTTAGGACGGAAAGCATTACAGGGTGTTGTAGTGCAGTTATCTCGAAACTATTTAGGTAGCTTGAAAATTGATTGAAGCCGATTGAATGTATGTGCTTTATCTACTTCATTCGATTTATGAGATAACTCTGACGATCGCTTCAACCTCAAACAGACATTACCAGATAGATAACAACATTATACTAAACTCAGATGTGCAGAATTTTGTTTACGTCCCCTATTTTACAGGACCTGTAAAGTAGCGTTGTAAAATTCTCTGACCTGCATTTTGAGGGCCGACTTCCTAGTTTCGGCAAGATCAAAGGTGTGGTGGACGTGGGAATTTTTATTTCCTTATTTGCCAAATGTTTTTTCTGATTCAGACTGCTTTATTTTCAAAAGCTCCAAAAGGTTCATTTTTTTACCTTCCCTTTCGAAATATCGTTTTCATGTAAGTATAATGATTATTTTTTATGCAATGGCACCTGTTGTGCTTTTATTTTAATAGCTCAACTTGATTGTCCTATGTATACAATATCGCATTGCATACATTTTAGTTGGTAAATACCGCTTTTGGTTTTTGGTTTATTGTTAACAAGACGTCCCAAATTGCACTTAATTATCTCTATTACTTTTATTCCGAATCTATTCAGCCTACATTTTTAACGCAAACGCAAACACTAACACCGTTAAAATAATTTTCTGCGGCGTAAATATGTTATTTATCATTTATATTAACATTGTACGGCATTCTTTGTAGTCTCACCGCCAGTGGGGTAAATTGGTATTTGTCTTCAAAGAGACTTTACTTAAAGTAAATGTGATCTAATCCTATTTGGTTTAATAATCAATGTAAGTTCTGTGGTTTTACAGCAGGCTATATGAATATTAAGTGTAACAATAACTTGTGAAAAAAGGGCCATACAGCGAGCAATAACCTTTTGGATCGACTTGGAAATCAGAAAGTGGCACACACGTCAGCAAAACCCGGGTGAACATTTAAAATTAGTTGACAAATAATTACATAAAAACTGCTAAACATAATTTTTATGAGATAACTAACGACATCTACAGCGATGTTCAAATGCTAGTTTGCTCATCAAATAGAAAATAGAATTAAAATCAACTCGGTTAATCCCCAGTGCGAATTTAAATTCAATAATCGTTTAGTCAACCTTACGAATGCACATTTTACACAGGCAAAAGAAAAATAATTAAATAAAAATCTAAAATGTAACTCAACTTTACCAGTATCTAAAAAAGAATTTGAAATCAGAATTAGCGTTGGACTAATAAGTCAACTGAAGATACGAAAGACGAAAAGTACGCGGATGCAGATACGAAATCAAATGAATACAACGCTGCTATTCGTATAAAATGTAGAAATCGAAAAAAGCATAAAACAAAAATGTACAGATAATTCACTATTTATTAAAACCAGATGAATACCGAACTAAACTAAATGATTTATTGAATACAAAAAGCTTTTCTAAGTTTGATTCAGATCTCACAGGCTAGATCCAAATAGATGTCACTAGCATTGTAAAATCTTTGAAACACTTGATATTAAACGAAGAAAAGTACAAATTAAGAATAATGAACCCCTGTATTCCAATTCTATATGGTCTCCCAAAAATTCAACTCTCAGACCGGTCGTTTTTTACATTAATGATCCATTACGCAAATTTACCAACAACGTTTTAACAGGTTCAATTGAATGCCAATCTATTCAGCTTGAAGAATTCCATAATAMGTTTCGCGAAAAAGGTAAAATAATTATCAGTACCAAATAATGCTTTCCTTGTGTCTTGTGATGTGTCTAATCTTTTCGCTTCTATACCTCTATCAAAAATTTAATAGAAAACTGCCACCTGTCAAACACAGAAAACATAACTATTAAATAGTGTGGAAATTTGCATGCATCAAAGTTATTTTACGTTGAATGGGTTCGCCATTGTCTCTAATCTTGGTCGAAATATTCAAATAAGAGCAAAACAGGTTTTGCTGAAAACGACATCAAAATCTTACGTTGCGAAGGGAAAAGTAAAAAACAAAACTTTTTAGATCTTTTAGAAATAAAATAGGTCAGCATCAGAAAACACAATTGGCAAATACGAAAATAGAAATTCCCACGTCCAGTACGCCTTTGACTTTGCCGAAACTAGGAAATCGGCCCTCAAAATCCAGGGCAGAGGATTTTACAACGCTACTTTACAACCCCTGTAAAATATGCAACAGAAGCAAAATTTTGCACATCTAACGCTATAATGATAAAGATCGTTTGAGGTCGAAACGATCTTTAGAATTATCTGATAAATCGAGCGAGACAGCTTCTTTCCAAGCTACCTAATTGATTGACCATTTGTCAACATGAGCACTGTATGAGCTTATAGACTCATTGCGGTCCCTGTCATAAAATGGTTGATAGTCCGAATTTAAATATCTGTTACGGCCAACGGCAGGCAAGTCGGCAAAACAGGCCCACAATTCTATTATAACTGCTTCATTGCATTGTCATAAATTATGGCTGATGTTATTATTTCGCTATTTGTACGTGTTTTTACGTTTTACATACAAAGACTTGAGATGCAACAAGTTATATATGATATCCTACAAATAATAAAATTCGTGATTGGCGTCTAATATATATATTTATTTCTTTGCTTAGTTATTTTTAAAGCAATTTGTGCTGTTGGAAGAAAAATTGTATACGTTCTGCTTAACAAACTGCTTCGGCACTCTGCACACAAATTAGGTGATAACTGCGTCAACGTTACCTTTTATATTTAGGGATTGTTAATGCTTAGACGAGGTTGAACCTAATGGTGATCAGTGCGGCTAAAACATATATGAATTTGAGCTATAGCTGCTTATTTAATATTTAATAACTTGGAACTGGTTTGAGAAAACTTGTCTGATACAGAAGAAATCCAATTATTGTGATGTAGAGGATAAGGATGATGTTTTTCAATTTCTGTTTTGTAATTAATAAATATCGCTTTCATTCCAATAACCAAAATGTAATATTAAATAAATGTAATTATAAGTAATGTGCAATCGAATCACATTTTTATCTTTTATTTTTACGGCAAGATGGCGAGAAAGGACAGGTACTTTAATATAAACCAACAAAATCAAGAATTTTCAGCTCCAATAAATATGATTTTTCTTAAGGTATAGAGTATAGCTGACTTCTTGAGCGACAAATAAAGTAGGAAATTTAATCTATATTGAAACTCAAAAGCGGTAATTAATTTTAAAAAAATAGTGCATCTACTACTTGTTCCTTGTTATAAACTTTATCAGACCACATTAAAAACTTATATTTAATGCTCCTATATCTTGTCTTTCTATCTCATGTTCAGTATACATGTTTGAATGTGATAAGGTTCCAAAAAAAAGATGCACACAGGCACTAGTATTTACATTCTTATTTGTTGATAGCATGTTGTTTTTTGATGCAAGAATAGCATATAAGTCGTTTTATGTGCAAAAAAATAAAATGTAATGCAAAATTAATAATTCTCATATAAGCTACCAGCACCTACCCATCAGATTTGGAACCTCTGTTTCAAGAGTATCAATTTCGTAATATGAAAGATGCCAAGAACCATTAACCTAGGGTGAAATGTATTCTCTGTTTGTTTTTTCTGCATAATTTTGTTTTAGATAGAAAATGACGATATTCATCAAATCTGTGTAAAATTTATTCCCTTTTACATATCCTGCTATTTGATTTTTTGCAAATGAAATGATAACGAAATAAATTGTTGAGTTGGTAAACCTAGTTTTAATAGTTTAAAACATATTAGGAGCTTTATCTTAGTAGATAAAATCTTTCAGACAAAATTTGTGTTAAATAATGCATACATTTTAGGAGATGGGTTTTAAACCCATCTTAATATTTTAACTTTTAATTAAATTGCATTCTTTTCAATTTACTTCAGCGATTGCGACCCTTTGCGATAGACAAGGCAAATCTAAACTATTTTTATCGAATATCTGTTGGTCATTTCCCTTCCAGGTGTTTTTAGGATACGCCGACTTTAAAATGACTCTGTCCACGTTTAAACTTAGGCAACAGGTCTCAAAAATTAATACAATATTTGTGTGCAATAAATAAGCTTCCAAATGAAAATAATTATATGCCACAACTAATGCGAAACTCTAAACTGCTTAGAATATGGTTAGTGCGGGTGTTGCGCATTACGAAAATTATCCGGCAACAGCGCGAAGGATGCCATCTTGTAGTATACGGCTGCCAACCTAACCTTTTTTTGTATAATATGTATAGAAGGATGCAACCTCACGCGCTAGCTGTACCGGACGTCAACAGGGCCGTAGTCAGTACAACAAAATACATGGGATATACGGCGTGTATATCAGTGGATGCCAAAGTGCCGGGCGGTAGGGCGGATGCCATTTGGTACGCTAACACAATATATATATATATATATATATATATATATAGCACCCAACCTATTTAAAGGTAAACTTTGCATTTTTTTAGTTGATACCAGAACGAAAGTTTGAAGTCTGACGGCGTAGATGTTCGTATTGAATTTGAAGCGAGTAAAAATTTGCCAGCAAAAAGTATGTGCTATTTTCTTATTTTACACAATAAATTTGTAAGATACAACCCTCTTAATAATATTTATAAGAACAAACGACTTACCTGTAGGAAGTTCGTTCTGAATTATATGAGATATACTGGACCAATTAGATAACACACGTAGGCACACCATTGTGGCTTTGTCGAGCACAACTTTAAAGGTGAATCATCACAACACCTAAAAATAATCTCACCGATCCTTATCAGTGGTAACCGGGCGCAAGAATAGTCATTACACTAAGGGACTAAGGGAGGGACTATCTAATTGGACGAGTATATCTCATATAATTCAGAACGAACTTCCTACAGGTAAGTCGTTTGTTCTTATAATTATATTGCGCTATACTCGTCCAATTAGATAACACACGTAGTTATTTAAAGTTAAAAAAAATTCAATTTTGTAAGAAAAACTGTAGATGGTAAGAGTAATAACTTTTTAGGATAAAATTAAGATATCGTTATTGACTTGAAAACATCCTTTAATAAACATCTTAAACAAATAACAATTTGTAGCAATTTCCATATAAACAATAACAATCTTACACTACTAAATAATTATGTAACTTAACTATTATTAGTAATTACCTCTAATAAATTATTTTCATTTTGTAATGGCCGGTTGTAAAACCTAGCAAAAGCTTCAGACTTTTGTATCCAGCCAGCAGAATTTTTTATTGCTTTTATGTTCATCCCCGCTCTATAAGCTGCTGACGTACTAGCATGTCTGGTGCTGTGACTTAAAAATCTCGGTGTTTATTCCACTGGATTTCATTATTTCTTTTAACCAGCGGCTCAGATTGAATGGATGCTCTACGAAACGGCTTGCGATACATTAGAACCAAATAATCTTCGTTATTTCTAATCAATTCTGATTCTTCTAAGTATCTTATTAAGGTTTTCGCAACACAAAGATCATGTCGTTGAACAAAAAATTTAAATTTCATTACTGGCTGCAAACGATTATAGTTTGAAGTTTTTAACATATCTGTAATAAAAATTTCTATACTATCTTCCTTTTGTACAGTATTTTTTATATAAATTTTGGAAATTGTTTGCAATCTTTGACCCGTCGCTAGAACCAACAACATTACGAGTTTTTTGACTAACTTATCTAACGATAAACTTTCTAACGGATACCAGGTTTTAATATAGTTTAAAACATTGCATGGATCCCACGTTACATTATATTTGGGAAATATAGGTCTCATCCGAAAGGCACCCTTTAAAAATCTATTCAATATCAATTCATCACTATTGGATATATTTAATACTAAAGATAGAGCCGACTTATGCGATCTAAGCGATGCGTACGACGTACTTCCTAAAATCAAGTCGCTTAGGAAAGATATAATGTTACCGACATATACAGTGAAAGGTTTTAACCCTTTTTGTTGACAATATAACCACCATTTGCGAAACGTTCCAGTGTATTGTTTCAAGGTCGCTTCACTAAGCGACTTTAACATAATAGGGATGGCATCTTCTGGGATTCCTTTTTGTGACAAAGATCTCCTGATAATTTCGATGCTACTAAGGAAATGTTCTTCCATAACGGGTGCCTAGTATTAAAAGGAGACAACAGTAAATTTTTCTAAGGTAGAAACATTTTTGGTTTTGAAATACACAGTCGCAAGGATACAGAAAACCAAGATTGATTTTGCTAGTATGGAACAACTAAAATACCCACTGATTTATCCTCAATGATTTTCTTTAGCACTCGCCCTATTAACGGGAATGGAGGGAAGGCATAGAACTGTACGGTTCTTTKCCATTTAAMAGTAAATGCGTCATTAGTTAACGCTCCTGGATATCTAAACCATGATATGAACACATCATATTTTTTATTTATATTATAAGCAAATAAATCAATGTTCGATTTTCCAAAAGTAGAAGCTATTTCAGAAAACACTTGATTATTTAAAGTGTATTCAGTGTCTATCGACATTCTTGATTGTTCATCCGCAATCTTGTTTTCATTTGAAGGAATGTAAGCTGCGTGTAACATAATTTTTCGTTGTTTACACCACATCCAAATCTGCTTGCTTAATTTATTTCATTTTTCATACTTTATGCCACCCATTTTATTAACATAAGCAACTGCGGTCTTATTATCTATTCGTAAAAGTATATTACAGTCTTTTGCCTCACTGGCGAAACACTTTAAACCATAAAAAACCGCCAGCAATTCCAAATAGTTTATGTGGTAATTTCGATACTTCGCCTTCCAAAAGCCTCTTGTGGCCTCCGTATTGCATACGGCTCCCCACCTCGTTTTTGAAGCATCGGTAAAAATTTCTTTTAAAAATGACACGCAGTGTATGAAATTGAACGACCTTTCAATATTTAATTCCCACCAAACTAGTTCGTTACGTATACATCTTGGAACGGCTATGCTTGCATTATATTTTCCATTGAATTGTTTAAGGCTTAAATATTTTTCACGCTCTAGTCTCTTAGTATGTAGCCAACCGTACTGTACCGCCGGACAGGCTGAAACTAGCAACCCGATAATTCTAGACAATTCTCTAATTTTACATTGATTCTTTTCTTTGAATTTATTTATAGCGTTTAAGATAAAGCATTTTTTGTCTTGCGGGAGGTGTATTGTCATATTTATAGTATTATTATAATACTATTATTATACGTATCCTAAAAATTTGCAGACTTGTGCAGGCTTTAAGACGGACTTTTTTAATTGATCAAAAATCCTAGTTTTTGTAAGGTAGACAAGACAACTTGTACATTCGATTCTACCTCACCGTGTGTGCTACCTACCAATAGAATGTCATCCAAGTAAATTAAGCATATGATGGCTTTTTTTCTAAACGTATTAAATATGGGCTTTAATAATTTTGTAAACACATACGGCGCAGTTGATAACCCCATAGGCAAACAGTTAAAATGTAAATTACCTCATTAAATTCAAAACAAAGATACCTTTTGTCTTCCTTCCTGATTGGTACCATGTAATAAGCATCTTTTAGGTCTATTGTTGCCATAAAGGCATTTTCATTAAGCAAATCTGTAATACTTTTGTAATTATCCAATTTAAAATGTGGAGCCTTGATTAATTTATTCAGCTCTTTAAGGTTAAAAATGAATTTATTTGTTTTGTCTCGTTTGGGTACCAAAAAAAATGGGGAAAGAAAAACATTGTCAGAGAACCCGCATTGACTGATCACGCCTTTTTGTGCTAACTCTGATATGACAGTTTTATAAGTTTTAGTTTCTGCGGCGCTAAACTTCCTGGTTCTAGGTGTACACCGACAAGGTGTTTCCACAAGGGTATTGCATAACCTTTAACCCAAGATAGTACAGTCTTATTGTCTGTAAAAAGTTGCCATACAATGTAGTGAGTTTTCAACCTACCACCGTAAATGTCGGAACTTACATTTAGGACTGATGGTTGCGCCAGATCCGTTAAGTTAGCTCCGCCATGTTGAGCAATTTTTTTGAAAACATTGCTCCAGATTGCCCTGAGCTAGCTCCAGCTAGCRCCACTAAAGAGAAAGCTAGCTCCACCTTACTTGAGTAGTTATAAGCTCATCATTGCGGGGGGGTTAACTTAACGTTATCCTCGCCATGGCCTCAAATCTGTTTCAAAAGCTAGCTCCAGCTTGCCCAGAGCTAGCTCCAGCTAGCRCCACTAAAGAGAAAACTAGCTCCACCTTACTTGAGWAGTTATAAGCTCATCATTGCGGGGGGTGCTAACTTARCGTTATCCTCGCCATGGCCTCAAAWCMGTTTCAAAACCTAGCTCCAGCTTGCCCAGAGCTAGCTCCAGCTAGCTCCACTAAAGAGAAAGCTAGCTCCACCTTACTAGAGTAGTTATAAGCTCATCATTGCGGGGGGTGCTAACTTAACGTTATCCTCGCCATGGCCTCAAATCTGTTTCAAAACCTAGCTCCAGCTTGCCCAGAGCTAGCTCCAGCTAGCTCCACTAAAGAGAAAGCTAGCTCCACCTTACTTGAGTAGTTATAAGCTCATCATTGCGGGGGTGCTAACTTAACGTTATCCTCGCCATGGCCTCAAATCTGTTTCAAAAGCTAGCTCCAGCTTGCCCAGAGCTAGCTCCAGCTAGCTCCACTAAAGAGAAAGCTAGCTCCACCTTACTTGAGTAGTTATAAGCTCATCATTTAGCTCATCACATAGGATCTTTCCGGCATCAACTAAGTTCGGCATGAGTTCCGATTTCACACCAGTTATAGGTTCACTGTCCTTTAAAATCTTATTTATTACGCCTGCTAAGGCTGCCAGAGCTATGCCCAAGTGCCTTTGAATAGTAGCTACATATCTGTCCTCTTTCTTGCCCGAGTCATTTAGCAACACTTCCAATTCCGGATTTAACTGAGGAGCTCTTAGGAGAGATATATTCTTTGAAATGCAATGTTTTTTATCTTTCTCCTCATTTGCGCTCTTTTCCATACCCAGTACTAGGTACTTTGTCCAAAGATCAGCAATAGCCTAATGGATTTCATCACCAAAGATAGGATCTGAGCCACTTGGCTAATCTCCTAATAACTTTAGAACTTCGGGGTCCTCCGGCTGCTTTAAGGGAGTAGCTTTTGAAGTACTTGCAACAGGATCATGTTGAGGACTATGAGAATCCACGCAGGTGATAGAGAAAGTATCGTCAGTCTCTGACACTGATCCAGATTCGATCTCGCCTACAAGGAACGTCTATTAGAAATAGACAAGAAAGTAATGGGCCATTTAAGGGTTTAACCGAAATTCTGAACAGCTTTTAGCATAACGACGTTTCTTTTTCTCCAGTCTTCGTAACTTATTTAATAATTTTCTTCTTTTTCTCTCTAGTCTAGCCGATTACAATCAGTATCACTCACAACCGAGCTTCGTTTCGGCATATTTACACTCTAATGATTAGAGATTTTGTACTTCTCTCGACAAAGCACAACAGTGTAATGACTATTCTTGCGTCCGGTTACCACTGATAAGGATCGTGAGATTATTTTTAGGTGTTGTGATGATTCACCTTTAAAGTTGTGCTCGACAAAGCCACAATGGTGTGACTACGTGTGTTATCTAATTGGACGAGTATAGCGAAATATAATGATAAAGTTATGTGATTGTACAAAAAATGTATAATTAGCAATAAAAAAAATGGTTTAAAGCAAAATATGGTTTTATTTGCATTGGTTTGTATAAAACCGTTTAGTACATACGTATATGGTTTATAAATAACATAAAATTAGTATAAAACTAAAAATGTACTATTGTGTATTTAAAAACTATTGATACACCTTGTAAGTTGAAAGCATTATCATTTTACATGCAATAGCCTAAATCAATAAAACTCAGTCTCGATTCAGTACAGTTTAATTAGTTGTTTGTTCCATATTTAGCAACATACATACCCATATGTGTGTTGGAAATCGTAAAACATACACATTCGGGCAAGACCGCGCGCCGCATGGTACCCTAGACACCTCAGCATACCAAAAGACACACTTCCGCAAAAGTCTCGATGTCTGGGGAAAAAGCTTAAATTTAGTCGGAATACCCGCACAATCCGGCAACACGGGGTAGTTCCGAGCGATCGGTTGCCGGAGTCTGTCAGTCTAGCGTTGTTGAAAGAAAAATCTAATGCCTTGGCCAAATCAGGGACAGTTTATTTATTTCAACAATTTTTATTTATTTTACGGTACTATTAAGGAAATCAAATAGCAGTTTGCTTTTATGCTCTTTTCAACCGTTAATTTTTAATTAAGCATAGTCGGTTTATTGAACAATACAATTTTAAAAAGTATCTAGTACTTCATTTTGTTTCAATACGACATAAACTAGTCAAATGCAAAAGTTCAGTTATGTTTTGATATAACTTTTAATTGATAAAATATGGGCGCACGCTAAAATGGTTTAAAGTGATCGAGTGTAGTGGCGTCCCCACCACCGGAGGCAGGACTTATGAAACGCACAGCAGATTAGCTCACAATCAAAATGGATTCGGTGAACGATAAGAAGAAATAGAGCGCCACGTGTATCGATATCCACCCAGTATACTAGAGCTGAAAATTAAATGCGAAAATCACACGGACTAAATGATACCTGTAAGACATTTGTTACTCCTCATTTTAAAAACATTCCTCCTTCCTACGTCGCCCTGTATAATCCAACAATTTGTACTTACCAATATATACTAGATTAGAAATAATCAATGGCTTTACAACAAACCCGCAACATTGCTCTAAAATTCAGAACCCTGCTACTAAGTGGTGAATTTATTACAAGCTTAATTTAATGCCTAACCGTTTATGGTGTACATTTCAAATGAGACTTTTACGTGTAGGTGCCCGCATTCAAGTAAGGTACACGCTCATACTCATCGCCTTGGTATTAAACTTATATTGTTCCCGCGATAACCGCGGGATCGCCAGCTTCGTCTCGTTTGCATCTTGCATGGTGGTCCTGGCGGCATTGCATAAGGCTTGCCCACGAAATTACGTAGAGCCCTGCATTTGCATGTGAATACCTCGTCTTTTCATTACGTGTTCGCCCTACAGAAATAAAACTGGACATAAGGTAAGGCTATACGCGTTATGATATAGCCCGTAGCGTTTTATTATGGTGAATGTCCTGAAGCAAATAATGGCTGTGCTAGAATAGTACTTAAACTTGGCATCAGTTTGTATGGATGTAACTGAGGATCTGAGGAAGGTAACCAATCACGATTACATTTCAAATGCAAGTCCAGATTAAATAGATAGAGTATTAAGCCCTGAAAAACTGTAAAACTTACTGAAATTACAATTAGTAAAAATTATTGTTTCAGATAACAAGGAATGATCAGATTGGGGTAGTGATGTATTAAAATAAACGTTCATGCGGAAATGCTGGAAGCCATCAATAGTGATACACCACCAATAAACTGTTACCAAGTAAGTCCGGCGTAGCATATGTGAAGGAGCACAACAAACTGAATTTGAATGACGTGTGCCGAAAATGGGACTTAGACTCTAATAGAAAACATTCTTGTAAGTATCTGATACTGTAAGGACTTAGTTTTAGTTCAGTTCATGGAATTACAGTTCACGTAACCTACTAGTTGAAGTTTGTTTAATCTTCACTCAGAGTTCACTCTAGAAAATAAAATATTTCGTTTCATGATGGCTATATTTGAAATGCAATTGCGTTTCATAATTAAGAACCAAACAGGAAAATGCCCCATAACAATGCAGACAAGAAAGAAGGTCCTAAGCTTAGCTGTAAGCCAGTATTTACAAAAAAAAATAAGAAAAAGGGCTTACAGCTCACGTTACTGAATTGTCGAAATTAGGGAGTTTGCGAATACCGGTGTGGAGAATGTCGTAAATGATAACCATCACCCCGTGTAGCATAGCGCATGCACACAATTTCCCAGAATGTTTAGCGTTACGGGAATACGCTATTTGGCGTGATATACCGTATCGCGATACCGGGTGGTGCCATATTGGTGCATAGTGGTGTGCAATATGAAGGCAAGCAAAGAACGGCTGCGGTTTGAAATACTGGACGATTTAGATCTTTTGTGTGACGTGGCAACACAAAATGCTTTTGAAGATTAGTCGATGGACGATCCACGCTAAGATTGTTGAAGCAACAGGCAAAAAATTTACTTTGCATGCTTTGAAAGATCATGTGGAACATCTCGATTTGGTTTTTGTAGTTTTTGGGACGCAATTATATATACCAATACCTGACACTACTGCCATTTGATGTTCGGACTCAATGCATTCACCAATATTTGGATATCTTTAGCATCAAAACGAAACAACTGTAGAGATTCTTTTCTGGTTAATGCATCCAAATTTAATGGCCTTCTCTTCTCACAGCCTGTCTGTGTAGATGCATTCGCCAAATGCAAGTGCATCAATAACTGGTTCCATATTATAGCTTGTGTTGGTTACGTTATAGGTCAAGCATTTGCTGGCGAGAATTGATTGTGGAGTTTTAAGATAAGAAACGGTAACATTTCCTTGAGAAAGTTCAGCAACGAGCCTAATTAGAATTATTTTAGCGTTTAATAAAGAAGTTTTAAGAAAGTTTAACTCAAATCGGAAAAAAACATCTCATCCCCCTTCAGTTTATCTGCAACCAATTCTACTCTACCAGTGTTTTTATAGGGCTATAAAACATAATCCATCAATATTTTGCTCTTTTATTGCAGGTGTTATTCCACCTATTTTTTAACTACTTATACCGCCTAACTTGAATTGAAGTGAAAAAATGAATAATTTAGCTACTAAGGACCAGAAAAGTAATATTATTTGTTTTAAAGATTGTTCGACTATAAAACGCATGCTGAAGACATTTGAAAAAAAAGCAAGTTAAAAGTCAGAAAGCTAATACTAACCATATCTGAAGAGTGATGACACGGAAATAAAGTAATTAAATTGACTTAATTTCAAGAATTGTAATTGATAGAAACTTGAAGCCGAATAATTCCTTAAGTAAAAGGTTACAGTTAGCAGTAAACAATTCCATCAAGTACATTACTTATCACATAGATATTCAAGCAGGAATGTGTTTTCTCTGTTATCAAAGATAGCTTATGGCACACCGTTTTGCTATTTAATGGCTTTGATTTTCGTGTAACAACGTAAATTCATTTTGTGTAGCAAATTAAATGGGTACAGTTTTAGTATCAAATACTTTTAATTATGTTACAAGATGATGGAAGCATCTGAAAAAAACGTGGATATGCAGCTTGAAGACCTAATGAGCATCCTCCTCTAGAAATTATACGGCTCTTCTGATCCCGTCATAACCCGCACCTTCTATCTGATTGACTTGGAGCATCCCATGCATCTAAAAATGCGCGAGCTTCCAAGGTTATGCAGGTATCTGAACAACGTGGTTACAATAATCTAAATAAAGACCTGGAGCCGAGTGGAACTTAGTTACGGATCTGGATCCCACCTCTTAGATTGAAGTGCCACCTGATGCAGGCCGTCCTTGGGTTCGACACACCTGGTGAGAGCCTCTTCCATGGTCACGTATCAGGAGGTTCTAGCTGGAGCTGGTCATCCTAAGGTAAAAACCACACGGAACTCCACTCTTTTCGTATCATAGGCAACTGGACCACCAGTCTGATGTTCATGGGGACCTAGAGCAGTTCGCCCACATAAGAATGTAGGCATTATAATGACGTACATAATAATAATGAATATTAAAATTGGGTACATAATAATAATAAAATAATTAAAATTATGTCCATAGTATTTTTAGTGTTAATTCTACTGTTATTTTACACACTGTTTCATAGAATTAATATTATGTTGCAACAATAATAATTGTGAGCATATTAGGTCACAGTTTAAATGGTGTATTATTATGTACTGGCATAAAATTAATGCATTTAATTAAAATTATACTGTGATGTGAATTATACTGCTGCTGCATAATATTAATTATTTTTGATAAAAATGAATTTTCCTTTAACTGCATTTCTTTGATAACATTGAATAGTAAAACGGCGTGCCTTACTAACTCATGTTTAGTCGCTTCGATTGAGCCATGATCAGTAGTCATCGCTAAATCTTATAGCCTCAAATTAGGGTTGACTACTTTGTTATGTTGTTTAGGACAGAAATCGATACGCTAGCTGTAAGTGTTGTATAATTGTGTCCTCTTCGATCCTTTTCGATGTATTTCGATATATTGAAATCACCAATCACGACAGCTAAATGTGTGAAATCTATTATACTCTAGAAGCGCAGATGGTGATATGTAAAGAACAATAATCTTACAAAAGCTTCTGTATTTAAAATTGCACAATTGTATACAATTTATCCTCACATCAATGTGGAGAAGAAGTTAATACTCTATGAACACGTAATCACGAAGCTCCAGAGAGTGGTGTAACATTAACGCTCACATAGGTGTGAAGTGAAAGCGAGCAACAAACACAATCATCCAAGTTCACGTGCACGGAATTGAATTTGCGGTGTCAAATTGCATTTCTGGTTCATTTAGTCGAAACAAGTTTGATGGATTTCGCTTCGGATGTGGTAGGCGGCTGAGCCGCGGATGTATTATGTTTACCTATACTTCCGAAGTTTACAGCCGTTAAACTACAAATTAGTCCCGAGTCTGGAGAGAAGTTCGCTCGTCCCAACTCACTTGGATAATCTGCCCCAGGGCTTCATTTAAAATACTCAATGTTCGGCGGGGATAATCACGTACAAAAACGAATGGCGTCACAGCTATAGGTACACGTGTAAACTTGGAAATGTTATGCCGAATTATTTGGCTAATGCTTCATGTGTGATTAGAGTTTGTCCTTAGTCGCCCTTCGTTTGATAAGCCGCCTGTGGATTTGTTTTACGAGAAACAAGTTTTAGAAAATTGAAATCGCTAGCCAGTCAATTTTAAAGTTATGGGTGTTTTAATTTTGAAAACATTTCTGCAAACCAGTATGGCATCCAGACTTATGACACTCACAATGTACAAATAAGAAGTGTCGTTTTTTGCTTTAGCAAACTTTTCATGCGGTTAATGTAAAGTGCAACTGTTTTTTTTTGCAAGTATATAGGAAAAAATCAGCTTTTTTGAAGAATTTTTACCCTTTTTTTCTTACGAACAGGAAGAGCTGTACAATTGGTATTTCCATTCAAATCAGGGTCTTATTTTTGATGCAAACTCTTCACACTATAAACACACATTGATTTAGTGTTCGAATTAATTTTCGTGAAAGAACTTCATGCAAAAAAATGTATTTCACTGCAAGGACGACACATTCGAGAATTTTTGCAAGAACGGTTCGTGTAACAGTCATCAATAGCGGTACGATTTATACCTTTCAGGAAGCATAGTCTCTAACCCCGTCTCCAGACATCGATTGAAATACATTACTACACACAATATGATGACCGTTAACTTCGACAAAGGCAAAGGTTTAATAGCCGTTATCCTACTTATAAGGAATAAAGCAATAAAAGTGGAAAAATAAGAGTTCGAATTTCGAATGTGCAATGATGGTAGGTAACTTGATTTATTCCTATTTATTTAGCCCATTCCCAGATTGTATTTTATCACACGGTTATCAACGGTTAAATTAATTACATTTTTAGATGTTATTAAAAAAATCCTTGTAGAGTGGTTCATAATTTCGTTTAAAACCTTATCGCCTACTTTAAAGTTAGTTGAATTAGTATTTTGGTCGTAATTCACTTAGTTCCCTTTTGCAGACGCGATTAATGTCTGCTATCCTAACTACAATTTTAGTTCACTCGCGTAATCGTCCGCACTGTACAATATTGTTTTAGCATCTTTTCCATACGGCAGCTTTGTAACTTTTTCGAAGACTTAACGCCGTGTCGCGTTACGTTTTATGTTAATAGGTACGTGATACTGTAGAAACTCGTCCCAATTTGAAATTGAAACTACGTTATAGGCTATCAGGTATTCGTTTAAAATCATATGGTTTCTTTCTACACCGTCTATATATTCTGTAAGTACTTAATATGAAATAATTCGGTTACCTTTCTGAATAACTCGTTTACATATCAAGTTAAGGTTTTCAAAATTTTGTAAATTCTGAATTTTACAATAAATTTATAAATAAATTTTCTGCACTGGTCAATTCACTCTCACCCTACGACTACTAATGATTTCGGATAAATATTTTTAAATTACATTGTATCGTTAATATGCTTCTATTGTTATTTGCAGTAATTTTTAATGGACCCGCAGCATCTACTTACAATGGCGCAAAACTTGTAGATATTTCATTATCACTATTGAGTCTACGGGTACATGTATTGTTTATATTGCTTGACCATCATACACATGAATTAACTGTTTACGACGCCGAAGTCTCTTTTTAAAAATTTATTTTTACTTGAAATTACAACTAATGTTCTACTACTACAACTTAAACAGTATGAATGCTACAATCTAATTGACATTTTCTTGTTCTCCTGAACCCAAGTGAACTATCGCGGCGGCGGTGTCCTGTAGCTGCCGACGCAGCATTTTGTCTTGGGAATCTCGGACGGTGCATGATGTAATTCCTCCCGCCGAAGATTCGACTACCGAGGTTGTTGGCGAGGTAGTTGAACTTCTGACAATTCTACCCCGTGTTGGTCTTCATTTGTTGTGGACCACCATTTTTTCGGGATTGTTCTGTAGGTCATGTAGCATAAAGCTGAAAGTAGCAATGCATAAATTAGCAATGTCCAAATGCTGGGAATATATGAAAGTGTTTCAAACGATACATCTGGATGGTCTTCTAATATTTGTGTCCTGATCGATTGGAGTTCGTCTAACGGAATTTCCTGGAGATGCAGGCTGAAGTTCATCTTTGGAGTTTTGCTTTCAGATTCTTCCAAATTCGGGAACAATATCGGCTGGGCTTGGGTGAATGACTCTATTGGTGATTGTTTCTCCGGTAGTTGATATTTGGCAACCCACTGGAATTTTGATGAGGTATGTACCAGTCGCGATCTTGGTTACTTCTTCTTGATGTGGGCACTTTAATTTACAATTTTATTGGAATGGGAATACTCCAATCCATTGGTCTGTTCCTTCCAATCGGTTTATTAGGGCTTTGGCCATGGTGATCGATGCCGTTTCGCAGGATGTTTTTCCCGTCCAAGAGATGAATTTCACAAGGACAATGATCCCTAATTCCTTGCAGATCCATTTTTGACAAAGGTGTAGTCGATGAGAAATTTGCGTACAGGGTTCACCCATAAATGCAAAGTACAATTCGGTTTTAATCAAAATTTTGTTTTTTGGAATGATTGCCTTGTACTGACTCTTTGATAAAACCGGTATGGAATATAAATGATAATATTTGAATTCTTGTTGATATGTTATAGGAACATGTAATACGTAAGTGATTTTATTGTTAGATATATAGCTATCAATTTTGATGAGATTTTGAAGTAGAATGGTATTTTCCAAAGTAATCTCGATCGGCAGTTGCCCTTTGTGCAGTGATTTCCCGATGTTTTGTAATTCTTCGAACAATTCGGTACTTTTCATTACGCTAGGGTGCATAACTTGAAGCTTTGCAAATGATATGGAATTTTCTATATCTTGTAGAACGGAATTTATAATTTCGTATAGGTTAATAATTTGGATCATTAAATCTTTTATGAAAATCGAATGTTCTCGAATTGACTGTTTTTGAACAATTAAAGCTACCTGATTTAATTTCGATTCTAAATATCTTTCATTTTGGCTTATTTGTCGAACTGTTGAATTGAATTTGTTTATTAGTGCAATTGGCAAGGAATTTTGTGATTTTAAGCTCGAACTTAGTTTTATTTGATTTGCCTGCAGTTCATTGATGATTTTATCGTAACGTTCTCCATCAGATGCGTCTAAATTCCCACTAATTACTTTGAATATTGAACCTAAACCGTTAATTAAACCTCGTTTAACTCTTTGAGGGTATGGTAGTATATCAGTTAATTTTTGAGTTACTTTTTCTTCAGTAAAATTTAGAATTTTCAGGTAATTTGCCGTATCGAATTGTTTCTGTCAAGCGATTCTCTTAGTGCTCCAGTTTGTAGCTGTAATTTATTTATTTCAACAATAATCGGATTTAAATCGTAAAAATGAATTAGTGTATGGGTGTATTCTTCAACTTTTGCAGTTCCTAATTTTAAGGGGATCATACCAGGATTGTTGTCCAAATTTCGTAGTGTAATTTTTTCTTTTCCTAATCCAAGAGAGGCCAAAAATCTGAAATAAGATTTTACGTTTTACTTCGGTACTTTTAATGGGCGTTTTAAATTACTCATATGATTTTTTTCCTGAGCGTCTGTTGCTACTGTTTTCATTTCATAATTTACTTTCTTAATTTTTGTCGGTTTCGTGAATTTATTAGCATTCTTTTGCCGAATGTGCTTTTAACATAAATGGTTTGTGGTACTTTGAAAATTTCGGGATCGTCACGGTTTTTGTTTTCCTTTTCAATTACATTTTCTTTGTTTTGTAGTATATCAGAATTTATTTTTGAATACAACAATTTAGATCTCTCTCTGTGGTCGTCAACGTAGTCATTAAGCAAAATTTGGTCTATTTCTATGTTAAATGGGTCGTTGCTACTTATGTGTCCGCTAACTACATCGATGGGTTTTAATTTTGTTACCGAATAGACTGAATGGTTATATGCAAGGATTGCGTACGTCATTTTATTTTTTATAGGTGTTTTTAGAAATCCTCGAGTATTGAGTAGCCGGATGTGTTCTATTATAGTGGAATGGAATCTTTCGATAACGCCATTAGATTGAGGATGGTTTGATGAGCAAAAGTGAACATTAATTTTGTGGAGTCTAAGTAATTCTGAAATGACAGAGTTTTTAAATTCGGTTCCATTATCTACAACTATTTGCTTCGGAATACCGTGGTGTGAAAAGAAGTTAATTAAATTGTCTGCTATTTCTGTCGCGTTCGCAGAACTTATGAAGTATGCTTGGGCGTACTTTGAGAAACTGTCAATTACTGTTAGGAATTTTGATTGTTCCAGGGTAAAAGTATCCAAATGTATAATTTCAAATGGTTTTGTAGCAGTGGGGGTAATATTTAATTTGATATTTATAGGTTTACGTTCATATTTGCTTTGTTGACAAATTTCGCATTGGTTTATAAATGACTGCACTTAAATTTTAAGAGGGCCAATAATATCTTTCTTTAATTTTATGCATCGTTTCATCTATTCCACGATGGTTAGATTTTCCTTCGTGATAGTTTTGTACAATTATTTGAACATCGTCTTTGTCAGTTACATCGATTAATTTATTGGTACATCTTTTGAACTTAATTGAGGGTCATTTAAAATATTTTTGAAGTACTGTCGAAAATCTTTCGTAGATATTGTTATTCAAATTTTCGAAATATACGTGATAAACGACATCTGGTGAAATATAATCTTTGATAAATTGAATAATATCTTGTTCAAAATTATTTCGGATATTTGGAGGTTAATACGTTCCTTTTTCTCAAATAAGATTGTTAGTTTTGGTTTTGCAGGAGAGTGTAAAACAGAGCTGATAATAATTTGGTTTTGTCCAAAATTTATGGGATAGTCAACTATCGGAATACCTACAATTGGGTCTTGGTCTGCATTTGAGTGAATAGTGACGTCGTCATCGTCTTGTTCTAGTTCATGTATGTTTTGTGTTTCGTCAGGTTCGGCTATCATAGACATGTTATCAGTTTCGAGTTTTCGTGTTGAATTTTGAGGTTCACATAATTCATAAAATACTTCAAGTTCAGAGGACCGTTTTTTATTTTTCGAGATATCTTTGATTATGCTTTCGATTTCGTAATCTAAAGAATTTAATTCTTTGGTGTGAATTTCTACGCGAGATAACGCATCTGCGTTAGTATTAAGTTTGCCTTTTTTATACATTATCGTATAATCGAACTCTTCTAATTTAATTCGCCATCGGAGTAATTTTGAATTTGGGTCTTTTAATGAGAAAAGGCATTGAAGGGGTTTATGGTCCGTGATAATATTAAATTTGCGTCCGAAAAGGTATGGACGAAAGTACTTTGTCGCCCATACTATAGCTAATAGTTCTTTTTCTATTACTGAATAATTTTGTTCCGAATCGTTTAACGTACGTGAGGCATACTCAACAGGGAGATCCTTTCCGATAGGTCCCTGTGATAATACAGCTCCTATAGCAACATTACTCGCATCCGTAGTTAAGTTGAAAGTTTTAGAAAAGTCCGGGTATTGCAGAATCGGCTCGTTCATTAAAAGGGTTTTGCATTTTTCGAAGCAGGAAATAAATTCTTCGTTGTGCTCTATTTTTGCACCTTTTTTCAAACATTTCGTGAGAGGCTTTGTAACTTTGGCGAATCCATCGATAAACCGTCGGTAATAACCTAAAAGGCCTAGGAAACCTTTAATTTGTTTGGTTGTCTTAGGTAAAGGATAATTTTTTATAGCTTTTATCTTATCTGGATTCGGTTTCACGCCGTCAGGAGTGACTAAATGGCCTAAATAAGCCACTTCCCTTTTTAAAAATTCGGACTTATCTAACTGGATCTTAAAATTTGATTCTCGTAGCCGCTGAAAAACCGATTTTAACCGTTCTAAATGTTCTTGTAAAGAAGTCGAAAAAATTATTATGTCGTCCAAGTACACTAGACATTTCTCGTTTTGGATACCCCTAAGGATATTATCCATAATACGTTGAAATGTAGCGGGGGCGATTTTCAGACCAAAAGGCATCCTTAGATATTCAGAATGGCCGTTCTCAACATTGAAAGCCGTTTTTGAAATGTCACTTTCATCCATTTCAATTTGATGAAAGCCACTTGCCAAGTCTAGAGTGGTAAAGTATTGGCATTTTCCTAATTTGTCTAGTAAGTCGGTTATGTTTGGTAAGGGGTAGCGGTCGTCGATTGTTTTTTCGTTCAATTTTCGATAGTCCACCACGACTCTCCATTTTTGTTTTCCAGGGGCATCTGCCTTTTTGGGAACAACCCAAATAGGGGATGACCATGGAGAATTACTAGGTCGAATAATTTTTTGGTCAAGCATTTTCCGAATCTGATTTTCTACTTCCGTTTTGTGAATGAATGGGTACCTATATGATTTTGAATAAACGGGGATTTCGTCAGTTGTCTGAATTTTGTGTTTAATTTTGCTAGTAAACGTCAACGGCATATTTTCGTTATAAAATATGTCTGAGTATTCTTTGCAAAGCTGAATAATTTTGTCCTTTTCTTCAAAATTTAGATGGTCTGTGCGTATTTTTGATAGGTCTAATGTGAATTTTTGGGTGTCATCATAGTTGTTTAAATTAATTTCTTGAATTTCTTGTCTGTCAAATTTTTCGACTGCAATTGGCTGGGAAAAGTCCAAAGTCACTGTGTTCGTGGTGTTGTTTAGTATGGTAGTTAAAGCTTGTCCGTTTTTTGCTATAGTGAGACACTGGGGTACTTCACAATTATTTATCTTTTGATGGGGAATAATTATTTCACCGTTTTGTATAGACGTCTGAACTTTTATGATTTGCTCTGACCGTGGATGAACTTTTATCAAATGCATTTCATTGCCGGATTTATGATAAAGTAATTTTATTTGCGTATAGGGTGTAACTAAATAACCTTTATTGAAATCGAGGTTAGCTTTTAAAAGTAATAAATTATCAATACCTATTAAACCATCGAAAACATTATGGAATTAAAACAAAAAGAATTTAAGTGCTTTTGGTTCAGGTAATCTAAATATTTTTGAAGCAGGGATTTGTGCACTGTATTTGTGTGCTGATTTTTGAGACAGTTGAGACTATAAAAGGATCGTCTCTAATAAAATTCTGAAAGAATTTATTAGCTACGTTCGTGTCAATAAATGGTTTAGTTGAACCAGAGTCTATTAAAATTTTGAGGTTGTGTTCTGGAAATGCAATGTATGGTAAACGACTGGGGTCAACGGTATTAACTGAAGTAATTTGGGGGTCTATGTTGGATTGTTTGACGTACTGGCTTCCTGAAAATTTTCGGTATACACGTCCTGATTTGCTGGGTCAGTATATTCAAATTCTTCATAGTGTTCATTAGTTTGGTCAAAATTTGGATTACCGCTAAAATTTTCATAGTCATTTTCATCTAGCGCACTTTGTTCGTGGTGCTGCTGTGTTGTTTCCGGATCTACCTCCGTATTGAAGAGTTCCTCGAAAACAAAATTTCTTTGTGGTTGTTGTTGTTGAAAGGGTTGGTGTTGAAACGGTCGTTGTTGAAAACGGTTGCTACTGTTTCCAGTAGAAATACTCATAGGTGTTGGCTTAGGCATATTTGTGACGTTACTGTTTGGTTTAAAAACATTTTTGTTTTGTTGAGGGTTCCTGAATACTTGCGAATTCGTAAAGAATCGCTGAGGTGGCTGATTAGCTTTTGGCTGAATTGGTATAGGTATACGGAAAATAATTTTGATGTGTATTTTGGGCTCTAAAGATATTGTTTGGTGTATGATTATTAAAATTTTTAAACGGGTTGACATTCGTATTTACAGTCATAACATTCGGGTTTGTCAGCCTCTACTGGGGCATTGACAAACGGGTTTGAGGTTGGTTGGGTCTCATAAAAGGCTTATTGGTTGCATTTTGAAAATAATGGAATAATGCATCTTCTTGCATAACGAACTGAAGTGCTGCGGCAAGATCAGTTGGTTTCATACATCGAATTGTCGTACCTAGGGGTTCTCTAAGTCCCGATAAAAATGTCCTTAATGCTAAGTTATTATACAGATTTTTCTTTACCAATTTGGATTCAGCTGTTGCCTCGTGTAAGTCTACATAACTACAAAGCAAATTTAATATATTCAAGCAGCGATCATAGAACTGCTGGGGCCTTTCTTGAGGCATTTGCCTCATCATAACTAAGTCTCGATTTAGACAAGTCTCATCACGTTGATCCGCAAAATTTCTTGTCAGTGTTGCTTTTAACTCGTTCCAGTTATTTACATTCTGAATATTTATTACTAGCTTTGCGTTGCCAGATAATTTAGATATTAAAGAGTTCAACAAATAAATATTGTGAAAGCTATTCGGATTATTTGCATCATAAAATGATAAAATTAAAGATTCACATATCGAAAGGTATCGATTTAATTCATTTGGATTGCCGTCAAATTGGGGTACGCAATTTAAATATTCCGGTTTAAATTGTGCCTGCGCCATGTTATTTACGTAATCTTCTAACGACTGATGAATTTCTGAATTAGACTGCTCAGAGTTTACTATCTCGGAGTCAGTGCAAGGGTTATTTATATTTAAATTTTCCAATGAGTCTATTATTTCGTTAAGAGTCATCAAATTGTGAATTAGGTGAATGATTCTCTTCAGCATCGTATTTCTATAAGAGTGACCTCTGGTTGGAATATTCGCTTCCTCAAGGTGGTCGTCCTTGCGGAATTAGGCAATGGTGTCCCAATCCCCGGTGATGATAGCTCCTGGAAGTTCTGGCTGGGTCTTCGATAGACAGAGGGTGCCGTCCGAGAACTTTCGCGAAAACCGATCACCAACGTTCGGAATATTCGGTCAATCGAAGATACGAAAATTACGCGTTCGATACGTCGTAATCCCTGATATCCTACTGACTGCGCCAATTAACTGTTTACGACGCCGAAGTCTCTTTAAAATTTATTTCTTACTTGAAATTACAACTAATGTTCTACTCCTACAACTTAACAGTATGAATGCTACAATCTAATTAACATTTTCTTGTTCTCCTGAACCCAAGTGAACTATCGCGGCGGCGGTGTCCTGTAGCTGCCGACGCAGCATTTTCTCTTGGGAATCTCGGACGGTGCATGATGTAATTCATGTTTCAACATACTGTTACATAACTACTCAGTCTAGTTTAAATTTAGAGTAAGTTAGTCTAGTTATTTGGTTATTTAGTAGGACCCAAAATTATGCTGCTTAAATTAGTTCGATATGTAGCACTGCAACGGAAAGT